>JAECWJ010000686.1:2292500-2860000 GCA_018150375.1 Drosophila sturtevanti | reverse complement strand
CAATTTTTCGAATTTCAAATTATTTTGCCTAATTGTTTATTAAAATTAAATTCTGCATAGTAAAAATTGTTTATGGTTTCTTATTTGCTTACTTGCTGTAATAATTCACATTGGCTTTGAATAATTAATGGCATTCGTCTAGAAAATTTACACTTTAAGCTGATTTTATGTTAAAACACAACAATTTCTCTTAGTTGCACACAAAATGTTGCATTCTGTGTAGCAATAGTAAGAAGGTATCAAAACGATGGTAGAAAGGAGCCCTGAAGATATAGACGGTAATGGCATACAGTTTACTAAAGGAATGAACGAGAGAGAGAGAGAGAGAGAGAGAGAGAAAGAGAAGAGAGGCGGGGCAGATGAATTATGTATGTATATGTATGTTCGGTTCCAGGCAGAGTCTATAAATCACTCTAAATACTCCGAATAGACTTCTTGCATGTATGTATGGTGTCGAGGCCAAGGCCATGGCAGCCGGACAGAGGGGATAGACCAACTGTGGGACAGACAGTTGGACAGCTTAAGCATTTGTGGTTGGACATGTGCCAAGACAGGAGAAAAACCAATTGGTTTGCTCCTAAACTGCAGGGGTATGTTTGGTCTATCTCTCTCTCTCTCTCTCTCTCTCTCTCTCTCTCTCACTATCCCTCACCTTGTCCCTCTCTCTGTGTGTGAAATTCCTAAGCTTGAACATATAAATTAAAGTTAAAACTAAAATTAGAAACCAGTGCAAGTATTTATATATATATATATATATATATATATATATATATATATTTTCCAATTTTAATAGAATTTTTCAATATTTCTAAAAGTTTCCCTATAAAATTATATTGACCTTACATTATTTCAAATACAAATATAAATTATAAATTAATTTAATACATATATATATATATATATATAAGTATATATATATATATATATATATATATATATATATGTATTTTACTTTCATTTAAAGACATCTACCTGTTGTTATTGTCAAGTTGATAGTTTTATGACATCGGGGTCACCAAATGTAGTCAACACATTTCGCTTAGCCATAATTTGCACTAATTTAATTCTTGACTATGGCTTTAGCTCCCTCCCAAGTTGCCTCTTAATCACTACAAAAATATTTGGTAAAGCTTCAGGAATCTCTAACTAACGTGAACTGCAGTAGCATGGAATCATCAGTATGATTAATTGATGAAAATCCTTTTTGCCATGCAGGATAATAAATTACAATATACAGGGGAAAACGGCAACAGGATGGATGGATGGGATGTGTGGGACAGGTGGAACAGATGCCAGATGAAAAGGGGGGGGGAATGAAATACAGTGAAAGAGAATGGAGAGGAGGTAGATGGAAGGTAGCAAACATGTAGCATGTGCTGCAAATAGCTAAAACAGACACACACAAACACACACACATACACATACGAGCACACACTCATCACTTTCACACACATATGGAGCAACTTTGATTTCGCACACGCACACCTAGAGCCATGCATATGTATGAGTTTGTGTTTGAGTGTGTGTATGTGTGTGTGTGTGTGTGTGTGTGTGTTGGCCCCTGCATTGAATTAAATTTCTAGCGAAGTGAGGCGGGGCTTATTGCGTGGGCGTGGTTCCGCTCACAACGCGCTCGCTTTGCCTGCCTGTTTCCCGAAATTAGCTTAATTTCATTTAAAAGGATACAGCAGGCAGCAAGCATCCAGCACAAAGTTACTATTCCACCTTACTTCCTATCGTCCCATCGTCCCATCGTCGCATCGTCCAACTCATTTCGTATTTGTCCTCATTTTGTAAGAGTACAAAATGGCCATAGAATTTCGTAATATATCTGCATTGGATTCCCATACAACTAACTGAATAAGTAACGGATTTTCTTGTTCCGATGCAACGTTGGGGTCACCAAAATACACTTCATTCTTTTAATCCCAAAACAAAATATAATAAATTGTTTAAATGAAATCTCTTCAACGTATAAATAATATTTTAAATAAAGGTTAATTAAGAGTTTAAAATTGAACATTTATTTAGGATATTTACAATTATTAGGGAATCGCATATTCGTTAGGTTTTATAGAAAGGTTACTTTGATTTTTCTCATACCATATTTTAATTTTTTTTCTCTCTCTCTCTCTCTCTCTCTCTTACTCTCTCTCACTCTCTTCCTTTCTTTTTGCTTTTTCCCCTCCATTATTGCCACTGACTGCGGTGGTGTATGTACGTATGTATATATTTATACGCACTGTATGTATATATATATATGTATGTATATATATATATATATATATTGTGTGTACGTCTGTTTATAATTCATTAGTTTGCTAAATATATTTCCGAGCTTAATTGGATAGTAAAGCACACGACTAAGCTCATAGAGCAGCAGCAGCAGCAGCAGCAGTCAGGCAGCTTTTCCCATACAGTCCTTGACGATGTCTGATTAAAGCGGGCCAAATGAATGGTGACGGAAGGAAATGAAAGGCACTGAGGGGTAAATTAATTCACACAGGCTCACACACACACACCACATACACACTCACTCGCATACATACAGTTATGGCAATGCATTCGTCTATTCATTTGTATTCATGTGCATATTGAGGCAATTTTTGCATCAACCTGGCAATTAAATTGCCAATCCGGTTAGCCTCTTTTTGAACTTTGTTATCCTTCATAACATAATCGTCTTTGCATCTAGAGAAGCAAATTTAAAATGGTAAAACAGAAGAAAAAAACACACAATATGTAAAACTCTCAAATGAATAGGGATAACATTTGGGTAATAAGTCAGTTTTATACCCTTGCAGAGGGTACATTAATCTTAATTACAAGTTTCCAATGTCTATATAAAGTATATAAATTCTTGATCAGCACAATGAACTCAGTTGCCTCTCTGAATCAACATAATTTAACCCATGACTCTTATGTATATCTCTTGAGCTGACATATAAGTTATACGCTGGCATTCTATATCTTGGAATCATGCAACTTATATAGGTACCATAGGAACAGGATTACGAACAGGATAGGAATAGGATTTAACATCAACAAGTTAGTTTTTCTTTTAAGCAAATTGTATTTCTAAACTTTTTCAATCAATTCAATCAGAATCGTTTAACTATATCATATAGTTCCCATAGAAACAATCGGATAAAAATACTTTTTTTTCCAGGAATTTTGTTATTATTTTTCAATTGTTTTGTCTAATTATTCATAAATTATTTTTAAGACTGGATTATGCAATCACAACGTCAGAGAAGACATCAACGTCGTCAACCTCGATTACCAACACCTGTGCCCATACATCGTGCCTATCCCTTTGTATTTGATAAAGTTGCCCAGTTACCATTACCGGTTCCTGATCCTTTATTATTGTGGGTCAATCGATTGCTTCAATGTGAAATTGATGATTATGGCAAATTTCGGAGTGGCGCCGCCTTCTGTCAGCTACTACATCTTGTGTATCCACAATATATTGATTTACGTCTGGTTCGATTCGAATGCAGTCAAGTTGTGGAATATATATTGAATTATGAGTATCTACAGTTGGGTCTGGCACGTGCCCAAATCTTTTTTCATATACCCGTTCGACGTCTAATCACCGAGGATGAGAAGAGAGAGGCACGTAAATTGCTCAATTGGTTTCATGATTTCTACGAGCAGATTCAGGCAAATCAGCGTAGAGTTTATAATGCTCGTGAGGAGCGTTTCGATCAGGATATAGCTGAAAAATCAGATATAATTGATAGGAATATTGTGTGGCAGTATTTCTTTGAGACTGGTGCCCGTGGTACGAGTGTTAATCGATTGACACCGGAACCACTTAAACATTTACCAGCCATGATCTATGGCACCCAATTGAATCGTATGGCCATCTATGTGAGTGAGGGAATGTTCGGTTTGGCCAATGTGGAAGTTGAAAGGGATTTGATAACGATTAACAATTATGGTGATCGTGAGCGACCTTCTCGTTTCTACTGGGCCGAAAGGGACTTGGTGGTAAGTGTTTTTTTTCCCCCACTAAATAAATCGGTTCAAAATAGTGATTCCATTTCTATATGCAGTTGGATTTGCAGCGTTTGCGTGTGGCTCGCGGTAAATTGCCCAAGCGGCTGGATGTGAATCGTTTGCAACGTATTGATCCATTACCCTGGGAGCCACCTTATCTACTTCCCGATGAGCTTCAATCCCTAATCACGGGCCGATCATTGGCGAATATATCCTTAATGTTGCATGCTCTGACCCATAGCTGTTATCCTCTGCGTTTTTTGGAAAGTTTTCATCGCCTGTTCAATGTCCAATTGCTAATGATGAGCTATACCGAATGGGTATCAAGTTTGGTCCTCCAACATCCAAATGATTTACTTAAATGCGATGATACCTCTAGCCTAATATTGGTTGTTGTCAATCTTAATTTGGCCCATTTAAGCGACCTGGCCCACTGGTCGAAACAGACGCGTCAAGAGCGTTTTCGTAAACGTCAGGTTATCCTATTACCTGGTTACATTGGTGATCAAATTGAGACACTTCGTGATCTAACCGAACGACGTCTGATCATTTCATCAATTACAACGACTCTGGCGAATGTTTTACCCATTACCGAACCCTTGGATGGGGCACATGAGCAACAATTGGCAATAGCTCTTGAAGATTATATAATGCAAGATGGTCAATCGGTTGGCGTAACCACTAATCCCACAATGGAGACTAAACATCATAGCTACTATAGTTCACTCATGCTCGACAATTGTGTTGTGACCTAAGATCCAAAGTTTAAGTACTTGAACTTAAAATGAGTTATTAGAACTGGTTTTTTTAGTATGATATATAAGCCATTGCCATTCAACGTAATATACACTCGGAAAAATGTCCAATCTGATAAGAAAAAATACAAGAGAATTAAAATATGTATGTGCATACATATATATTTTTGTACAAATAATTATTAAAGAAAATATCAAGGAATTTTCATTTATCTAATATCTAATATCTATGTATTTAAATTTAAATAAACCTAAAAACCAACTCTTTTTGTGAGTGTAGAAAAACCATTTTAATGTGTTAAACCAACTAATATAATAATTATATATATACATATATTTCAAGATAGACCAGTTAGGCGACATACATAAGCACATCAACAACCATTTTACATTTCCGCTTGTTTTTAAATGACCTTGAAATATCTTGTCTTTTATGTATATATATATTTATTAAATATACATATTTATATACATACATATATGTACATATATATATATATATGTATATATGTATGTACATTTTTAAATTTATTGTATTGTATAACGCATATGCATTATCAGCATAATTATATTGAAGCTAAAACAACTGAAATGGACTATGAACTGACTTTTCAAAACGAAACAATTAAAGATTCCCTCAACGCTTCCAAGTGTGAGTGTATGTGTGTTTGTATGTGTGGTTGTGTGTGTGTGTGTGTGTGTGTATGTGTGTGTGTGGGTAAAGAGTACTAGAACTGAAACACTGATCGATCAAATTGCATTCTTATTCTCTTTGTTTCTTTGTGTTCTTATGCTATAGGAGAAATACTCTTTCCAAAATGAGTATATCAATTATCTAAGAGTGTTAAACATTGCTCATTCTCTTTCCTTATCTTAAGCACACTCTTTCTCTTTCTATGTCTCTGTCTATTTATCTCTACCTCTATCTCTCTCTCTCTCTCTCTCTCTTTCTCTTTTGATTGTTGTCGCCTTCTTTTAAGATTGTTGTTATGCGGTATTCAATTAACAGTTACCGTTACCCTATTTCTCCTTTATCGATAATATTTAGCTTATAAATAATATATTAGCCATGGTTCCGTTGATAAGATAACCCAATAAAATTTCAATTCTTTATTTTAGAATCGACCGATATCGCGATATGCAGACATATGTATATGTATCTATAAATATACATACATACATACATACACATGTATTTCTTTTTATAATTGATGTGTGCGTGTTGGTTTATTTTTTTTTTCGTTTTTCTTTTAGATGTAATTTGTAAAAGCGGATGAGAGATTCCATGAAAAGGAATGAAACTAACTGTGATATTATAAAATGGTTATGGGATAGGGTGGAATGGGGGGGGGACAATGTTGGTTGGTATAGAGGGGAAGCTACTATTACTTTGTACTTTGACTTTTTATACAGAGATATAATACTTACTCATATGTATGTACTTACTCATAACCGCCGAGAGACGAAGTTAGTTTTCCATTCGCAAAATGAAATCATGTTCCGGTACTGAGGCAGGGGCCGGGGACGGGAAACGGGTCCGAAGTGTAAATGGTGTCGTACTCGACTGACGATTGACAATGGTCGTGTCACAGTGGTACAAATCCAATCCTAGTACATACAATTATTAATTAAGTGAATAAGAAAAGAAATTATGAAAATATTAATACATATTTGCAATATAATATAATTAATCCATTATGCGATAAGTTGCTATAATTCGAAATCATCTAATAAAGTCGGTTAATAATAAATAAGTTATTTTTTTAGATATTCAAAGATTGAATAAAGATTTGTAGTGAAATAGTTAAAGAAAAAAACAAATAATTTAAGAGATATTATTACATTAAATTATACTAAAACAAAAATGTAGGTTCAACTAAATAAATATCAAAATATTGAAGAAAAAATAGAAAAAGGGAATCAATTGTTGGATTGAACATATTAATAATATCATTTATAATTAAAAATTTAAATTTAGACTAAACCAAATTATTATAAAACTAATTTAAAATAGAAATAATTCAAAATTATTGTCTCGATTAAACATTTTGTTATAAGCTTTATCAGTTATTTTATATTGACATGAAATATTTATTAGTTACCCTTTGACCACTGTGCTAAGTCAGCTAATCGGTGATTCGTTATTTGATCGGTGGCCACGGCTGTTGGGCATCGTAGCAACTCAGCGAAAAAAAATCGCATTCATTGAGTCAAAGCAAAGCGCGGCGGACGTCCACTAAATTGAACTGAAACTTGGGAATTTTTGGAAACTAAAATCTTAAGCCAAAAATGAACAAATACGCTATGGCAACTGTCTGCCTATTGGCCATATTGGGGGCTATATTTATCGAAGTGCAGGCCAGTCCAAAGCCGCAACAGGTTAATGCCAGCCAATTGGGAGGATTAACATCTCAGTTTCTGCCACCAGAATATCGTAATACTAATGTCAGTGTGGGTAAGTACGATAACATAATTGATAACCTATCGATCGAACTGATCATTGATCTCTTTAATATTATCTAGATGATATTAAACGCATGTATAGAGAGAAATGTAAAAAGATCACAGGTTCTGAGAATTCTACTCTCTATCTGGAGATTGAAAAGGCAACAGCCAAAATGTCAACCTGTTTAAGTGGAGTGGCTAATTTAACGGCATTACAATTGGAAATGGAAGAGGCAAAACCGACTGGAGATTTGGATACAGTATTCCATAGATATTGTCAAAAGGCACCGGAGGCGGAAAATTGTGTTAAGGAATTCAATGAGATAATTCAACCATGTTTGAGTGTCGAGGAAAAACAACAACAGGCCACCATGATGCGTATTGCTGCATCTTTATTGGGTTTCGCCTGCTCCCGGGGTGGGGATCAGATAGCTCTATTCGTTGCCGAACAGGGTCCCGAGTGCCTGGAAGCCAACAAGGAGGCAATTAGCCATTGTATGAATCGTTCATTCCATCAATATATACCCAAAGATGGTCAAATTCCCGATCTAATGAGTCGTCCCGAATTGCTATTCTCTCCCACACACTGTGTCGATTTGCAGAGTTTTGAGGCATGTGTTATCCATCATTTGGAACAATGTTCGGAAATAACACCGGCAAATATTGTTCAATCGATATTCCGATTTGTTAAGAACGAAACCGATTGCCAAGCCTGGATGAATAGTCGTGCCAATGACAAACCCATCCTGATGTCGGCCAGTAGAAATAATACAGGAACTGTCACCCATGTGGCAACTACTCTAATTGGTACTCTAACCGTCACATTGGGTGCCATGGTGCTACGTAACTAAGTTATCGATACGATAAAAAAAATGGGCTTTATAGTCATTGTGTAGTAGTATTTCTTTTAACCAATTCTCTTCTACTTTTTTTTTTTTGTTTTTTTTTTTTGTTTGATGTGTGCCTGTGTGTATTATGTGTATGAGTATTTTATGTCTTTCTTTTTCTATCTTTCTTCTTGCTTTTCGATATCATGTTCTTAGAGGGTTGCGTCATACGTTTCACCTTCCATCTTGCAATCACCTTTACCTACCATATTTATTGCTAATAATAAACGAAACGATTGTTAAAGTACATAAGTATATAAAACTAATGGTCTTTTTAACCGACTGATATTTGTCAACAGATAGCCCTTGCCATCAGAATAAGAACATAAACAGAAGTTTTGCCATTTGTAGCAAACATTTATACATACAAGTATATACATACATATATGTACATATATTTATAAGTATATAGCCACTATATAATGCTGACAAAATTAAAGGGCCTTGAAAAAGCGCTGTGGCATAAGAAGGAAAAAATATTTATGTGCATATAAACATATGAACATATTCATATTAATCGGATTTCTTGATAAGATAGAACATATCGATATGAATGAATTAATTTAAGTTTACCAACTTGAAATATTCTCAAATATCAAAAAAGTAACAAAATTTGGCAATTTTCATGGAATAAATTTCTATAACTAATTCAATTAAAAATTCATATATTTTCTGGAAAAATGTTGCAGAATTTGCATAGTATATCATAATTACATAGCTTTAATGAATAAACAACGTTCTCAGCTAGCACATAAATGTTTTCTTTTCTTTCCATTTCTTAGGTCATTGAAGTTCTTCCGATTAAATGATTTGTTAGTCATCTACATATTTAACCTATCCTATCTTATCCATAAAAGTAAGCTGAACAAATAAACAAAATGAAACAGAAAGCCGTTTAAACTGAATCAGCTTGGAAAGATATATATATTGATTTTGTTATAGATATTGTCATACACATATATATAAAACTTAGATCAGTTGGACAAACTAAATATATTTTTTATTTAACTTAAAATATATTTTGTATAATATAATATTCAACATTGTGAAAAAAATATAGAAATAATTTAAAAAACATTTTTCCCTTTTTTAAAATGGATTTTTTTTTTTGTATAACTTTTCTTTGTATATTAATGCAATATTGATGTCAATGTTAAAGAAATTTATATATGTATAAACGTTACTTAATTGCCTGATCCAATTAAACAAGAGATTTTCCCTAAGAGTATACAAAAAAAAAATGGTTATGGTATTTTCTTTTCCCTTCTTTTTAGAGCTGAAATAAATTAGATATAGTAAAAATTGTAGCATAGTTGCAGGCTGTGATAGAAATTTGATATCAAGGAGACACAAAAACAATAGCAATTCTAATGCCCAATTAATTGGTCAGTGGGGCTTATCAATTCTTAGTAGTGACTATATTGCCACTTCACTGATTACAATTACAATTGAGTTTGACCAATTTACTATCTATCACAATAAATGGGCAGATTACGTCCATATTGACATATATATATATATATTATTTTATATATATTATTTTAGTCATTAATCAAAGAAAAACATACTCAAGGCAAACGAAAAACAGAAAAGGAGAAAGAAGATGTATAATAGGAAATTGATTTTAATTTGAAAATTTAGTCATCTCTTCTCCTTTCTATTAGAATGTTTAACATTCTCTAACAGAGATATGACAGAACTTCAAGATATATGTATATATATAGGTTTGTATCTATGCATATTGTACTTACATAGGTTCAACTAATAGAACGAATGACGCAAATATATCGACTAATAATATATCGTTTAACCGATAAGATTACAAAAAAAAAAAACCCATAAACTGTTGTTATTTCGGTAATTGCCGATTTCCATAGCATGTTTATATATGTATGTACATATGTACATATATACATATATACATGTATATATGTATAATACATATGCATATAAAGCCACTTCTATTCTCATCGACAATGACAAAATTACGCTATATCAATCAAATTAAAAATGTCTAGTGGCTTTGACTTAAATGGATAACCTGGGAATTTTGAACAATACTTACCAACTTGAGATTACCTTACTATTATTTAATAAATATTTAATCTAATTTTGATGTGCAGTTTTTTTTTTTTTTTTTGAAAATTTCAACATTTTTACAGGGTATACTGAAATCTCAACTAATAGTTTAACATTTGAACGTGAACATAAAATATAGAATTGTAAAGATCATTTGCAGGTTTTTCTTGCCAAAACAATGATAAGAAATCCGTTTAAATAACCTAAATTACTCCACAGTGCAAATGATTTACGATTAGTTGTATGTATATGGAACATATGATACAACACACCTTGACAATTAATTCGACATACATTTTTTTTAGATAGATTCATATAAGACAAATATATATATGACAGCATAAGTAATATGTGTTAATGCACTGTAGGGGATTTTCCAATTACTTGAATAAAAATGTAGGCAATTTCAGAGAATTTTCAATGATTCATATTTAATTTAATTTGACCTACTATTTATTTAGTATGTACACCGCAGACTTTCCCTCTATCATAGATGAGTATATATAATTATAATTATTTTGCTTAAAAAAATACAAATAGAAAATGAAAAAAAAAATGGAAAAAAATATCTATTAATCATAATTAAAAAACTAAATTGTATATAGTCTCATGGCATATTATCCCAGTATTTATTGTTGTTGCTATTGTTGTGGCATTTGCTCCTCTTCCAATTCCTCCTCCAATAATTCATCCAATGAATGTTGCTCCTCCTGATTAGCACTGCTATGTTGATCGATACCATCATCCAAATGGGCCCAAACGAATTGAACATTTTTACGCAATTCATTGGCAAATCTCCATATGCTACGATCCTCAATTAATTCAGATCTTTCATATGTTTTATCCGGTTCACGATAATGTTGCATATGGCCAAATTGAGTACTGACAGTTCTTGGCTTACAGCCACCTGTTAGCCATTTAAGAGTGAAATGATTATGCAATGTTAAGGATAAATTTGTATTATGAAAACATTTTGTTGCCCTTCCGGGTAATGAATAATTCTGATGACGCAAAACATGTTGTAGCACATATAGCTCTTCGGCCTGATCGGCTTCCTCATGATTTGTGGCATCGGCCACAACCCGGGTAAAATATGAATTAATAAAACAGAAGGCGACAAAACCATGTGGACATTTTGTTGATGGTTTTCTCAATTCCGTTTCAATGGTCGTCTCCACGACTTCCTGCCAATTGGTGAAATTATTCAAAGGTAATATAACTTCATCAATATCAACATTTAATAGATAATCATGACGATACATATTCCGATAGAAACAATCATTATAGGGTATCAATTCGTTGAGACGTTTAACCAGACGACGTTGCTGAAGTAACATATGTTGATAGTGCTTTAAACGTGGCATACCATTGGCCAATGTTAAGGGTCGCAATTCCAAATAGCCCTGATGTTGATAATAATCCAGAACACGCTGCACCGACGGATGTACATCATACATGTAGGCATAGATCCTTGTTGCTCCCATTAAACGTTGCAATTCAAACCATTCGATTAGACGTTCCGATAAATCAACATACGGAAAATCGAAACCCTTAACACAAACACCAAAATTAAGTGGCTTTGGATTCGATGCTGTTGCATTCATGTCATCATCACCAATTGGTTTCTCATAGTGCACTCTTAGGGAATTGGTTGACTTTTTGCATGGTTCTGTTACCAGAGATACGGTACGTGGTATTGTATTTGTTATATCTGCTGGCAATTTAACTGGTAGAGGACAATTGAGTAAATGGGGATAACTTAACTGCGGTTTATTCCCCCACGCTTTTATCCATACGCTCACATAGTCGGTGATATTACCAATTATCGGCTCCTTGTGACCATCGTACCATAGCTGACAGTATGTCAATGGGAAACCTTCGTCAATTTGATTGGCTGTGAGAGTCAATTATTGCCTGGTGATATTTTTGTTGACATGACTGTATTTAAGCTCAGAATTAAGCTCAGAACTAAGCTCACAATTTAGAATAGAGTTAAACTCAGCTTTAAGCTCAAAATGAGTGGAACCTGGAATGTGCGGAAGCCAAGCTTCAAGATAAGCTCCCCTCCCACGCAATTGAGTGCATTGCTTCTGAGTGACTTTTCAGTGCATTAAAGACCAAGTGACAATTCAGTCGTGTGTTTAACACGTATAATTAAAAATAAAAAAAATAACCACATGCAAACGATATGTTCTCAGACCACGAGGTCTGCATCCTAATCTAAATTTTATGAACATTAAATAACACAATCGGGTCATCATATTCAGTGAATAGCTAAATGGAATGCAGCAGACTCTTGATGGCTAAATTATTTTTAGCAAATTGTGAATTTTTTTCAAAGTAACCCATTGAGGTTAAGCACTCGGAAAAGGTATTTGACTATAAAATAATTAGGCTGTCTTACTATAGTCTATTTTACTTCCCTCTAGTTAAGCGACTAGGAAAATCGAGCCCAAAAGGATGGCTAAATAAATTCGAGAAAACTGTCCCCTTCAAGTGGTGCCACAGCGATGACGTCATCAACACACGTGTGTCGAGACGTAGCTGTTTGCATGTTATAAAAATTAACTATTATAAAAAAATTTATAATAAAGTCCTTGGAAAATCATATCAACTCCTAGTTCCTTGGAGTTTGATAACAAAGGATTCGGAAACCTCTGGATGTAGCCACCGATTTCCTATATTGAGAGGTTATGCACTCTCCACTTATCAAATACCACCCACTTTCTCGATCTGGAAGATATTGTGATGTGGAAATACTTTCTATCCGACTCATCAAGAAGTAATCGCGGATTTATATAAAGGAATTAAGAGAGAGTCCGATTAAATTCAGTATCCTGTCTCGTCGACCACACGACCCTCCTCGTCGATTCACAATTCCACAACCAACGACTACCCAGGATTTAATAGAGTCCAATTAACTCGACGTTGAAGATCACGTAGTGATCTTGTCTTTTCCAAAGTTTCATTTTTGGAATCCCTTAATTTTAGTTTGTATACTATATAGAATTTTCTTTTGTTTTTTTTTTCTTTCCTTTTAATTTGCTAAGAACATTAATTCTTATAAATACTTTTCCATAATTATAGTTATGCGTGCAGTTTATCACCTTTAAAATTGACATAAAATCATTTATACAGAGAATCCAAAAGTTCATCAAACGTCATCAGGCCTGCTGACATCGTGGGACTTTGGTCGTAAGTACGGCATAGCCGCAATCATCATTTTAAACAAAAATTTATTTGCTTGAAATTAAAAAAAGGTAACAATGTACCCTCATCTGGTGATAACTGTTCTCAAACTGCATTAATCCATATAAATAGAAATCAAATTTTAATTATGCTAATTGAAATTTCTGTTGAGAGTAAAATCGAATATCATTACCTAGTTCTTTTGAAAATGTGACAGACTAGGTCGATCCCAATATTTAGTATTTTCTATATAAAGTTCCCTTCTGGAATAGTCTCATACATAGTTAGAAATGTATTAGAAATGTAATTAGAACTCCTTTTTATTTTCGAGAATGGTTATATGAATTATTAATTATCCTATAAAATATAATATGTTTGACATTGAATTTCTTTATCATGAAGATAACTTATTGAAACTTTGTATAAATAAATTACGTTTTGCAATGGAATAATATCGATCATTATTCCTTAAGGAGGATGCAAGTGTGATTAGAATGACGTGAATTTCGTTTGGGATTTTCCAGAGTTTTTAAGCGCTGCAAGGAAAATCATGGTAGGGCGGGTAGAGAGCGCGACTACTTTAATATCATTGTAGTCCAAATAATCCATAACACTGTTCTTCCTCTTCTTCTAATTCTATCCTTTCTTGGCATTTAATTTTAGGGACTTTCTTTTTTTTATTTGTATATATACTGTGTAAGTGGGTTGGGCATAACTTGTCCACGAACCCCCCCAGCCGATTGTTTTGCTAGCCGCAATAAGAGTCCCGCAGATCAGTTATGTCAACGCCGATATCTTACACACGTAGCGTATCTCCCCTTTGTTGTAATTTTTGTTAAAACATTTGCAGGTTGGGCATGGTACGGTACGACTGCATCCAGTTGTATGTTACATAAATTAAAAAATGGCGCCCAACGTGGGGCCGAGCAAGGCAGAGCAAGGCCGAGCAAGGCAGAGCAAGGCAGAGGCCGAGCAGAGCTGACATGTTGCTAGACTAGACGAAGTATACTCGAAGTCAGATAGCTCGAAGTCAGATTTCTCGAAGTCAGATAGGCACGGAGCCGATGCTCAAATCAGATAACGAAATCAGGTTAGGCACCTTCGGTTTTCCTATTTGGTTAAGCTCCATCTCTTTGGAAGTCCTTTTTTCTATATCTCCTTTAACTTTATTATTTTTCTTCTATCCTTTAAATTTATTGATTCCAATGCTGCGATCATTCGGAATAACCATATGTTGCTGTTAGCGATGTAGTGGTCCATGGCGCAAGTAATTTCAATAATAGTCTTTGATCTTTTCCTTATCTCTTTATTCAAATTTTAGCTAATTGTTATGATTTGAAAATTTAGTAAAAGCGTCGTTTGTCCCAGTTTGGAATTATGACTTTTGACTCAAGATCGAAATATCATCCACTTGGACAGCGTCAAGAGCATTTGAAACCCTAATGTAAGTTGGTTTTATTCAAATCTAATTCTTCTGTTTTGTTAACTTTTGAAAAACTGTCTATGAACTACGATATGATAGTCTGATTGGATTTTGCAATGAGATAGTTGTATCACACGGTTACCGCAGATATCTTATTGTATAGGTTCATTAGAATTGTGCATCAAATGAATAACAAATCCCTTATTGACAACACTAACTTAATTGTCTGCCAACTGAGAATGGCATAGCATTTAACAATAGGAAAGGAATTTCGAGATTGGCTGGTACACAACCCTCAACTCGACCTCCTACATGTTTCAAGTTATGACTCGTTGGATTCTTATAATTGAGGAAGTAATTGCCTCAAATTTTCCTGAGACCAAGCAAGTCAATGCGGCTAAGCGGTAATACTTTTGCATGGTACTCCCTAAAAAGAACAGAAAAAAAAAAAAAAAACGTCATCTTATTTCATCACCTTGCTAATCCGAAAGGGATTATTTATATTATTGAAACATATCTATTAGAATTAGAAAACGTTCGCTTGTTTATCCTTATTAACAAATTTTTGTTATAAATTTTCAAAAAAATTATTAAGCGAAGAAAACCATAAGAAATCCAAAATGCCTGTGGAGCATAGTTTTGAAGAATCTCAGGATCCTTCACAAAATGCTTCGGCATCCGAAACGAAGTGTATTATTTGTGCGCAACTACTTCTGGATAACCAGGATGTAGCAACGACGAAATGCGGTCACTATTTCCATAGAAAGTGCATTTCAACTTATTTAGAAAAAACTCATGAATGTCCCGTATGCAAAACCTTGTGTCATGTGAGGGATTTGCAACCTCAAATAACCTCTCAGGCAGATGCAACTACAGGAACTATTCCAAAAATACATAACACACGAAGTAAATCTACTAGACAATCAGAAGTCAGTAATGAGGCAGCAGCTCATTCACCAAATATATCACCTATTTCGCTCGGTAATGGAAACGCTATTAGGCAAGAGGAGCAGGTAAAGTTTCCAAAACCAAAACGACCAGGACGGCCATTAAAACAACAGTTTCAGTCTGTTCGGTCCGAAACGACTAATTGGCGGGGACGAACTCACAGAGGTCCGGTTAGATCATATGTTTCTCAACCAACTGGATCAGAAATAGATTATGAGATTATTTTCCAACGTATGGAAGAGATAATGGATCGGCGCTTAAGCAATATGAATTTAAATAGTGCGGTGTCAGGACGACGTATTCCAAACACGCAGAGTAGGCCTTTAATATCACCTGAACAAGCACATAGTTCACCTCGGTCTTCAGCTTTTTCATATTCTGGCAATAATGGGGATAAAGCAACCCAAATCATTCAAAGTTGGGGTATTAAATTTGATGGAGAAATGAAAGGTCCTACCGTTCAAGAATTTTTGTATCGAGTGCATGCATTAACCTTGGATAGTCTACAAGGAGACTTTTCCTTGGTTTGTAAAAATCTGCATATTTTATTATCAGGCAAAGCTAGAGAGTGGTACTGGAGGTACAGAAAAAGTACACCCGTTGTGGAATGGGAGGAATTTTGTGACAGTTTCAAGAGTCAATACCATGACAATAAGGACGATGATCTTATACTTGAAGAGATACGGTCCCGTAAACAACAACCTGGTGAACCTTTTGATGTTTTCTATGATGATATTTCTTTGCTTTTGGGTAGATTGACTATTCCATTAGAAGAAAATAGAGTCGTGCAACTTCTACAAAGAAATCTTATACCAGAAGTTCGCGAGGCGTTACTATATGTTACGGTGAGTTCGGTTAATCGACTTCGGCAGCTAGTGCAACGACGAGAGAACCTATTGGGGGAGACGTTAGTAAAGCGACCCGTAAAATCACTAAATGCTTCAAAGAACTTTGTGAGATCAGTCTCAGAGATAGTTGAGGATGAGTCTCCGAACTTAGATAAAATAGACTCGGAGGTAAATGCAGTTAAATCAATTATTAGACCCGGAAAATCCATTATATGTTGGAACTGTGACAGGGAAGGACATTTTTGGGATATGTGTGATGAAGTCAGAAAAATTTTCTGTTATGGATGCGGAGCGAAAAATATTTATAAGCCGCAATGTCCATCGTGTTGTAAAGGGGCGGAAAACGATCGCCAGGGCCCATCTGTGAGGAACAACAGAGGGGTCCGCCATTAAAAACCAGCCAATCCTCATTTACTAATTCGTACTCGTCATTAGAACAACGAGCACCACAAAACACTACCGAAACAATAAATACACAACTTACTAAACAACCAGACTTTCTTAATCAAACTCTCGAAGGAAATCTTCGATATCGACCTTATCCTGAACGCGTGGATAATTATATCAAAGCGCGTGAAAGAATTTTTGGCGCGACAATATCTCTCATTGAGCAAAAACCCAAACGATCAACAGTTCGTATGCGATCTTTTTGGGGTAGAATTAAAAACACTCGGAAATTACTTATAAATTCGGTAATCAACGAGGCTGCCGATGGACGCTTATATGCATCCGTTAGTTTTCTAACTTTCTCAGAAGTCGGATTGCTAGACACAGGTGCAAATATCAGTTGTCTCGGAGCAGACTTAGCGAAATGCGACTGGTTTAATAACAGTCAATTTTCTAAAGTAACTTCCCAAGTTAAAACGGCGGATGGCAATAATCATGTCGTTAGTGGATTTGTCAAGTTGGACGTTACTTATCGCAATCAGACAAAACAAATAACTTTTTATATTATCCCTTCAATTAAAAATCGAGTAATACTTGGAATTGATTTTTGGAAAGCTTTTCGATTAGCACCAGGATTGATATCTTCTTTAGAATCTGCAGAAAATTACGATTCAGAATTGCGACCCTCTGCACATAAACAATTTCCATTAAGTATCTCACAGCAAAAACAATTGGATACAGTTATTAAATTGTTCCCAAATTTTGATGAACAAGGGCTAGGTAGAACTTCGGTGTTACGACATCATATTGATGTAGGTGACTCGGCTCCTATCAAGCAGCGATTTTATCCAGTATCTCCGGCTGTGGAGAAACTGTTATATCAAGAAGTAGACAGAATGTTAGAACAAGGTGTGATTGAAAAATGTAACAGCCCGTGGAGTTCACCCATGCGTCTGGTGGTAAAACCAGGTAAAGTGCGTCTTTGCTTAGATGCACGCAAAATCAATGAAGCGACTAGAAAAGATGCCTATCCACTTCCAAATATAGATGGCATATTTGCTAGACTACCTAAGGCTAATATAATAACGAAAATCGATCTCAAGGATGCATTTTGGCAAATTGCACTGACCGAGGAGTCAAAGGCGATTACGGCTTTTACCATCCCGGGACGGCCTTTGTATCAATTCGTGGTAATGCCTTTTGGATTATGTAATGCTCCTCAGACAATGTGTCGTTTGATGGATGAATTGATCCCGCCAGAGCTTAAGTATTGTACCTTTGGTTATTTAGATGATTTGTGCGTGGTTTCCGAAGATTTTGATGAACATTTGTCAGTTTTGATCAGATTGTCTCAACAATTTCGTAAAGCAAACCTTACACTGAATGTTACCAAAAGCAAGTTCTGTGTTACCGAAGTTGCATATTTAGGATACGTTATAGGTAACGGAGGCATCTCAACAGATCCAAAAAAAATTGAAGCTATTCAAGCATGGCCTGTGCCAAAGACTCTTAAACAAGCAAGAGGTTTTATGGGCATAGTAGGATGGTATAGGAGATTCATAAGTAATTTTTCAGACATAACTTTTCCTATTACTGAATTACTTTCGGCAAAGAAAAAATTTGTTTGGAATGACAAAGCTCAAGAGGCTTTTATAAAATTAAAAGAGGTACTTACTTCTGCTCCTGTGCTTCAAAATCCTGATTTTGCGAAAAAATTTTATATACATTGCGACGCCAGTGACTTTGGTATTGGCGCCGTTCTCGTCCAAATGTCTGATGAAGGCATTGAAAAACCAGTGGCATTTATGTCGAAAAAAACTTAATACGGCCCAACGCAATTATAGCGTTACAGAGAGAGAATGTTTGGCAGCCTTAGAAGCAATTGAAAAATTCCGATGTTATATTGAAATGCAAGAATTCGAAGTAATCACTGATCATTCAAGTTTGGTCTGGCTAATGAAGCAACCGAATCTAAAGGGGAGATTAGCTCGCTGGGCTATGAAATTACAGTGTTACAAATTTTCAATTAGTCATAGACGGGGTCAAGATAATATTGTGCCAGATGCATTGTCTCGTATGTTTTTAGAAGAAATTACCACTTTGGAAGAAATTACTCCGGACATCGACTTAGACTCGGGGGACTTTCTCGAATCTGAGTATGTTCATTTAAAGGAGAAAATACTCGCGAATAAAGACGATTATCCAGATATTAAAGTACTAGATAAATTTGTATATGTGCGCACCGAACATGATTATGGAACGCAGATTGGTGGACAATTCTGTTGGAAACTTTGGATACCCTCAGGATTAAGAATAGACATCATAAAACGAGCTCATGACAGCGTAATAGCTGCTCATGGTGGAATGGCAAAAACTATCCATCTGATACGAAGGAAATTCTTTTGGCCAGGTATGGTGGCTCAAGTTCGTAACTACGTTAGAAATTGTGAAGTCTGCAAGAGTACCAAGGCACCCAATTATAGTCTAAAACCACCTATGGGAAAAGCAACCGTCACCATACGCCCATTTCAACGCTTGTATATCGATATTCTAGGACCATATCCACGTAGTAAAAATGGAAATATTGGATTACTTATAGTATTAGACCATTTCTCAAAATTTCATTGGTTGTGTCCTCTTAAGAAATTTACCTCATTAGCGATTAAAACATTTTTGCAAAACCACATATTCTTTATGTTTGGCGTGCCTGAATGTATAGTAAGTGATAACGGCTCTCAGTTTAAAGCAACAGACTTTAACGCTTGGTTGACATCCTTGGGTATAAGGCATATTTTTACCGCTTTATATTCTCCTCAATCAAATGCTTCTGAGCGCGTTAATAGGTCCATAATAGCGGCAATTAGAGCGTTCTTGAAAAAAGACCATAGAGAATGGGATGCTCATATTCCGGCAATCAGTGGTGCCCTTCGCAATGGACTGCATCAAAGTTTGAACTGTTCTCCTTATCACGCTTTATTTGGATTCGATATGGTTACCCATGGAGCACATTACAAATTACTGAATAAGATTAATTTGTTAGATGAGGCCATCAATGTACTTCCTCGTGACGACCAACTTCAACTATTACGAAAAGAGTTACGAAAAAATGTAGCGCAAGCGGCAGAGCAAAATGCTAAACAATATAATTTACGAACTCGAAGTATTATGTATAAAGTAGGCCAAGAAGTATATCGTAGAAACTTTAGCCAAAGCAATTTCGGCAAAAATATCAATGCGAAATTTAATCTGCAATGGCTCAAATCTAGAATAAAAGAGAAGCTTGGTAATTGTTACTATGTTTTAGAAGATTTACACGGTCGACCTCAGGGAACCTATCACGCAAAAGACATTAGACAATAATTGATCTAGTTATTTTTTTTCAGTCCAATTCCCTGTAAAAATAAAATTTATTTTTGAAATTTGACTGTGGGTGTGAGAGTCAATTATTGCCTGGTGATATTTTTGTTGACATGACTGTATTTAAGCTCAGAATTAAGCTCAGAACTAAGCTCACAATTTAGAATAGAGTTAAACTCAGCTTTAAGCTCAAAATGAGTGGAACCTGGAATGTGCGGAAGCCAAGCTTCAAGATAAGCTCCCCTCCCACGCAATTGAGTGCATTGCTTCTGAGTGACTTTTCAGTGCATTAAAGACCAAGTGACAATTCAGTCGTGTGTTTAACACGTATAATTAAAAATAAAAAAATAACCACATGCAAACGATATGTTCTCAGACCACGAGGTCTGCATCCTAATCTAAATTTTATGAACATTAAATAACACAATCGGGTCATCATATTCAGTGAATAGCTAAATGGAATGCAGCAGACTCTTGATGGCTAAATTATTTTTAGCAAATTGTGAATTTTTTTTCAAAGTAACCCATTGAGGTTAAGCACTCGGAAAAGGTATTTGACTATAAAATAATTAGGCTGTCTTACTATAGTCTATTTTACTTCCCTCTAGTTAAGCGACTAGGAAAATCGAGCCCAAAAGGATGGCTAAATAAATTCGAGAAAACTGTCCCCTTCAAGTGGTGCCACAGCGATGACGTCATCAACACACGTGTGTCGAGACGTAGCTGTTTGCATGTTATAAAAATTAACTATTATAAAAAAATTTATAATAAAGTCCTTGGAAAATCATATCAACTCCTAGTTCCTTGGAGTTTGATAACAAAGGATTCGGAAACCTCTGGATGTAGCCACCGATTTCCTATATTGAGAGGTTATGCACTCTCCACTTATCAAATACCACCCACTTTCTCGATCTGGAAGATATTGTGATGTGGAAATACTTTCTATCCGACTCATCAAGAAGTAATCGCGGATTTATATAAAGGAATTAAGAGAGAGTCCGATTAAATTCAGTATCCTGTCTCGTCGACCACACGACCCTCCTCGTCGATTCACAATTCCACAACCAACGACTACCCAGGATTTAATAGAGTCCAATTAACTCGACGTTGAAGATCACGTAGTGATCTTGTCTTTTCCAAAGTTTCATTTTTGGAATCCCTTAATTTTAGTTTGTATACTATATAGAATTTTCTTTTTTTTTTTTTCTTTCCTTTTTAATTTGCTAAGAACATTAATTCTTATAAATACTTTTCCATAATTATAGTTATGCGTGCAGTTTATCACCTTTAAAATTGACATAAAATCATTTATACAGAGAATCCAAAAGTTCATCAAACGTCATCAGGCCTGCTGACATCGTGGGACTTTGGTCGTAAGTACGGCATAGCCGCAATCATCATTTTAAACAAAAATTTATTTGCTTGAAATTAAAAAAGGTAACAATGTACCCTCATCTGGTGATAACTGTTCTCAAACTGCATTAATCCATATAAATAGAAATCAAATTTTAATTATGCTAATTGAAATTTCTGTTGAGAGTAAAATCGAATATCATTACCTAGTTCTTTTGAAAATGTGACAGACTAGGTCGATCCCAATATTTAGTATTTTCTATATAAAGTTCCCTTCTGGAATAGTCTCATACATAGTTAGAAATGTATTAGAAATGTAATTAGAACTCCTTTTTATTTTCGAGAATGGTTATATGAATTATTAATTATCCTATAAAATATAATATGTT
The DNA here is from genome assembly GCA_018150375.1 of Drosophila sturtevanti. Taxonomy (NCBI): domain Eukaryota; kingdom Metazoa; phylum Arthropoda; class Insecta; order Diptera; family Drosophilidae; genus Drosophila; species Drosophila sturtevanti. The sequence goes on along the minus strand of JAECWJ010000686.1, from coordinate 2,837,935 downwards.
TGACATTGAATTTCTTTATCATGAAGATAACTTATTGAAACTTTGTATAAATAAATTACGTTTTGCAATGGAATAATATCGATCATTATTCCTTAAGGAGGATGCAAGTGTGATTAGAATGACGTGAATTTCGTTTGGGATTTTCCAGAGTTTTTAAGCGCTGCAAGGAAAATCATGGTAGGGCGGGTAGAGAGCGCGACTACTTTAATATCATTGTAGTCCAAATAATCCATAACACTGTTCTTCCTCTTCTTCTAATTCTATCCTTTCTTGGCATTTAATTTTAGGGACTTTCTTTTTTTTTATTTGTATATATACTGTGTAAGTGGGTTGGGCATAACTTGTCCACGAACCCCCCCAGCCGATTGTTTTGCTAGCCGCAATAAGAGTCCCGCAGATCAGTTATGTCAACGCCGATATCTTACACACGTAGCGTATCTCCCCTTTGTTGTAATTTTTGTTAAAACATTTGCAGGTTGGGCATGGTACGGTACGACTGCATCCAGTTGTATGTTACATGGCCGTACCCAGGATTCTGACAGTGGGAACTTTTGCCGCCTTTCGTGTATCCAAATAGGCCGAATATAGACGAAATGTAACATTAGCATTGAAAAAACTTTGCCAATAAATGTTGTGCAAGAGCAATTCAAGGGGATCCGGATAGGGAGCACATGTTTTATTTAAGCGATAATTTTTTGGCTTTGCCTGATAATACCAATATTTATAATCCACTTCAGGTAATTCCTGTTCCAATTGTAAAACCAATTGCTCATCGATTGGCTCTTCAACCAATTGTATAATCGGTGGTGTAACTTTATTAACCACAATTGTTGGAATTTCTTTATTATTGGCTTTCAATCGATAGGCCAAAATGTTATCCAATTGATCATGGGTATCATAATGACCCACATTTAGAATAAACAATAGGGCAAATAATACCAATAATATCAAAAATATTACTTTGACAAAACTACCTCTTGATGTCATGACGGTTAACAGAAAACTAAATGCCGGTGGCATTTTCATACCTGTACGCATATACATATATGCATACTTTGGTCACCAATCTAATCAATTTGATAACGCTTTAACTCATAACCTTATCTCGTACTATATGGTCAAATATGCAATGGAATCAACTAAGAACACGATGTCTTGCTAACCTCTTTCTATGGATAAACTAATCCATCACCCCTCCCCCCCCCCAAAAAAAAACCCCCCTCATGATAACTTGATAAATGAACCGAATGAATGAAATATAAATATTTCTTCACATAATTTTATTCATATATATATATATATATATAGTATTTATCATATACACAATTATGAAAATTTCGTCATCAATTGAAAACCAAAACAAAATAATCAATTTCTATAGAAATTAATGATAAGAGACATGTAAATACATATACATATATCTACTCCAATTTCCTCCCGCCCAAAATCCCATGAGCTTATCTTTCCATAGAATAATACAAAAAATGAAGGGAAATTCAAACTAGATAAAAAAAAAAATGCAAAATTCTTGAGTAATTATTTGAGTTTTTTTTTTCAATCGATTTAACATATATGTATGTATATATCTAATTAAAAATATCTGTCTAATATTTCTAATATTTAAAACTAGAAAAAAACCCAACGCTATCGCTTTAAATTAGATAGATAGGCCTGTTTGGGTGGGAATGTTATTCTAGCCATAATTTATATACCCTGTAAGAATATGTTAAATGGGTATATTAGTTTATTTTGTATTAAGTAAAAAATGTACTTTAATATTTATCTTATTAGTTTTAATTTAATATTTAGATAGGCATAAAAATGTAAAAAGCAACGATTATAACGATAGCTCAATCCAATATAATTATGTAATATACCCTAGTTTGTTCTTTTAATATAGGGTATCTTTATGACTTCATTTTATGTAAAATTAAAAAATTTCCCCATTTTATTCTCGTGTAAAAATTGTTCATTTAATGTGGGGGGGGGGAGGGTTGGAAAAAAGCATAAAACTAATTTAATTTTCTATGAAAATGTGTTTCCTAAAAGCAAACTACAAATCACGAAACACACACAAACACTCACACCCACACACACGCACACACTGACACACCCACATAAACACATACATTGCCCATGGGGAGAGAATTTTTTTTTACTATTATTATTATGATAACTTTTTATATCTCTATACATATATATATATATATAGATTTTTTTATTTTGCCATTTTTGCAAGTAATTTAAAAATAATTTGATGTTGTTCCGGATGGAAAGAAGTTTGCTTTATTGACATTGTCACCCTCTACCTGAAGAGAATGGACCACAAGGAACAAGGGCGATGGAAAAGGCGAATGCGAAAGTAAAGGAGAAGGACAAGGAACGGGAATGTTGACAACCGACAACCGACGACAGGATAATAAAATTGTGAAACAACTTTTTAATGAGAAACACTTTTTGCACATTGCATTGCCCGGAGAGCTGGGTAAATTGTTACCTCTATTCATGATGATGATGATGATGATGATGATGATGATGATAATGATGATGAGGATGAAAATGGGAATGGCTGATGGGGATGGGGATGGGAATAAAAATGCAGGTGGTGTTGGGAGAATGATGAGCTTGATGAGGTAACGTAAATGTTTTGGCATAGCTTTGGAGTTTATAACCCAGCTACTGAATAGTTAGTTTCATAGTAACAGATTAAAAATAATCAGCGCAAGAATGTCGCAAAATTGTTTCCCAAAACCAGTGCTGTAAAGTGATCTAAAGAGTAAGCCAATTATATGTACGTGTTAATATTGTTAAAATTGTCAGTTAAATAAGTGCCTGAAGTCAGTTACCAAATAGAACTCGGCGAATGGTTCAACTTTTGCAACTCTTAAACGTACTGCAACTATTAATGTTTGCAGTGTTGTAAAGTGTTTTTCAAGTAATGAATAAACTGTTATATAGTTTTAATTTTATATGCTGATCATTCTCTCTTTAACTTTTAAATAATTTCATGATAGTTCAACTCATTTAAGTGCTGTAAATCATTTAAATCGGGGAATTTCATTAGTTAAGTTTTATTAGAAAAAAAAATGGGTTTTCTTTAACGTTTAGGAAACTGTTATACTGGAATTATATGATAAGCAAGGAATACTTTTAATAATAATGAGAGTAGCTAAGCTGATTAACCTTTAAACTGCCTAAAACAATTTTGTTAATTTTCTAATATATTCTCACTTGTTGCTTGAACGATATTGGCTTATAGCTTTCATTTGCATTCTATCCCCCCTCATCTCTATCTCTCTCTCTCTCTCTCTATCTCCCATCGATTTTCCTAGCAACACGAAACTTTTTCTGGAACAGAAGTTCCCCCCCAAAAATAACCAAACCTCAAACCGAAACTTTCAACCAAGTCTAAGCCACCAGAACGTCAACAGCTTTTGGTCTACAATTAACTATGAAAATTTTACGCCGCACTGGAAAAACTGCAATTGCAAAAACTTTCTATATACATATATATGCACCTACCACCTACATACCATTTCAATCCACCTCTTATTTTTTCCCCTGTCTTAATTGCCCAGAAAAGTAACACAAATGAAACGCATCGACGCTTAATTACTTTTGCTAAATGGCCATGGACTTTTGCCAACAACTGTGTTTTAAGGGGTAGTGAAGAGGGGATCGGGGTTGACAGGCAGGATTTAACTTTTACCAGATGCAGTTAGAATTGGAAAATTGGTTGTGCATGGGATATCCATATACATATATGTACATATATACATATACCTCAGGTAGTCAAAACTTTTTCTTCCATAATATCGCATCGAAATTTTACTACTTTGATTGCAAAGATAATAATCATAGGATACAATGTTTCAAAAAAACTTTATTTTGATACCCTTTAAGCGATGCAGTTTCTTATAAAAAAATGGATTAAAGATATCAGAGATCATCAAGTTATTATATCCATTGACATGGGAACCTTTTGTTCGAATTATGCAAATGTAGTTCAGACATTATTATTTACAGAAAAATTATATTCCATGAGATGTAGCAATTGTAGGGTATCTCAGACGTCGGCTATTCCACTTACACTATTGAAAAAAAAATTTTACAGGCCAATTTGATTGTTGGATGGCTAAGAAAGAGGTAAAAGTGGAGGACTCTAGCACGATTTGACTTTTGTCGACGTCACAATTTGAGAAGTTTTTTACGCCCCCCACCCACCAAACAATCCCCCTGCCCATACACTTAGTTTGATGCCGTCGCATTGCAGAAAACTTGGGCCACAAAAGTTCTTTAGACACACACACACCCACACACATATACACGTACACGCACATACATACAAACATACAAACAGACTGTGGGTAAATGCAAGTTTTTGATTAAAAGCCTCTCACACTTCAAATCTTTGGGTCACCTTCCCTCTTACTTACTTACTTGCTTACTCATTCTCTCTCTCTCTCTCTCTCTCACACACACTTACTTACTCTTTCTCTTTCTCTCTCTCTCTCTCTCTCTCTCTCTCTCTCTGCCTCGCCTCACACTCTTCAGTTTTCTTTTTGGCCTGGCAAAGTTTTCTACTACGAAGCCGGAGAGAAAATTGTTAATTGAATGCATTTGGGACGAGCGTTGCAATATTTGCCTCTGTGTGGTGTGTGTGTGTGTGTGTGTGTGTTGTGCGTGATATCAGAATGGAAGTAGGACCATTTCGTCCTGATGAAAGCTTTGCAGTTGGAGTTGCCCTTTCCTAATACCCTTACAAAGTGAGGGTATTATCCTTTTCCACTAATTGCAATTGATTCAACGATTTAAGTGGAATTTTTAGGGTATACAAATTTCGACTTTTCATTTGAAAGTTAATGCTGAATTTTTGTTGGTTTTCCTTGAGTAATGAATGCCAAAAGTAAAGAGTTTGATAGGTGAAAGGGTAACCATATCCATGCTAGACTTTGATATTTCAATCAAGTTACCTTCTCTTTTCCGGACATTTCAATCAATGAACATTTCACAATACGAAAAGTATACTAAAATGGTCCTTTCTAACTTTAATATTCATGAAACTGATTTGCAAATATATATACATATATATAAGTATATGTATATGTGTGTATACTATACGAAATTTTTATTTAAACTATGAGGAAAATTAAAATTAAATAAAATTCGATATATGGAACTCCATATTCTATCACTTTAAATGTTAGCTAATAAATTGACTATAATATTCTTAAAGATCATAAAAAATCATTTATTTATTCATGCATTTTCGTATAATCCCTTTAAAAAGAAGTAACAGCAGATCCCTAGTGTTTTAGTACAGTGAGTCATAAATCTTTTGGTCTGCAAATGAACTTGATCTATCAAAATGTTGGTCAAATTAAATTTTCTTTTGCCTTTTGGTTTGGCATCATTTTCCATTGCCTTTTCTTCAACCAACCAACCAGCTGGCAAGTAATTCGTCAAGCTGCTTTGTTAAGACTTTTTGCCACCATGGATAAAGATGGCAATGCTAGCTGGGATCGGTCAATCGGAATATGGGGTTGATGGGTTGAGAGTATGCCGGATGGGGGGGATGTGGGATCGAAAACAAGCCCTAGGACTGAACTGGGCGTTAGCTTTGTCTGCTTACCGGCTTGCTTGGTGGCTTCCTTTCATGTCAACTGCATTTTTCTTTTGCCATGTTGCCTTGGTGTTTTGCTAGCCATTTTCTTTTACAATTTTCCTTTACTCCATTTTTTTTTTTTTGTTTGTTGCCTTCCTTTTGCTGCACTGCTTTAAACCACTTAATGGGGTTTTATTTTTTTTTTGCTTCTTCTTCAAGCTATTGGGGGAAGTGAGGGGGGGGCGGACTGTTTGGTGAGTTTGGGTAACTATTCATGCGCTGCAGCTTTCTTGTAGCTTCATTGACAAAGACTTGCAATTCATCAAATCTCGTTAGCTACGGCTTTTATAGAAAATCTGCAGCTGGTTTTCTGCCTTTTCACTCTATCCCACATAATATATATATACATATATATATATATACATATATTTATTTCTTTTATTTTTCTTTTCTTGTTTTTTATTTTTATTTTATTTTTTTCTTTTTTTTTTTTTTTTTGGTAAGATTTTTCTTTTGGTTGCACTTTAGCCAAGTGAAAAAAAACGCCACGCCCATCAGACAGAGAAATGGGAAATAGGAATCTAGCAACTACTATTGAAAATGCAGCTGGTGCTCTTTTGTGTTGGTCTTTAAGACAGCTTCTACTTCAAGGCATTAACTTTGAAGGCATCTGTTAAGCCATACTCCGCTCTGAACCTCATAAAGGTTTTCTATAAAATTAAAACTCTGTCTGCGTGTGTGTATTAGAGAGTTACAGTGACTCCAACGCCAAATCGGACAAGATTTTTTTTATTGTTATGTTAAGGGTTTTTTTATGTTAAATATAGTTTTATTTTTGTTTTACTTATTAATAAGATTATAGTACAATTAACATATGTCAATTAAAAACTAAAAGGATGAACGATTAACTTCGCGTGCATGGTAATATGTGTGTGGGAGAGATGAGAATTGTGGAACGCAATCGTGGAATGTGGATGTTATTCCATCTCGTAATCAGTGATGACAACTAGAAAAAGCTGAAATTATTAAAAAAAAGTCCAGATAAAAAGCTAATTACATTATTCTAACAATAAAATAGAATTGTCAAGTTCAACACCGATTTGTTCATACCAATTAAATTAAGGAACTTAGAAGGAACTTCAAAGTTATAACAACATTTGTTTGCTTTTTGCAGCCGATATCTGTAATAAAAAATAATATATTACAAAAATATTTGTATATTTAATGTAAAGTAAAGTAACGAAGTTACCTTATGTGCAATATTGAATTTAATGTTTCAATAAGCAATTTGTTCCTTAATTTCGTCTTTATAATATTCATCTGACTGAAGGTACGTTCCACTGCAGCGTTTGACCACGGAAGGGATAAAGGACTTAGCACAAATGATGTCAGTTCCGAAAAAACGCAATTTGATCTATTGGAAATTTAAAGTGCCCTAAAATATCAATAATAAATTGCTTTTTCACGTTTAATATTTTGTCAACCGAGAAAACATCGATTTGCTGCAAAGTTGTCTGGCAATCTGCAATGTATTAATTGTGTTAGGATAATTGTTTATATATATATATGTAAATTGGAAATCACTTACCTGTGCTTAAGATCCTTTACTTGTCGTATAATGAAATTTGTGCATGGAAGTCGAATTTTGAATTAAAATGAAGCTTTAGCTTAGTCCATTTTATCCACTATTCTGCTCCCAGCTACTTCTATGGAATGCCATCTCGTTTCGCATACTCTTGGTAATTTAAGAATAGTCTTAAAACTTTATACAATTGTTAAAATACAACTAATGGTACGATATGAACACAAGACTATAAATACACAGGAAGACAGACAACATATGAAACTATTAACGGTACACACACATTGATTGATCCTTTTACCTTGTCACAATTAATAAGCTGATCAATTTTTGTCTAATCATATTGCCGAAGCATTAACTACCAATTGCAAATAACAAAACGAAAAAGCCTATATTGAGAAATACGAAAAGGGCGAGACAGTTTATATTAGGATAGATAAGAGATTAGGATCCAAACTAACTCCAAAATTCAGAAAAGAAATAGTTTTAGAAGACAGGCACACAACCATTAAAACACAGTCAGGAAAAACTGTACACAGAAATAATCTAAAAACCTAATGTCCTTCTACAGGTTAATCTTCCTGCCAATTTGCCTCGGGTTGGCCGCCATCCTCGACTATTCTCATTCTCAACTCATCCCTATTGAAGTGCGAACATACAAAATGGCACATTTAAAATCATACATGCCTTTAACATCGAAGAAAATGAATCTGAGTTCGGTGACATATCGAACAGACTCAACGAGATAAGTAAAACAAACCCAACTTTCGCGTTTTTCAAATTTGAACTCTTAAAAGCGGAAAAAGATCTTTAAAGATTAAAACCATTCGGAAGACAAGTCAGGGCAATAAATGCATTAGGCACCGTATGGAAATGGTTGGCCGGTTCACCGGACCACCATGATAAAGGAATCATAGTGAGTAAGATAAATGACCAACTCGAAAATAATAATAAGCAATTAATAATTAACAAAGTACTTACAGACAGAATAAACCATTTTAGCCTTATTACCAATAACATTGCTAAAGTAAATATAGAAAACAAAAGCTTTAACGATGAAAGAATCTCTTTGCTGAATTTTTTTTTTTAAATATAAAATAAAACTAAATACATTGTAGCATGTTCTAAAGTTCAATAATATTACAAACATATTGTAGCAGTTTGTTGCAATATTTATGCGCGCAACATTCAAGGGCATCGGCCTCTTAAGCAACCTGACCACCCATGAGTCCATGGTGCTGGACAATTGCTTAGTTGACAAATATAACACGCACGGCCGCTTGGGCCCAATACGTAATATGATACATCCTCACTCTCCCGCTGCGGCGGCACATATATACATACTGATGCTTATGTAAACATTTAGACATTCTTACATACATATATTTATACATAAGTATACCGCTCCTCTGCCGGATTCACTGGCAGCGCAGTTACGCGGTTTTAGCTATAGTTAAGAATTGTAAAAGAATTAAGAGTAATTCAATAAATGTGAGTCTAAAGACAAAGACCTTCTCTTGGATTTTTTTTGGATGATTACCAAACGAAAGCATATAGAAATCCGCATGAATGTTACTGGTGGAATCTTTTCCATAAATCTTACATGGCGACCGTGACAGTGGTCACTAAGGATCAGTGACCAGGACAAATAAAAATAAATCTGGAGAAAAAGGGACATGGAGAAAGGATAAAAACAATCCAAACAATCCACTGATATAAAATAAAATGCATACAAACATAAAAATTGCAGTTCAAATACCAGAAAAAACACAATTGTGAACTTTTGTAATTTTTGGCTGCGTTTTTGGCGCAGGCCAACCGAAAAAAAAAGGAACTGCTCCAGCTATCCTATGCAACCGCTCCAGTCTTGACAACACCTCCATCTGCCTTAGAAGAAAAACGGGAACCAAAAATTATACGGAAATTCTGACTGAGTAGAGTATGAGTTATGGCTAGAGGTGGGGTGCGTAATAAAATAAACAAGAGAATAGCACACATAAAATGGCTATTATTTACAAAGAAAGCACCACCTCCATGGGCAGAAGCCTAGAAATTACAAAAAGAACTTAACTTCTTAAAGTCATTAAGTAAAGACAAAAAAGCCATAACCCAATCTCACTCAGAAATACCAATAACAATCAATTCACAAACTAATAACTCCACAAATCATAGAGAGCCCAAACCATTACCGAAGGAAGTCAAAAAGTGTCCCCAGGATTGCCCGGGACCATTATACAGCCCGTACTGTGAGTACACGTGCTCGAAACCTTGTGCGAAGACCGGCACCGGAACCGCCTGAGCCAATAGACCCCGGACAGCAGCAGCGGATCTTAAGTGTGAAAGGCAGGCCGCCTTTTACGCCATCGAGGGAGCATCAGCGTGCCAACCGGCGACGACTAGCTGATGCTAGCGACAAGAAGAAATAAAAACGAAGATGACATCAGAATGAATTTTTTTTTCTTTTCTATATAAAATACAATTAAATATACATATATATATATATATAAGAAAAATAACCATTGTAAAAACCATTGTAAAAATGCGCGGAACCATTTCCGCCTATAGAAGTATAGCCTGTAAAGCTATACGCCCGATAGGTAGGGTAATGTAAAAGGAAAATTTTTTCTTTTAAATAAAAAAACAAAATCTTTCTTCAAAAATTCTCTAAATCTTCTTATTTGAATGTTTGATAATATAATCAGAAAATTTGATGATACTTGTTATGAACCCAAAATGGGGTTAGTAGACACAAAGACAGTGGATTCCACTGCTAATGTCATTAATAAGATAGAATCATCAAATGTTGATCTGAAGTTTACAAATATACTTTTATTAATAATTGTAATAATAATGAGCGCATATATACTATACAGAGCATATAAATTACACAATAAATGTGTAACGAAAAGAGCCTTAAGCCATGCTAATGATCTTGATAAGATCTAAGAATAATATGCAACAATTATTGTAAAAGTATATTTCAAAAAATTTTTTCATTTACCTGACTTCTGAATAAATAAATACCAAACGATTTTCTAATAAAAAAAAAATATATATATCAACTGATTAAAAAACCATGAGTACGTTAGATTATGAAGACAGGTTAATGAGTTCGGTGCAAAAGAAAAAAGCCAGCAGAAGCGGCTTAAAAGTACGCTTAAGAAAAAGGAAAAGCGGAAATACTAAAATTATTGTTTGCCACCAACCCAACATTACGTTGGAAGGCAACAAAAAGCATTACAAAAAGAGCTTGGCCAAATTGATCAAGCTCAAAGACAAAAAAACCCAAGCTCAACCTCTGCCACTACGATCAAAAATATACCAACAATTGATGCAGTTAATAACAACAGGAATGGCCAAGCCCCAAATAAACACTTAAAAAAGCCAAACAATTTTAATTGGCGCCCGAGCAGAGACCCAACGGCTACGAAAGAACAAAACGACTTCTAAGTACGCGATCAATCAATATATCAAAACGACTATAAGATTAGATTTTCCGACAAGTTTAGAAAAAAAGTTTTAGTGCAGCGCAGTTATGCGGTCTTAGCGATAGTTAAGAATTGTAACAGAATTAAGAATCATAAAATAAACTGACTTCAAACTGAAAATAACCATTATGTCTCTGATATAATATTTTGGAAGAAAATACAAAGTTGGAACATTTCATCTACAGATCATTATACTCGTTGTTCTGCGAGTATACCTGTGCCGCCTGCACCGTTACACCAACATAGAAGCCTGTGCCGCCCGATTTACCATCGGCTCCTCTCCCCTCGAGATGCCCCCGATGAAGCCACCACGATCAATTGCAACATAAGCAAGATTGAGCAACACCCAGAAACCCAACATCAGCAGTAGACAGGATGGATACATTTGGATACACAATTCCAAATAAGTCTTATAAACAAATGCTTAAGTCGGCATTCTGACGACGGTCAGCCAGCTAGGGTGTGGGTACATAGAAATTTATATGAATAAAAATGAACAGTCTTCTTTTTGAAGCAAACCAAATAAGTCTTGATTTTTATTTCTGATTAAACAACATAACTAAAAATATAAACACCCTGATCCTTCAAGTTGGTAACTACCGCACCAGCAACGTCTGGACCGACAGTTATTTAAGCAACTATGCGCTGCGCCGCAAATTTTTTTTTTTTAATGCACTGCGATGCATATTTTTTTTTTAATATAATTATAGAAATTTATGTACAATTGTGCGGCATTAAAGCCGTCCAATCAGAGTGTGGCCTGAAAACCACACGCAAAAATAGGCAGGAGTTTATGTAAACAAAAAATTATAAGAAAAAAAATTAAAAAAAAAAGATTAAATTGATAGAGAAAAGTGCATAACGGTATCTAAGTGCGATCAGGCGAATTAATCGCGATAGAACAAAACAGTTTCTAAGTGCGTTAAATAGACCACACAACAAAACAAAACCATTTTTTGTGTGTTCTGTAAGAAGAAAATTTTAATTAAGTGAAAAATATCAGAAATCAATGCTTTTAAAAATCAGATTTTCATAAAAAAATGATAATACTACAAATTAGAAATTCCGACATTCCGTTCCCAACTTTTCATAGACATATGTACAATCAGTCAACCAAACTACACCATCGAACAATTATAAACCATATTGACAAAACATAATAAATGACACTTCAAATAAAGAATACAATTTAATAACAAATGCATTACAAAAAAAAAAAAGACTCAATTTTTCTATTAAACAATGGAATGGAATGCATTAGCGAAAAAAATAAATGATTACAAAGACAAGTTCGAAAAGTCATATAAATGCATCAATTCTGATAAAATACAAAAATCAGATACATTGGTATATATATAATAAACAAAGTTAATGATAAGTAAATTAACGCCGGAGCATAAAAATATATGTCAGACTATTGTAATAAGTTTAAAAACAAGATTACATAATATTGGTATAAGACAGAGTATTGTAATAACAATCCCAGAAGATTCCAATCTTTTAGCTAAATTCAATGACAGCCAGTTAGATGATTTGGATGAGTCTAAACCAATAATCAATGCAGATAGTGAAATTGATAGTGACATTGAAACGCTCCCAGAAAATACATATAAAAGTTAAAATGGCTAACCAAGTAGCTTTAGATAGGGAATACATATGTGAAGCAGGTTTCCTCTTCAGTCTCTCAATTCGATGGTAAAAAGTTATCATTGAATCGGTTGAAGGCGTTTAGGAAGATATAGCGTTTGAAGTTATAAAGTCGAAAATAACTGGCACAATCTTCTACAAGGTACAAGATGAAATCACTATATCAGGCATAATAAATAAGCTTAGAAATAACATTAAAGGAGAATCTTCCAAATTACTAAAGGCAAAGTTATTGAATATTAAACAAAAAGGCAAAACTGATTCCCAGTATACAATCGAAATGGACAATTTATGAAAACAATTGGAGGCAGCCTTTATTGATGAAGGCCTAGAGAATTGTCTTCAACAGAAGAAAAAATTTTCATTCCATATCAGGAAATTAAACCGGGTTTTTATATTGCAAACACTATTGCAACAGCCCAGAATACTTATGTCCGATTCTTAAATACCACAGATACATGCCAAATGGTAAACATTAATAACGTAAAATTTGAATCACTTTCGAACTACGATGTAGTTCAAAATTTAAAAGACAATAGAAAAGAGTCTGTAATTAATAAATTAAAGAAAAATTTTCCCATCTTGTTTAAAAAACAACTTGAAGAAATATGCACCGAGTATAGTGATGTATTCGGACCAATCACAACAAACAATTTCTATAAGCAGAAATTGAGACTTAAGGATGATGAACCAGTATTTGTAAAAAATTATCGATGTCCGCATAGCCAAGCAGAAGAAATCCAGCGTCTGGTTGAAAAGTTAATTGAACAAAATATTGTAGAACCGTCTGTGTCACCCTATAATAGCCCACTCTTATTAGTACCAAAGAAAGCTCTTCCGAGCTCTAAAGAGAAAAAATGGCGATTAGTAATTGACTATCGCCAAATAAATAAAAAATTGCTGTCAGGTAAATTTCCACTCCCCAGAATTGATGATATTCTTGATCAATTGGGTAGAGCTAAATATTTTTCTTGCCTTGACTTAATGTCAGGTTTTCATCAAATTGAACTAGAAGAAAAATCAAGAGATATAACATCTTTTTCAACAAGCAATGGCTCATATCGTTTCACGCGATTACCTTTTGGTTTAAGAATAGCGCCTAATTCATTTCAGAGAATGATAACAATAGCATTATCAGGCCTAGAGCCTACACAAGCTTTCCTTTACATGGATGATTTAATCGTTATTGGTTGTTCTGAACAACATATGTATGATTAAAAATCTAATAGATGTTTTCAAACTTTGTAGAAAACACAATCTCAAATTACATCCAGAAAAATGTTCATTTTTCATGCACGAGGTGACGTTTTTAGGTCACAGATGCACAGATAAAGGAATCTTACTTGATGATAAAAAATTTGATGTTATCAATAATTATCCTGTCCCTACGGACGCAGACAGCGCTAGAAGATTCGTTGCTTTTTGCAATTATTATAGACGTTTTATAAAAAACTTTGCCGAATATTCACGGCACATAACAAGATTATGTAAAAAGAATATCCCATTTGAATGGTCAACAGAATGTGAAGAGGCATTCCAGTACCTAAAAAATCAACTTGTTCAACCAAATCTATTGCAGTACCCAGATTTTAGCAAAGAATTTTGCATAATCACAGATGCAAGCAAACAAGCATGTGGAGCCGGTTTAATTCAAACCTACATATAATGGACTCCAACTTCCAGTTGCATATGCATCAAGAGCATTCACTAAAGGTGAAAGCAAGAGTACTACAGAACAACAGCTAGCAGCAATACATTGGGCAATAACATATTTTCGACCATATATGTATATATGGCAAACACTTTACAGTTAAAACTGATCACAGACCTTTAACATACATATTTATTTTCTATGGTAAGCCCAAGTTCAAAACTAACACGCATGCGACTCGAATTAGAAGAGTACGATTTCACGGTAGAGTATCTGAGAGGTAAGGATAATTTCGTGGCAGATGCCCTGTCAAGGATAACTATATCCGAATTAAAAGAAAAATATGGGACGCCATATCAAAGAGTATATAAGCAGATGTCATAAATGGCAGATATCAAAAACCACGACACACACGAAAACCCGAGTTTAAAAGAAACACCGATTCCCGAATATCCAGGGCACATCATCCACATAGATATCTACTCTACCGAAAAACATCTCGTGCTGACCGCAATAGACAAATTTTCTAAACTCGTACAGGGCAGAATTATAAAATTCATGACAATGAAAAATCGAACAATTCAGCTTCTATTTCTGCCTTCAGCGGCAGAACTTATATACTTTAATTCTTAAGGCTTATATACTTAAATTCTTAGGCTAAGCCAGAGAATATTTTTTTCAAATAAAATCAATTCGGTTTCAACCGAAAACCAGAAATCAACGGTTCAATCATTTCTATTTTATTAAAAGCAATCATATTTTACAATATATCAGAGGGCCACACCTGAACATACATCGCCCTGACTCCCAGCGGTAACTCGATCAGTGAAGTGCAAGTGCGGTACGGTGTCGCGTAGTGTGTGGTTATGGGCTGTTGGAAAGGCCCGGCAATAAAAAGGGGAAAATAGAACATTGCGTTCGGCTGCCCAACAGCTCGTGGAGACACCACCCTACCTTAGTAAGCTATGAAAGGCCAAAAGGGAAACCTAGGGTCCTTCCGTGAGGTGTCGGAACAAAACAAAAATAAATCCAACCGACAAAAAAATCCTCTCCCACATTTTCCGAAGCCGTGAATTAATTTCGTGCCTGATCGCCATTGAGAATTCCTTTTCCAAATAAAACAAGAAAGATAAAAAAAAACACGAAATATAAAAGTGGAAAGAGGGTAAGTGAGACGAAATTAACCCGAACCAAGTTGAATTTCAAAATTTTAAGTTAAATAAATTAAAATTAAACTGAAACGAGTCGAATTTTAAAAGAGCAATTCAAATAAATAAAATTAAAATTAAACCAATTTGAACTTTAAAATTTTAAAATAATTTAGATAAGTAAAAATTAAATCATTTTGGGAATAATTTAACAACAAGTGTCAGCAGCAGTCCTTAAGGTGTAAAAATTAAATTCTTGCCAAGAATGAAATTCATTCAAAAACAATAAATGAATAAAACAAAAAAAAAAAAAAATTTTTATTCACTAATGGCAACGCAGGACTTCGAATTCCGGAATTCTGTTCCTATTGAGCAAAGGGACGCACCAACTCTAAAGGAGGTGTTAGAGGTGTGTCCAATCGATGGACCAAGACCGCTGACGATAGAAGAATATCGCCAGCGGCAACACAAAAAAAACAACCCAAGAAGAATAGAAGCAAGGGAGGAGGAAAGCTGGCCAATTTAATGAGGGCCAGACGACTAGAACTGGACCTGATGAAGAAAACAAAAACAACGGAGGAAAAGGAGCAGATCGGGAGACGACTGGAGAAGATAAACGAAGAATTCCGCAAAAGAGCGGAAAAACGCAAGCAGGCCGCGAATACGCATAGGCCTAATTGCCATTAATTTTAAAAAAAATTTTTAAACTCAACCAGAGGCGAACACGCCGGTTGAAAAATACTAACACAAAAAACTACTAACAAATGTGGTTGGAAATTTTTTTTTTTTTAATAAACTAAATTAAGTAAAATGTATACCAGAATTGTGAGCCCACCACATTCTACTAAAAAACTAATTTTTCCACGTCTCTGACGCTTAGTTTTCAACTAAGCTGCTTTAAAAATTGATTTTTTTTTTCCATCTTTATCACGAACTAGGTAACTTTTCAAATTTAAAAAAAAAAGAAATCAATATAATGAAAAATGAAAACTGATCTAAAAAGCATAGTCCCATTACATTTATACTTACATAAGTATGTTCGTTCACTTCGTTCTGTGAACCTGAATGTTGTTATTGGCATCTGTGAATTTATTTGAACATAATTAACCCAAATGATCGATAGGCTTAATTGCCGAATGGGTGACAAGTTGCTACTAGCAACATACATATATTGAATTTTTGGCATTTTTTTTCACTCTCTAGAGTCTTAATACAATTTGTGATTCACAAATTTGAAGTGGTGAAAAATTGTACGATTGCTATATCGAACACTATTATTAAAATTGGTATCGATTAAAAGTGATGGTAATTGTAATATTTCAAAATATAAAGCCATTTCAATTATTAATAAAGCGAAATTACCTGCCACCCGATATTTTATAAACTTTTCCGCTTTTAGCAATCGAAAAACTCCAGAAGTGAAAAAAATTTAATTTGCAACACTGCTCGTAATTATCTTTGTTCTGATTCGTTCAGTTCTTATGTATCATTGGCTGAAGTAATCTAATCTAATCTAAATTGAATAGGTTTATGTTTACAATAAAAATCAACATCGACATCAATAATGTTTATTTATCATCAATACATTTCATAATTACATAGTGTGATTATTAATTATCCACTGCTAATACTAAAATATTTAATTAATTTTTTGACAATTGCAAGCTGATTTTTGCGACTTCTTTTTCTGCCCAGGGAAATCGCCCTTGAGCAAACTTACTTTTAACTATTTATGCCTTCTACCAACTTATTTTTTATACATATTTTGTTATTTTTTTAATAGAAATATCCAAATTAAGATTTTTTGAAGTTCTTTCAATATCTTGCTAGTTTTTATACTAGCTCTTAACCCCGACAATCGACGTTTTAAATAGGATTTTGTTAGAATCATTGCTAATCGTTATTTCGGGTTTTGCGGTGTATTTTGTGTTTTATAATAGGTACATAATTCAAATCACGGGCATATGAGTCGCTTTGTCTTATGGCGACAAATAAAGGTAGATTTCCTTAGTCATAGTGAAGAAAGTTGGAAAGCAGAATATAATAGTGAAGTTCAGAACCGAAGTTCAAAGTACAAACACCTACTATTAATTAAGCACACAACCAAGTAACCATGAACCCAGACCAGATACAAGCTTTAGTCCAAAGTGCTATTAACCAAGCTCTGGCACAGCAAGAAGAAAGGTTTCAGTCTACACTAAACGCCAAAATATGTAGATAGCTTGTGCATTTGAGCTCCACTAGTAGAAAGTTTCCAAAGAATTTCAGTCCAACCTGAAGAAAGTTGCGACATCCCACTTGATATCATAAAGTCTGTCCCTAAATTTTCTGGGGGTTCCGACGAATATGTAAGTTAACTTAAACAGCCAATCATCCGCTTCCCACGTTATGCTCTGCATAACGCTAGCTATGCAACGGAAGTAGTAATGTGAGATCTTGCACATGCCGCAAGATCGGCACTTTTCCAATTATGTAAACACTCCAGGCTAGGCAGAAATATAATTTGTCTTTAGCTTAAGTTTTAGTCTTATCCAGTACTACGACTACAAAACTTATGGTTCGTAATAAATTGAATATATTCATTTGAACATTCTAATTTGTACAAATATGTCAGCCCTACGATGATTATGAGCTATTTAAGCCATATAACGGCAGCAGTGTATATAACAAAAAATCAACAAGTTATTAAAAAATAACATCAAAACCAACAATTATTCTGAAGAGACGCACAAAAACCAACCCACCCACCCAACACCACTGAGGTAAAGCATAAGCCGTCAGACCGACGTAGTGAAACAAGAATAAAGACCTTGGAAGCGACATCAACAGTCGCTCCAAATCCAAAACTAATTAAATAAGTTATTTAATATCATAAGAGACGAAAAGAAGTCAACGCAAAGCAGCAAATTTTTATTCTTTCGCATATAAAAAACATGTAAGTAGAGTGCTTATTTAAAAATAAAATAAATAAAATAAAATATAAATCCAAAGAATCAGAAGTTGTTAAGAGTGCTTATAATTGTCTCTTTGCAACATAAAATTTAAAATGATATGAGCAAATGAGCATATGCCCACAGCATTGTAGAGTATACAATGTAACCAGTAGTCATATGCTCAACATAAAGTAAATAAAGTTTAAACAATCAAAAATATATACATAAGTGCAGTAATAGGATATGTAATAGTTAAAATATAATATTGAATAAAACCAAGAGAACACTCTTGGAAATGAAACGAACAAATCAAGACGTTCATTTATTTCAAAAAGGATTTTGAATATTACAACCATTATATGGCGACCGTGACAAGTGTCACGACACTTGCAACAATATAATACCAAGAATCAAAAGGATTTAGATGGCATGGAAAAGACAGACAGGTGGAATCAACAAGACTAAATATGAAAATAAAAAGAACTTACTTAAATTTTGAACCTCAACCAGATTGGTCGTTGATTTATTCATTTATTAAAAAAAATCACATATATAAAAAAATCACATAAATACAGAGGGGCAAGGCTCTATTTCACCAAAGGATAAGGAAAACCAAGCCCTCTCACGCTCCCGAGAGGTAACTAGCGCAAGACAATCATTGGATTTGCACCTTACATAACAACAGGATATGGACTTGGATGGATGCTAAGAAAAAAATATATATATAAGTTAACACCAGACTTGCCACCCACTCTATCCCTTCATACGACGCCTATGCGAACCACCGCCCATGATCGTCACGACCTCAGCGCGTGGAAACAATTTGCCAACCCAGCAGTTATATCAACACGCGCAGCAGAAAGCGCAACGTTGACACCGGAAACCAACCTGCGAATGCACGTGGTTTCCCACGGAACCTGCTGACACGACAGAAGTCGCGACCGACGTTTGCACCGCGGCCGGGTCGGCGACTTACCTTGGAACTGGAGCGGCTGGCAGAACTATTTTGGCGATCGAAAGAGACATTTAAATTACTAACAAAACTTTATTATTGAAAAATAAACAATTAAATCAAATCTTATCGAAAAACATTATCTTCTAATCCTTGGATACAGATATTAGATGTGAGTATAACAGGACCACGGTCGCTGGCAACTCGGCCGGCGACCTAGAGTCTTAACTTATATATGTACTGAGTGAGTAGAGGTTCTGAGCGATGCCCAGGAGGCGAAGTGGAGTTGTTAAACGGCTAAAAGACAGAAATGCCGAACTCCGGAAGTTGTTATTTGCCCCCCCAAACTACAATCAGTTGGGAACTAGGCAATCAACTGCAAGCTGAACTTGACAACATCGAGTCGATTCAGCAGAAACTAAAAAAAAGAAAAAAGCTCAGCCTCTACTAATGAATTATACAAAATACCAGTACTAACAAGTTATACCCACAAAACGCAGCCACAGGAGAAAGAATTCCCAAAGGACTGCGCTGGACCATTGGATTCACCATACTGCATGTACACATGCACAAGGAGGACCATCACCGGCGCACCAACAGCCTGTGCAAGTACCAGCACCAGCGTACCAACATCCTGAGGACCTAAAGGACCGATAGCGCTACAGAGAGCGCGCAACATAAATTAAAAAAAAAAAAAAAATTTTAATTTTGTTACACTAAGAAAAATTTTTGTTAGAAGAAGAAATAATTATTAAATTTCAAAAATTTTGAAAAAAATATTTTTAAGAAAACAACATTACTAACATGCCTAAGCTGAATAAATAGAAATTAAGTAAACAAATTGACGGGTTTATCAAAATTAAAAAATATTATAAATATTAATTAAAAATAATAATTTTGCTTTCTAACAGTGCCCTGAAATCTAAATTTCCAAGAAAAAAAGGAGGTTGAATATTTTTACCTCCTTTATCAAAATAATTTTGCTTTTTAGCAGTGACATAAAATATATAAATTTTGCCAAAAAAAAAAAAAAAAGAGAGAGAAAATATTTTTTCCGCCTTTATCAAAATAATTTCGTTTTCGTTTTTCAAATCAAACTAAGTGCTCTAAAAAATTTTTAAATTACAAAAGAATTTTGTCCATGATCTTAAAAAGTGTCTGAAATATTGTAAATTAATTGTAGTCCGATTTAAATTTATCATGGTTAAAGACTTAGCAATTAAACCTTATTAAACCTAATTAAAGAGACATTAGATGAGAGTCAGAATGCCAGGACATAAGCTCTAACCAGTTGTATTACCTCGATTAGGGGAACCAGAGAAATTACCAGAGTTAGCAAAAGTTGATTAGAGAGTTTTCGGGAAATCGTACCGATTTTTGTTCGCGTATTATGATCTTGTATGAGGGAAGAGAAGAGACACCTATGCTTACTAACTTATAACCTTGGCAATTAGAAACAAGATTACAGTAGGGAATAGATTTGATTTAAGTTAATTTAGTTGCACATTTGACTTCAATTAAATAATACATTCTCGGCAAAAGAATAAACTTTAAAAGTCTAAAATTATTTCTTTTATTCGTTTTAACTAAAATGAAAAAAAACCGAGCGCCACTCACGTTAATTAATAATTTTGTCGGCCATTTTAAATCACAAGGCAAAACAAAAATTAAGTGTTTGATTGCCCATCGGTGAACAACAATCCCTGTCAGGTTAGCCCATCAGGCACGGTGGGCTGATTCAGCTATTCTTGGATCAGCTGTGGGTTTCTTGGGTTGTAATAAGTTAGTATAAGTTTAGTTTCTTGTAATATATTATGGAGTCGGCCAGTTGGCCGCAAATAAAGACACAAACTATAAATAAATTCTAAAAAGAATAACTTATACACTGTTAATATATGTATATAAAAAAGAAAAAGAAAAAACCCCAATACAAAAACAAAGAACAAACAAATGATCAATAATTTCTTAAGCATGTCACAAAATGGCATTATGAAAAAACCTTAAGGGGAAGAACACAGAGAGATATCCGACCGACTGCAGCATCAGCATTTTCTACACTCCAAGCATGCAAGCTGTGATAGAGAGCTGAAGTTAGTAATTTAAATAAATGAGCATTCACTTGATTTCTGACAGAGAAAGAGGAACGATGTGTTTTGTTTAAAATCAGAATAAAACATTATAGACCCACAGATTCACCATCAACAAAAACCAACAACGGCAACTCATACCAATCCAGGCTCCCGGATGGTAACTCATGCGACCGTTAGACGGTCACTTGCGCTTGCGACAGCAACTCAAGGCCGGTAGCACTGAATGGCCTCATCGGCAAGGTCAATTCTATAGATGGGGATGTCCACGATTCTGGCAAACCAAGTTCATGAGGTGACCAGAGCCTGCCAACTAGTTAAGACCAGAAGCAGGAGCGTTGAACTCGGACCTCCTAAATGCAAAGGAGGTAGATTACATCATCACCGAGGTCTCTGGACTCCCATACCAGAACGCTGCTCTACGTCCTAGCCATACCTAAGGTGATGGACAGAAGATACAGATTGCTTCACTTGCTCCCGACAATACGCGAGGACCGGAAACTGATCCTAGACGCCAACTTGTTAGCACTAGACAAAAGCGAAACATACGAAGGAAACTATGCGACATCTCGAGAAGACTCCAAATATCGCTGGTAATAGAGGCTATTGGTGGTGTATGCGTAATCATCTCGCTGTACATTGGCTGGAAGAAAATAACATCCACAAGGGGGCCTGGCGATGGCACAGAAGGCCAACCCGGCGTCTTCACCCTAATCTGCGGGACGCAGATCTTTGAAGGGGGAGCAGTTAACACCAAACCGAAATAGCCCATTGGAAACTTATTAAATTGAAGCATCGAACAATGATAAAAGAAATTGAGAATGAATGTCAAGCACTTCGATTTACTGATTAGTCAATTATCCTTAGCGAAAGCCTTACTCGATCGTAAGGCAACTCCCTCACTATGTTGAGAGGGTTAAATTATATCCATATATTAGAAAATTTTTGTATAAATTGAGCGTAACCTTCTTTGCACAATAGCAGTATAGCCCGTAAAGCTATACGATCAAATAGGTAGAAAACTGTTAAATAAAAGTATAAAAAAAGACACTTTTAAAATACAAAAAATATATATTTATATTAACACCGGACCAGGCATCCCCTCTTCTCCCTACCCACAACGCCTATGCTCTATCAAAAAAGGACTTACTTTCGCACAGGCTTTGAGGTACCTACTAACGGGTACTATCAACACATAACTCAGTATTAAATAACTGATGACAATTTATAGCCAACTCCTGTACTTGATACTACCGGAATAAAAAAAAAAAATCACAAAGTATGCACTGAATTTGATGTATTTGCTATTTTATCTACTTGATCGAATCATTCGAAAAGTGGACTTGTTCGAAGTCAGTTTATTCTTTCATGTAAAAATCTGTAAATTTTATATTATTGTTTTTATTTTTAATTTGAAACAACATGACCCAGGATGTGAAAATTGATAAGTTTGTAATGTGCAGTCTTCGGGTAGTCCAAAGTATTGATCAAAAGACGAATAAGATCACTGAATTGACCGGCATATTGCCTAACGATGATATGCCACAATTGAAAAAAGTGAATAAAAAGGATGACTGTGTCCATTTCTTGTACGTTTGTGATGCGGATGGTAATCTGTTGAAGAAGTTACGGTTTCTGGAATCAGACTACCGTTGGGCAGTTCGACAGATGCTTGAGAGAGTCCGTCATGAGGAGGAGCGATTCCACCAATCCCAATTACTAAATCGGAAGTGAAATTTAAAATATAAGATATGCCTCAGACAAATTGTTTTTGTGGTTATTTTTTTGTTTTTTTTTTGTGCTTTAAGCCTTTTTTTTACTATATGTACATACATATTTCACAATATATATATTTGCATATGGCATGCTATATACTCCCGTTCTGTCCCTGCTTGGAGCGACAGAACTCAAAATTACTTATGTACTTTTAGGCTAAGTTAAAGTTTGAAATAAAGACGGGGACAAGATTAATTTCTACCTCCAAAGAAGACAGATGTGTCTTTCATCCACTATTTGCTTCTTTACATGGCGACCGTGACTGAGATCACAAGCCTGCATATAAAAATAAAAATTTAAATTAAACAATTAAATAAATTACGCAAAAAAAAAAGCCTCATTGATCGATGACCAGTGTAAAAAACAGCAATAACACTTTTAAATCATCGTCTCCATTTGAATGAAAAAGAATGACATCAAAGAACAACAAGTGTCAGCAGCAGTCATTAAGGTGTAAAAATTAAATTCTTGCCAAGAATGAAATTCATTCAAAAACAATAAATGAATTAAACAAAAAAAAAAAAAATTTTTATTCACTAATGGCAACGGAGGACCTCGAATTCCGGAATTCTGCTCCTACTGTGCAAAGGGACGCACCAACTCTAAAGGAGGTGTTAGAGGTGTGTCCAATCGATGGACCAAGACCGCTGACGCTAGAAGAATATCGGCAGCGGCAAAACAAAAAACAACCCAAGAAGAATAGAAGCAAGGGAGGAAAAAAGCTGGCTAATTTAATGAGGGCCAGACGACTGGAGCTGGACCTGATGAAGAAAGCGACAACTACGGAGGAAAAGCAACAAATCGAGAAACGACTAGACATGATAAGAGCAGAATTCCGCAAAAGAGCGGAATACGCATAGGCCTAATTGCCATTAATTTTAAAACTCAACCAGAGGCGAACACGCCGGTTGAAAAATACTAACACAAAAAACAAGTTGGCTATTTACTAACAAATGTGATTGGAGAATTTTTTTTTTAAATTAAATTAAATAAAATGTATACCAGAATTGTAAGCCAACCACATTCTACTAAAAAACTAATTTTTCCACGTCTCTGGCGCTTAGTTTTCAACTAAGCCGCACGACATAAAAAAAGCTCTAAACCACTTGAACAAAAATTAAATGAAAATGATTTGCAAAAAAATGTAATTAAAGTAAATTAAAAAAAAAAAAAAAAAAAGATAAAAAAATTGCGAAGCTAGGCTGGCCGGAGTATTCTATTGTTAGCTTACTCCAACCTCGGACTAACTCTTTAATCCTTTCCAACAGAAACACACCGATCCTGCAAGGAGGGCCTACGAACCAACTACCAACAACAGCACAACACCGACACAAACCACAATTACTAACCGTATCACCCAGGTAAGTGAAGAGTGCCAGTAAATTCAAAAAAAAAAATAAAAAAAAAAAAAAAAAAAATTTAACAAAAGAATAAAAAAAATAATAATTAAATAAAGAAAAAAATAGACAAAAAAAAACGAAGCACTCTTCACGAACCAGGTGGTAATCAAAACTTAACATAAAAAAAAAAGAATCTCTTCTTAAGCATTACTAACTATCTTCATCTTCAAGGATGGTATTGGTGATGATGCAGCAAGCAAGTGCTGCCCATTTCTTCAACCATGACTCTCCGGTAATGCCCCTTCAACAAGGATACGTGTGGCGAATCAATGGCACGTTTCGTTTGATTCATGCCATAAACCTACTGGAACTCCAACAAGCAATCCAAACCACCCGGGAAGAAGCCACGCTATTGTCCGACCAGCGTACAAAAATG
The DNA here is from genome assembly GCA_018150375.1 of Drosophila sturtevanti. Taxonomy (NCBI): domain Eukaryota; kingdom Metazoa; phylum Arthropoda; class Insecta; order Diptera; family Drosophilidae; genus Drosophila; species Drosophila sturtevanti. The sequence goes on along the minus strand of JAECWJ010000686.1, from coordinate 2,813,290 downwards.
CTAAGCAACCATTACTTAGGCAGAGGAGAACACTGAAAGGGCTAGACCGCTCCTCTGTCGGCGTTACTGGCAGCGCAGCTACGCGGTCTTAGCTATAAGCAAATATTGTTAAAGAATTAAGAATCAATCTAAGAAAAGACATTGAAAAAGTAAGACAGGCTTTGCCTGCATTCAAAAACTAAATAAAGAAACATCAAACGTGAAACTACTCAACTGAATTATTATAAATGAATTACTACATGGCGACCGTGACAGGACTTGAATGAATTACTACATGGCGACCGTGACTTAGGTCGAAGGATCGACCAAGACATCCAAGGAGGAGCTGAACAGAAGAAAAAAAAAAAAGGCCAATATATATTCTGAGTGAGTAGAGTGTGAGATATGGCAAGGAGCGGTGAAGTGCAAAATAAAATTAATAAAAGAATAGCACACATTAAGTGGCTGTTATGTTCAAAAAAAAAAGCACCACCTCCATGGGCAGTAGCCCAAAAATTACAAAATGAACTTGACTTTTTAAAGTCATTAAATAAGAATAACAAAGCCAAAACTCACTCTCGCTCAGAGATATCAGTAATAAATTCAGAAATTAATAATACCATAAATTTCCGAAAGCCAAAACCATTACCAAAGGAGGAGAAAAAGTGTCCCCAGGATTGCCCGGGACCCATTGTACAGCCCATATTGCGAGTACACATGCTGGAAACCTGGTGCGAAGACCGGCACCGGTACCGCCTGAGCCCATAGGCACCGGACAGCAGCAGCAGCTTACAAGTGTGAAAGGCAGGCCGCCTTTTACGCCATAGATGGAGCATCAGCGTGCCAACCGGCGACGTCCAGCTGATGCTGACAACACGAAAAACTAAGATGACAACAAAATTTTTCAAAACGAAAACCTGAGATGACAGCAAAAAAGTATAAAATAAAATTAAAAATACATATATACATATAGATAAGAAAAATAAAATTTGTAAGAAATATTGTAAAATTACGCGGAACCTTTTCCGCCCAGTAGCAGCATAGCCCGTAAAGCTTTGCGAACCATTAGGTAGGGAAATGTAAAAGGAAATTTTTCTTTTTTTTTTTTTTTTAAATAAAAGTTTTCTTCAAAATTTCTATGAAAAAAAAAAATTTTTTTTTTAATTGTTAATGTTTGATGACAAAATAAATAAGTTTGATGATACATTTGAAATCCCAAGTATGGGACTAATTGAAACAAAAGCAGTGGACTTCTGTAGCTAGAGTTAAGAATTGTATCAGACCTAAGAATCATTGAATAAATGCAACTCTAAAGGCATAGACCTATGCTTGTTCTTATTTGGGTAAATAAAGAAACCTAATGAATGCTAAAGGCAAAACCATACAAAGGAGATACTACACTTCACTGCAAATGTAATCAACAAAATAGAGTCATCAAACATTGACTTAAAATTAACAAATGTACTTTTATTAATAATTTTAATAATTTTGAGCGCATATGTATTGTATAAAGCATATAAACTACACAATAAATGTGTAACAAAAAGAGCCTTAAGCCATGCTAAGGATCTGGATAAGATCTAAAGACAACATATGCATCAATTGTCATAAAGATACATTTACATTTAAATAAACGAAAAAAAAAACACATTTCTTGAAAATTATCCTTTTTAATTGTTGACCGATAATAAATGAATACATAATATGAGCACATTAGATAATTATTTTTCTAAATTGAATGATAGATATTCTAGCATAGTCAGTGATTTAATTGAGGTTTTCAAGAGTGAAAAAAGTAACTCACCTCAAAGCTCCGCCGTCAAGTGCCGCTGCTTGCAGCGACAGAACTCTATATGAAGACCTTATTTATTTAGGCTAAAGAAATGATTTGAAATAAAGCAAGAGAATATTCTCAATCTGAACACCAATTAAAGCGGACATGCTCCCTTTATTATAAATGCAATATCTATTCTTTACATCTTAGCGCAGATAAAGTTAGCATACCTCGATATAACGGATAACGAATAAGAGTTCAATATATATTTTATTCCATATATATATATACAAAATTAGTATACAATCAGTTCCCTTAGCACTTCCGAGGAAATGAAACCACAAAAAAAAATATATATATATATGTATATAAGTTAACACCGGACTAGGCACCCACTCTCTCCCTTTACACAACGCCTATGCTGACCACCGCCCATCACCGCCAGAACCTAAGTAACCTTAAGTAAGCATAATAGGACTACGGTCGCTGGCACCTCGGCCGGCGACTAAAAGTCTTAACTGGCGCCCGAGCAGGAACGATATCAGTCGATAGGTATAATAACTCTATCCATTCTGCGATAAAGAGGAAACCTGTGGACATCTTCTTCAACCGTTCCACATCTATCAACTTACAAAAAATGATTGAACTCAGGCAGGAAAGAACATGAAGACATAAGGGGACTATTGCAGCGCAATCAGCTTATGTCTAATACTGGGAAAAATAAAAAGAGATCGGCCCCGTTGAATTACGAACCCGGACAAGATATTTTTATAACAAACAAACAGATTAAAAGCAAAGACAAGAAACGTTTTAACAGGGAGACAGTCTGGGAAGATAGACGGGTTGTAGCATGTTCTGAAGTTCAATAATATATAATAATAATATTGTAGCATTTATGTACGAATTTATGCTTATGCTAACACTTAGACATTCTTATATATAAGCTTATACATAAGCATACCGCCCCTCTGCCGGCTTCACTGGCAGCGCAGCTACGCGGTTTTAGCTGTACTTAAATATTGTATCAGAATTAAGAATTATTGAATAAACGAGACTCGAAAAGCAAAGACCTAATCTTGGGTTATCTTGGGCGGATAAGAATAGCAAAACAAAAGCATACAGAAACTCTCATGTGTGTTACTGGTGGAGATTCGCCAGACACACTCTACAGGGTAACGTCTATCTATAAGGAATTAGGGTTTATTTAACTTGACAACGATCCCCCCTCCCCGACTTGGGGAAGAACCTCCACACGTAACAAAAGCCCAAAAAGAGAATTTCGCGTCACTATCCCAATTTAGCACCCTCGCATGAAAGTTAATTAATTAATCCCAATACAAATCTGTTTGCTTTTACCATCTCATATAAATCTAAGGAAAATTGTTAGCTTTAAAAAGAAAAAAAAAACAAATCAAAAAATGTAAAAAGAAACGATGTATTACTAACACACCTTTCTGATAGCATGCTACTGCTCTTCTTATTGGGGCTCATGCCGACACAGGCAACGAACGATCTTTAGGTACGAGACACCGGTGGTCACGTTAAGGCAAGGCTCTGATTGGAGAGTGGATGGCTATTTCAGCTTAATACATCTGATTAAGCTGGACGAGATAGCTGCGGCCATAGAAAAAACGCGAATAGAGGCATGGGAATTAAAGGAAAGTCAAACTCGAGTACAGACACTTTTACATCTCGACCAAGCTTAGCCCAGGATGCTGTCGAAGCTATCGAAGGGCAGAAGGAGTATCAGGTCTTGCTCATCCGACCCTCAATATCCAAGGGAAGGCGGATAGACTTCGACCACAAAAAATACTCGTGGCTCAGGAGCACCTAACACCACTGAATGAGGACGGCTGCATCCCGAGATTAATAAAGGGAGGAAGCGCAGCTAACAAGTGGTGGAATTGTTAGAAGATGGAATGATATTCCTCACTAAACACAAAACGAACCCAAAAACCTCTCGGGTACCTTCCTGGTACAGTTCTCGGGCGAATCAATTACCGTGGATAAGAAAACATTCCACAGTCATTCGCAGGTGCACCTGGTAGCAATGCCACCGGTAGTTGTTAACCTGACCAACAAAGGTTACAACCTAAACCTGGAACTTGTGCATAGTTTGAGCACATATAATCTAAACTTGCTCCAAAAGATGAAAAGAAGACTAACCACCTCCATCACTGGAGAGTTAGTCGCCATCACATTGGGTATATTCGTCATCGCCATCACATACAGGAGAATCTCAAACAAGAATACGACGGAAGTCTTAACTTATATATTATATATATATATATATAAGATAAATTATTATTTATACAAAAATACAAAATTTCCAATAAAAACTAAGAAAAAAATGATTACTTGATTGATAAGTTTTACCAATATGCCATATACATACATATGTATATGTATGTACCTACATATGTAAATGAATTTCTTATCACATCCACATGATACACCACCAAAATCAAAAGTGAAACATTTATCTAACTTTTTTATAAAAAAAAAAAAACCCAACAAGCAACCAGCAGACAACCAACCAACCAACCAACCAACAAACAACAATAATGTTTAAAAATATTTAACATTACACAAAAAGGACAACAATTGGCAGTTCAAAAACAAAAAATCAACATAAAATTTATTGCTATCATTTCTACCGTTTGCTTGCTGGCCCACATCTGTCAATACCGAGAGATGCATAAGCTACTCCTACCTCCTACCTACTGTCAATATAAATTGGTGCGAAGACCGGCACCAGTACCGCCTGAGCCCATAGGCCCCGGACATCTGCAGCAGTCAATTAGAGAAGTTCAAACCAAGTAAAACTAAAACAACAAGCCTGTGCGACCAGCCGCGAATACGCATAGGCCTAATTGCCATTAATTTTAAGAAATATTAAAACTCAACCAGAGGCAAAGACGCCGGCTGAAACATACTAACCAAAAACCCTGTCAGGCTATCTACTAACAAATGTGGTTGGAGAATTTTTTTTTTTTAACAAACTAAATCAAATGCAATGTATACCTGAATTGTGAGCCAACCACATTCCTCTAACACACTAATTTTTCCACGTCTCTGGCGTTTAGTTTTCAACTAAGCCGCATTTAAAAATTGATTTCTTTATCCTATTTTTATCACAGACTAGGTAACCGCTCAAATTTCAAAAGAATTAATATAATGAAAAATTTTACGTTTCCAAAATTTTAATTTCTTTTTTTTTCCATTAATGCATTAATTTTCGAACAAAATCCAAAAAAAAAAACAAATTTTTCTTCAAATACAAAAGTTTATGTTCAATAATAGTATAAGCAAATTTGATGAAATAAGTAGTATACCCACTATGGGTTTAATTGATACAAAGACAGTGGATTCCACTGCAAATGTAATAAACCAGATCCAAACAGCAAATATTGATCTAAAATTAACGATCATATTGTTATTAATAATTGTTTTATAACATTGTGCGCATATATTCTATATAAAGTATACATATGACACAATAAGTGTGTAACAAAAAGGGCCTTAAGCCAAGCAAATGTAAACATATCCAATCTAAACAAATCCGTTAGCTATCTAAAAATCGGCATCGGTCCAAAAAAATGATGAAATACGCCCCCCAGTTCCATAATTGACTGACAAATTATAGCATCTTATTAGATATAATACCATGAATGACAAGAATACAATTATTACGACCATTATACACTCCAAACTGCAGAATCTATAAATTATAAATATATATATATATAGATATTATTGTTGGAAATTTTTTTATAAATGGACTTGCGGTTGCCTATTGTATTGATCACTTATATCGGTTGATCTAACAAATCCACCGCACTTAAGGCATTGAACTCCTTCGTTTGGTGGCTTTCCTCTGTATTGAAGGACCATGTTTCCCGTTACATTATCAGGACTATACATTTTATTGGGTTCCAATTTGTAACAGATTTCTATATAAAAATATATTTAAGATACTTTGTACAGCGCCTTACACGAATGAATATAAACGCAATAATTATATTCAATCAACCTGAACCAAGTTAATCTAAGGCCACTTCGATCAACTTTCATTCAAATTTATATTCCAATACTGTACAACACTTTAACATTCGAGATGTTAAGAATTTGAAAAAAAACACACACACACTCACACAAATTCATATAGATAAAAATATTCATTCCGCTACACTCAACCAACTTTAACTGTACCGATATAAACAAATTCTTGAAAATTAACCTACCAATACATGGTAGCAACATTTAAACAGCAATCTAACACACACACAGGACACTATCTCAAAGACACTAAGCAAAAAGACATAACACGGATAGACCAAATAAAAATTCTAAGACTTAGTTTAGCATGTTGCAATCATAATATGAAGTGGAACATATTAATAATATAATGTAACATTTTGTTACTATATTTATGTTCAACTATTACTATATATATATATATTCAACATTCAAGTGTCATGCCATGAGTGCATGGCATTGGATATTGCTGAGTCCGCAGAATGTACATGCGCGACCACTGAATTCCCAAGCAATATGATACATCCTCACTCTCCACACTTTTCTTATGTAAACATAAACAGACCGTGACAGTGGTCACTGATGGACAAAAGGAGTGACCTGGTCAAATATACATAAATCTGGAGAAAAATAAATTAATCTGCATTGGAGAAGAAACGGGACTTGGAAAAACGGAATAACCCAAAATCAAATGAATATTCTGAGTGAGTAGAGAATGAGGTATGGCAAGGAGAGGTGGAGTGCAGAACAAAATAAACAAAAGAATAGCACACATAAAGTGGCTATTATTTACAAAGAAAGCACCACCCCCATGGGCAGTAGCCCAGAAATTACAAAAAGAACTTAACTTCTTAAAGTCATTAAATAAAGATAAAAAAAAGCCATAACACAACCTCACTCAGAAATACCAACAATAATAAACTTAAAAACTAATAATTCCAAAAATCACAGAGGGACCAAACCACTACCGAAGGAAGCCAAAACGTGTCCCCAGGACTGCCCGGGACCGCTATACAGGCCGTACTGTGAGTACACCTGTTGGAAACCTGGTGCGAAGACCGGCACCGGTACCGCCTGAGCTCATAGGCCCCGGACAACTGCAGCAGATCTTAAGTGTGAAAGGCAGGCCGCCTTTTACGCCATCGAGGGAGCATCAGCGTGCCAACCGGCGACGACTAGCTGATGCTAGCGACCAGAAGAAGTAAAAACAAAGATGACATCAGAATAAATTTTTTCTTTTCTATATAAAATAAAATTAAATATAAATATATATATATATATAAGAAAAATAACCATTGTAAAAACCATTGTAAAAATGCGCGGAACCATTTCCGCCTATAGAAGTATAGCCTGTAAAGCTATACGCCCGATAGGTAGGGTAATGTAAAAGGAAAATTTTTTCTTTTAAATAAAAAAACAAAATCTTTCTTCAAAAATTCTCTAAATCTTCTTATTTGAATGTTTGATAATATAATCAGAAAATTTGATGATACTTGTTATGAACCCAAAATGGGGTTAGTAGACACAAAGACAGTGGATTCCACTGCTAATGTCATTAATAAGATAGAATCATCAAATGTTGATCTGAAGTTTACAAATATACTTTTATTAATAATTGTAATAATAATGAGCGCATATATACTATATAGAGGATATAAATCACACAATAAATGTGTAACGAAAAGAGCCTTAAGCCATGCTAATGATCTTGATAAGATCTAAGAATAATATGCAACAATTATTGTAAAAATATATTTCAAGAATTATGCACCAATCTACATCAAAAATTATAGAAATTCTTACAGTCAAAAAAAGGGGAAATACAATGACAAATCCAAGCTCCAAGCTAACCAGAATGCGACTTGAACTCGCGGAATATAATTTTACGGTACAGTATCTAAAGGGAAAAGATAATTTCGTAGCCGACGCGCTATCAAGAATTACAATTAAAGACTTACAAAACATAAAAAATACGACAAATAATAAAATTCTGAAAGTGACTACCAGTTGAATTCCTGCGCAGGAAATCATAAAGAAAATGATATAGACAAAAGCAATCTCTTAATGCTTCTAAGCCCAATATATACGAAGTCATTGTAAATGATGAAGTACGAAAAGTAGTGACCATTCTATGCACACTAAAACATGGAAAAAAAGTTATAGCAAGAATAGATGTTAACGATCTGTGCGATCAATGGAAAACTTGACTTAGGTCAGTTCTTCCAAAGGCTTGAAATGCAAGCCGGTATACTTAAGATTAGCAAACTCAAAGTGGCACCGAGCGAAAAGATCTTTGAAACTATTTCAATAGAATCTTTTAAATTAATGGGCAATAAAATATTAAAATCTTTAAGAGTAGCGCTACTCAAGCCGGTGACCGTATTATCAAACGATAATAAAGATAAAGAAGCAATACTATTTACGTTCCATGACGACCCTATACAAGGAGGTCATACTGGAATTTCAAGGACAATATCAAAAATCAAAAGACATTATTACTGGAGAAACATGACACGAGATATCTCGAATAATCGAATCGTATAAAACTAACTTTTACTGATCTTATTTTATCACTAACAAAAATATGTTATATTTCAAAATTTTTGTTTTCAAAAAATCGAATCGATCGCCAAAAACAAAAAGGAAATAAAGTGAACGTAGTGAAATGAAGTATAAAGTGGTGTTTCTTTTTTTTTGAAAATAATCCAAAATCCAAAAAAAAGGAATCGCAATTTCTTGACGTTCCCTGAAGGAAAATAAATAATCCTCGAAATTTGAATTGCTTGCTTCAAATTGTATCAACAAACATAATATATCTAAAAATACAGAAAACATATAGACTACAATATAAATACTATGAATAAAAAAAAATCATCTTAGTTTAAATAATGAAATATTGTACTTAAGTATATGCAATATAAGTAGTATGTATGGTCAGATGTGCTTAAAAAGTCAGAAAATATTATATATGTGTGCATATAAAAAAAAAATATTTTGGCCCTTATTTATGTAGTAAATTTATCAAATTAAAATTAACTAGATTTTTAGTTAAGAATTTTTCATCGATTTAACAACAAATTGAAGGATCTGTAAGGACTAATTTAAATGTGTGACCATGTGTGTTTAGTATATAATAAAATATGAAAGAAGCTAACTTCGGTCCGGCCGAAGATTGTATATCCTTGCAGATTAATTAATTACTTTCTCCATCAAAACAACAACTCAATACAAATAGTATTCTGTCTCTTTCTGTTTCGCACTCTGTTTGTAGTTTTCTCATATATATATAAACATATATATAAATACATACATCGTGATGCTATATCGGTATTTTTTATCCAGACAGACGGACATGGTCATATCGTTTATTTCTATGCGTTATAAATGTCTGTCCAATTTTATTATACGCACTGCAAGGATATACAAATACAACTATTACATATATATATATATATATGCATGTAGATATGAGAAATTGATTACAAATTGGGTCTGATTTATTTAAGTTTAAATATAGTATTTTGGTATCGTATTTCGCTTGCCTGCGAATATGGCCATTGTGTCCTCTCCATCTGATTTATCCTTTCAGTTATCTTTATTCCATTTACTCCAGAATTAAATAGAGTATCCAAAATTCTATGTTGACAAATTATTCTCTGATGGATATTTAATAGTTAATTCTTTAAGTACTTTTTTGCTTCATTTGTTAATGTTTAATTGATTTTTTTCTTGATTTTTAGTTTGCTTTGGTAATTTTCATTAAAATTGTTTTAAGATTTTAGTTATTTGTGTTTTTATTTGTTTTTTAATTGCAGATAATTCCAAATTATTTGCAAGACAGTTTTATGATTTAAAATATCGCATATTTTAATTGTTTATTCAGAATTATATTTATTATGCGAAGGTCACTGTGAGGCAAATTAAACAAAAATATAAATAAATCATCAAACAAATGAAACTTTTTACAAGACTTTACCAAATTTTTTTTTAGTCAATTAATCATTTTATTTCCGCCGATAAGATGTTTATTTTTCCTGAGGCAAAGGCCCACAGAACTGCAATGAGAACGTTAAAATATTTAAAATTAAATTAGTAAATAATTAAAATTAATGAAAAATGTCAAAAACATATCCATTATAGTTAAACTATTGCATAGTTGAATCTAATAACGAAAACCGAAGACAATTATTATTTAAATTAAATGCTAAAGAAATTTAAGATAACTCAGAAAATTTTATAAGAATCTTTGCTATATATTTTGTTAATAATAATTTGTGGTACATAAATAATTAAAAATTCTTTGCCTTGACTTACAGTAATTGTAAATTTTGTAACCTTTTCAAACTTACCCAAAATAAAAAGTATTTAATCCAACTTCGATTTTTTTGGACAGAAAGTCCTTTGGGAAATGAAATTTCTATTACCTAAACTAAATTTCAGGTAAAATCCTTTCAGTGGTGTCAGAGTGTAAGGGAAATTGCCTTAACTTAATCTTCTTATCTTTGTCTTTAGCTTTTCCACCAAACACCTGTAATACAGAGCAGAAAAGATGACATTTTACACTGGATATTTAATATACTGAATCTTCCATGAATCGAAATAATTTTGGTTGAATAAAAATTCTGATAGATTAAGAAATAATATCTTGCTTCATAGATTGTTAGCCAGTCGATTGATTGGTAGACATAATGTCTTTCTCTTTTAATAAGGATTTAAAAGAATCTGATATATAAAGATATAAGAAATAAAATTAACAAAAAAAATCGACTAGAAATCTGGATGGCACTGACATTCACTGGGTTTTTTAGCCAACTTGGAATCATTTTAGATACTAACATTAGCTTTAATGATCACGTATTAATTTTCAATATATTTTAGCCATAGCTATAAAAAATTGGATTTAAGATCGTCTCATCTCCGACCTTCAGCACAAAGCCAAAGAAGAAATGATAACAGGCAGATTAAGGAGACTAAATGGTTACTTCAATGATGAATTTAAATAATTAATCTACAACAACATAATGAAATTAATCTATACTTAATGAAATTAATAGTATAAGAGTTTATTTTCGTTTTTTTACACCCTTGCAGAGGGTATAATAAAATTGATCAGATGTTTGTAACCCATTAAAATAAACGATTCCGACCCCATAAAGTATATATATTCTTGATTGAGCATCAACAACCGAGTTGATATAGTCTTGTTCAGAATATATATAATTTATGGGGTCGAAAATGATTCTTTCTGCCTGTTAAATTCAGTTTGGCGACTTTAACATATATTTTTATTCTATATGGAAAATTACAGGAATTTTAAATTCGATATAAGAAGGACTTATTGTCCGAACCTATTTGTTGTTGTTGTTAACGATGAGCAAAAGAGGAGATAATTTTGTCCAAGTGTCTAACCAAATCTTAAGCAATAATGTAGAGGAAAAGCAGTTGCGAACGCATAAATGGAAAAAATATGAGTAAATCAAAAAAAAAAAAAAGAAAAATAATATTATTCACTTTAATTTCAATTTTCAATTTCAATTTATTTCACTCTTTGTTATAATTACAGATTTTTTGTGAATGGTATCTTACAGTAGTTTAAGAGTTTAGACAAGGAACTAGGTCTTTTCTACTTAGTTATTTATTTAGAAACATGACATATGACATCATATAAGATAACATAATTATTTGGGGAAATTATTGACTTTAATAATGTTCAGAAATTTGGATATATAAAACATTTTATTAAAAGGGCTTGCAAAAATTTTAAGAATTAAAAAGCATCCAAACTTCACCAATATTTTTCGAGAATTTTTCTTAGATAAAATAGAAAGAAATACTTACTTATTCCACATTAGTGTACATAAATATATGTATATATATAGATATCAATTTTATTTCAAATCCACGTGTTTCACTGTGAAAAATAATTATCCATATAAAGCTGACACATTTACCAGAACTTTTGATAATTTAATTTTTTACTTTCATATTTGCAACGGATTTTATTTACATTATTAACTTTTAGTTGTCACTTTCATAATTTATTTTTGTTGAATTTTCACATATTGATTATATATGTACATATGTATGTATTATTAAGTTAGAATTAAGTTTCTTTTTTTGTAATTTATTTTATAAGTTTATTTTAATCAAATTATTTAAACTTGCTGCACATATTTATATATGTAGCACATGCTGAAACATTTTCTACATATATATTTTTATTTTGCACACTTATTTCCATATTCGAAAATTATTCAGTTGACTTTAGCACATTTTCTATATAACATATTTTATTTTAATTTGTCACATATGTTTTTAATTAATTCAGTAAGTTTCTATTATCTTTACTTTAGTTCAATTATAATTAGTTATTCTAATTATTCTTTTAACATGCAGCACATATTTAGTTGGCTCAAATATTTTTGAACTTCAATAAATTTTTTTGTTTGCTAAATTTCCAAGTTGTTCAGTTAAAGTCACAATATTGAATGATTTTCATTTTGAATTCAGTTTCCTTCTTGGACAAACTCTTGAATTGTCGTTGCACACAGACATGGATATATGTATGTATGTATGTATGTATGTATGTATGTATGCATGTACATTCATATACACATACATAAGTATTGTTTGTTTATGTATGTATAATAAAAATTTGTATACCCATTCATATATTTATATGTATGTATGTACATACATACACACACACACACAAGCCGTCCACTGAAACTTAGCTCTAATTTCAAGATTTTAGGATCGCGACTGTTCTGGCCCTGGATTTGCTTGCACTGCGTTTTAGGCAGTTCTGCAGACGCAAAAACTTACATACATACATACATACATACGTATATATAACAAAATGAAGTAAGCAAGTTGTCCCTGCCGACTTGGACTATACCCTGTACCACTAAGAGATATTTCATAGAATTAAACTCCTTCGAAATCCTCATTAATTGAATATACATTTCTATTCCCTGTACCCATAGGGTAAAAGGGTATATTAAAGTCGCCAAAATGTATGTAACAAAATGTATGTAGCAGAAGAAAAATTTTCCGACCCCATAGTCGATATGACCATGTCCGTCTGTCCGTTCATCTGTCCGTCCGTCCGTATGAACACCTAGATCTCAGAGACTATAAGAGCTACAGTAACCAAATTTATATAGCCAATATGTATCATTTGACTAAATTTTATAAAAAAAAATTGTACATATACATATTAAACTAATGGAAATTTGAAAGAAATCTGATTTTGAATATATAATTTATTGGTAGAGGGACGAATTGCTAACTTAATTTTTTAATTTTTTTAATCTTCAAGCGAGAAAAATAAAAAATTTACGATGCTGTAAGCAATTTCTGGTCAAACTGTATACATACATATATGTACATATGTACATACATACATACATATGTATGTATGTATATACATATGTATATGCTCTATATATGTATGTATATAAGTACGAGTAAAAAGTAAATGGAAAAATTAAAGTTAAATTGTATAATTTGATGACACAGCAAATATTCCGCCTGTTAGAGGAAAGACTTTAAGATCGGAATGATGAATATACATACATACATACATACGCATATATGAAATATGTATGCATATTTTTATATCCTTAACCAATATATACATATATGTATATTAGAAATATATATATTCTTGATCAGCATCAACAGCCGAGTTTATATAGATTTTGGAGACTATAAAGACAATCAAATTTGATGTCAAACGTTTGCCACGCCCACTTCCACATCCATAATTTAATTAAAACGCATAACTAGAGTAAAATAAAAGTGTCATGTTCTTTATTATTATATGTACATATGTACATATATAGTCAATATGCACCAGCTCGTTGAAATATGAGAATAAATATAGCAGGTATATATAAGTATGTACATGTGTATATACATACATATGTACATACATACATATATGCGTTTTGTACTTACATAAATGCCAAGTACATCAACGGCTGGTATGAGATATCTCTTATTGTTCAAGTCTTCAGGGACGATTTTTTAGCTTCATTTGACATGACAAATCTGCTGTACATATGTATGTAGATATGTATGTATACATATAAGTATTATTAAATTATTAAATACATAAACAAAAAAAAGTTAAAACTACTTTGATGTTCCGTATTTTCTTATGTGACTAGAAGATACCTAACATATCCCACTTTAAAAATTTAATCTAATTTTTAAAAATTAATCTAATATTTTGAATGAAAGTAATTATTGTAAAGGGCATCAGTTAAACGTTTTGACTTTTTTTTAATGTTTTTTGTATATGTATGTATTTATTGCCAATTTTATTCCACTTTTCCCGAAGCCGTTCTTTCGGTATGTCTTACTTACTGCACAAATACTCAATTTGTTTGAGATCAGAGAATTGGGGTGTTGTTTCCAAGACTTTTGGGCAGTTATAAAGTAACTAAGACTTTGCTTTGATCTGGGCTATTGTTCTGATATAATTTTAATCTGTCCCTTTTCTCCACTGACTACTTCAAATTTTAATTCCAAATTCCCAATTATTTATGTTGGTTCGTTATCCTACCAATAATATGAATATGATATGAATAATGTGTAGATGGAATTATATATTTTATAATAAATTCATAATGCCCTTGTTTCAGTTTAACTTAAAAATAAATCTCAATATCGATAAATATCTACGACGCCCTCTACCGGCCATAAAAGTATTTTTTATGGATGGCGAAAGTCTATGGCAATGACTTTGTAGCGCTGATGTGTATAGAGGTCGCCAGTGATATGTCTCAGACAGAGGCGCAATGTGCTAATAATGTGGCAGCATAAGGAAACGCGCTAGCCATCTGCCGGCCATTTGTCCAATTATCAAGCCAAATTTGCGCGCGTATTCAAAATAATAAATAAAATATTTTTATCTAATAATCCCCAAAATAAGAATAACCGAGACGCCATGCGTTTGAATTTTTACGGCTCTCAATTATGATGCATGTATGTATAAATCATTTTTCAATTTTAAATTATTCATTGATTTAGTTATTCTATATATATATATATATACATATGTATATATACATATGTACATACATACATTAATATAGTTCTACAAAATCGTCGAACACATCAATGAAAAGCCTTTAAAGAGATTCTTGAATGAGTTTTTATATTTAAATTAAATTAAATTTTATTGTAGGTACATAAATAATCATTAATCTGCTTTCTAATTCTAATTAACTAGTTGTCTTCATTAAATTTACGTAAAGCTGCGTCCTTGGAAAGTCGCTGACTAAATATGTATGTATTATCTGGTGGTCGTCCTGTTGCCTTGATATATTATTATTTAACGTATAAGATTTCTCGCCGGATATTTTGTGGGCAGCAATGACATGGGATCAGTATTATTAGGTAGCTCTCCAATACCATTATTTGGTGAACTATCCAAATATTGACCAACAGTTGTTGGTGCATAGCCGCCATAGGGATCGGAGCGACTAGCCCATCCGCCACTGCTAGCTCCCTGGGTCTCATAGTTATAGCCACCAGCTAGTTGGGCCTGGGTTTGGGCATTACCGTGTATATGCAAATGTATCTCCTTGCTAGGTGGATGGCTACCTGAACCACTTAGCCCTGTTGCGCCCCAATATGACTCCTTGGCGTGTGGATTCCATCCAGGGTAGTTAAATGACGGGGCCATATTCTCATATTGACCAAAAAGGCTCGACTTTAATGTAATAAACTTACCCAAAATGGCAATAGCATTCATTACAACCAAAATCTTGAGCAGGAACAAGGATTTCATTCCAATGGCCACCAAAAAGGCAACCATGGCCGAAAGAACACCAAACTTAAAAATAATGGGTATCAGAGCCATTTGAAGGCGACGAATTTTACCAAATGTACGTCCCTCTGTAAAGGAGTTTAAATAAAATAAAATTTAAAAAAAAAATTAATACATACATATATAAAAAAATATTCATTAACGATCCGAATATATTCGGATATATATACCAAAAATCACCTAAGCCTTAAAGATAATCAAAATTCTTTGAAGAAATCGAAATAAAAGGTCTTGATGTTAGATTGAATTGTTGCCAAAATTAATATTATTATTTTTTCGTTTTCTTTCTCTTTGTTTTATTTAACCGATTATTACTATAATTTCATCAATAAACAGACCTGAACGATGAGCAATGCAAAAGTCCGAGAAAATAAATACATACATATATTTATTATATACATATACATATGTATGTATATGTATATGTATGTACATACTTATATCATGGTGAAAAAAAGTTAAGCAAATATTTTCTCATCATCTTAAGATACACACGCATCTTAGCTTTGTTGTTGTTTTTTTATTATTTCTTTAATAAAATAATTTGCGCAAAATCTAGAAAAATATGCGGAAAGTGAAATTACAGCAAGGCAAAGAAAATGAGAAAAGAAACAACCACAACAACAGCAAGAAGAAGAAGAAGAAAAAAATTGAATAAACTCTTAAATATTTCGAGCTTCAGTTTCGTGTTAATCACCTTTCATAGTCTGTTAGCTGAGAGCAAACGAACCGCAGACTTAATCAGGTTTCATTTAAAACGAAAGTGAGTCAAGATACTGGGCATGGGAAAAATTAACTTTGATTAGAAGAGCCGCTCGCTAATCAATGACAATTAAGCATTAAACAGTTTGATATCTAAGCGGATATTTCGTTACTGTGGTGAACTATTTGTTTTTTGTTTTTTACTTTTACTCACCCACTGTTGCTGCTGCTGTTGCTGGTTTTTTCACATCGTCATCGTCATCGTCACCGCCAAAAAGGCTTTCACTCAAATCGCTGCGCAACCAACTCCAAAGCGTTCGAACCATGCCCCAAACACTAAGATCTGTGGGATCGGCCGTTTGAACTGCATTTGGATTCTTATCGTCAGCTGTTGTTGTTATTGTTGTTGCTGCTACTGCAGCCTCTTTATCAGCTTCTGCCACAGTCTCCTCTTCGTCATCATCATCATCGTCATCATCATCGTCATCGTCGTCATCATCATTGGTTGCTGTTTCTGCTGCTGACTCTTCTGCCACTGCTGTGTCTTTATCTTCATTGTTATTCTGTTCGGGCTTTGCCACTTTTTTGATTATCTTGGCCCCCAATGCACTGGTTAGACAGCAAAAGGCCAACATCAAGACAAACATTGAGTGCCTAGCACTTGAACTCTTTGTGAGAAACTGAAAGTAAGTGAAGAGCAATAAGAAATGGATATAGAGAGAGAGAGAGAGACAGATGATATGGAGAAATTGTTTAGAAATGACAAACAAAACAAAAGACGCCTTTAATGCCCATTTCATCATAGAAAATTGCGTAAACAAAAGACTTTGGAAACAAACCAGTTTGCACCTTTCAAAGGTAAAATGTCTCGTACGCATTTTAGAACCCTCTTTAAACAGACCAAAAACCAGCATAAACCTATTAAATGTTTTTATGTTCCTAACTTTTTAGTATCAAGGTAAAGCATATTCCATATTTTTTAAATATATATGTTCATACATACATACCTACATACCTACATACATATGTATGTATGTACGTATTTTGTATTTTTCTTCGCTGTCGTTTTCTTACATTTTTTTATGTAACAGTCTCGGTCTGTGATCGTCAGCTTTTAGGTTTCTTTAAGAGCCCCCAGATACATATATACATACATACATACATACATACATAAATATTTTGTCGGCAATTTATATGCAAATTTTAAAATGTTTGCATTATGTAAATAACTGCGAAAACTTAGCACATATTTCTTTTTGAATTTCTCACATATTTAGTGAATTTTATTTATTTTATTTATACATATATTTTACAAAGCGGATATTGAAGTCTTTCTTTCGAAATTTCTAAAAAAAAAAAATGGATATTTTGAAAAATTAACCAAAAACTACTTTTATTCTAGCGGGACTAAAGCTTTCATACTTTAAAGATATCTTTACAACATTTTTATTCAAGATCTCAAGATTGTTTTGTTGATCAAAAGATGAAAAATTTATTCAAAATTTGCACATTGCAAAATTTAATGAATTTCAATATTTTTCTTTACAAAACATTAGGTTTTCTCTTCTGATTGTAGCAGCTTCAAATTGTTAACTCTCTAAATCTATTTGCAAATTTTCAATACTATTTCGAAATTCAAAAAATTTAATTTTACTAACAATAAAGTTTCGGTATTTATTAAAAATGGATCGAAAAATCGTTTACTGATGTCTTAGACATTAAATGATTCATCTTTTATTTATAAATTGAAATTTCATTTATTAATATTACTTGCAAAATTAAAATTAGAATGGGGAATACAAATTTAATGATGAGGGAAAATCAAAATCATTAAAATGTAAATTTTTGAAGACATTGAAAAATTTCGTAACTAAAGAATGTATTTAAAAAGACCAAATATCTGTTTTTGATGATAGATTCTAAATCTGAGAAACCACCCTTTATATCAGTTCATTCACAAAAAAACAGAGATTATCACAGTTAATTATTCTGCCATTTATAATTTAGAAGATATTTAATTCAATAATAACTAGGAGATTTTGGGTTTATCTTTAGTGATATAAAGAGAAGAAAAATTTCTATAACAAGTCACGACTTACCTAAAAAAAACCTTCAAACTGTCGAATTATGTATATGATACATATCAAAATAAAATTAATTTAATGCTTAGAGCTTATAATATTAGTTTGAGTATTTCGATATGAATCCCTTCTGCTACTGAAATAATCTATTGACCAATAACCAACACTTAGGAAACTAATTATGGAAACCTGCATAAGTACATTTGTACACACATATGTACATACATATGTATGTATGTACAATGGTGGACAAAAGTATTTTGACTTCACATTGCCAAATCTAAAATAGTTTTTTTGTGGCAACTGAGAAGAGTTACCGTATCCATTGGCTTTTTAATAGAGAAATAATATTAAAGCAGATAAGAAACCAAAAGATTGCCCTGATAACGCTAAAAAGTACATTTCAGTAATTATTTGCGTTGAAGAAAATGGTTTCATGGCTGGACAAAAGTATTTTGACATTGCGTTTCATTATTTATTATTTATATTTAAGGGAAGGATTATGTTTCTCCAATTTTACCCATTCCTTGCTTAACTTCACCCTATTGTTAACTCTAAATTAAAAATAGTTACATAAATGCAAGCTATTGTTTTATTTTGGGAACATATGTTCATATGTACATACATACATACATATGTATGTACATATGTATGTATGTATCTCGGTCAAAATTGGTTTTGTTAAAAACAGTTCTTGTGAGATAAACTTTTTGTTTTTGAATCAGATCGGATAATAGGTACCGGCATAAATCAATAAAATCACTAAATAACCCCCATAAGCACCCAAGATGCATGCATATGCAGCCAATATAAACGTTTATTTACATACATACATACGCTTATATGTGTGTATACATAAACAACATACATACATACATCCATACATAATATGCATATGCGAACACGTGCTTGAGAAAACTACAAGCAGAGAGTGAAAGAGAAAGAGACAGAAAACTATTTGTATTTTATTGTCGTTTGCTTAAATTCGAACGAAATTTAAGAGAGCGAGAAGCTGAGCATTTGCTATACATATGTACATACATACATACATATACATACACTTGCCAGAAAAACTATCCGTACATGCAGGTATCATATAGAAAATTGAAGTTTACATCGTATATTAAAAGCGATAAAGTTATAATTTGATAGGTCTGTTTCATTATTATATTTATCCGATATTTTTGGTTGATTCTCACGATACTTTATAATCCTTGCTACACGAGAAGCACTTTGTTGTACGGATACTTTTTCTGTTCCTTTCATATGGAGTTTTTTGTTTTTTGTTTTGTTAACTCTAGTTTAATATAATGGAATCATGTATGTATAAAAACGCTTTAATTAAATATATTGGATAATTACTGTGTTATATATATATATAGTTTATTAAAGCACAAATTTTTTAACAAATTGCTATGTTTTCATGGTGTACGGATAGTTTTTCTGGCAAGTGTATATACCGAAATACCAAAGTCGCGATATTTTAATTTGGCGGTATATGTAGTAGATAGAGATAAAGCTTACAAATAAAATGGGTTTGAGGCTGGCCGCCTAGAGTTAAAATTTCTCCCTTATGTTGTTGTTTTTTTTTTTTTTTTTTTTGATTCAAATTTTCTTAAATTTTATGTTTAACAAAGCTGAAAAAAAATCATGAGGATGATATGACGGAGAAAGTAATTAATTAAACTGCAAGGGTATATACAAAACTTCTTTGATATTTTTTGAACATTTTCTTCGTTAATAAATTAATAACATTAAATAACTGAAAATGTTTCGCCTCAAGACAACATTTAATAATGGTATTCTATCTCCTCCCACCTTATCTCCCGGAGTTGTATAACCCATTAAGAAACCAAAGTGAAACCAAAGTCTACAGAACTCTTTAAAGTACATATATACATACTTATGTACAAATATTTATAGGTCCGACTTTCCCGAACAGAAAAGAAGAAAAAAAACTGAAAGTCATAATTAAAAGCGAAGCTTTCTATTTTAAATTCTAAGCAAAGTAATTTGTACTTGAATTGAATTGTGAAAGAAAAAAAAAAAGGGAATGAAAATTTAATAATTATAATTAACAATGAACAAAGAAGGCAGACAATAAACAAAAAAAAAAAAAATAAAGCAGTTTACGCAAAAATTCTTTGTGGCTAACGGTTGACCTTTATGCTATGATATTTAAATCGATCAGGCCCAAAAGAATTTGGCCATAGTAAGCAATTCCCGTTTTACATAATTTGTCATCGTTTTGCATTATCTAACAATATGAGATTGGTATTGTCCATTGTGATGAACATCTCTGGCATCTTCTTAACCTTTTTTTGTTTCTTTTTTTGTTTTTGAGCCAGATTGCTATTGTTTATGCCGTTTTATGTATTGTTTTCTTTTTTTTTGGCATGCTTCGGTTTTTTTGCCATCAGTGTTTTGTTGGCCCAAATTGGTTGTGCTCGATTTGGATTGTTTTCTTATTTGTTGTAACTGTAAAATGGAAATCGTTATTTGGCTTGGCCTTGATTAAACAATAAATTGATTTTAAACGCTTAATCAAATGCAACAGCAAGAAACGGATAAAATAAAAATAAAAAAAAAAAAATGCCAGAGTGATAGGTAGAAAGAAAGAAAGGCTTTCACGTCCATGATGCAACACATGTCACAAAATGCATTGTCAAATTTCTACTTTTGTTTATATTTGTGGTTGTTTCGTATTAAACGAAATAAATAATTATACATAAATACATGCATATGTATGTATGTATGTATGTATGTGTACACGATGGCAAAGACAAACGCCTCTGCCATTGGGCATGCATATTTAAATATCGATAGATTTTCATTTATTTACGATCGGTTTTTGAACACAGTTTTTCCAGCTTAGTTTCACTTTGATGACTATGGCTAAGGGGGAGTGGTACATGTTGATTATGTTTTATATTAGCCGGCATTATAGGCCAATTTACATCTTCTTGGGCGATTTCATCATCAGACGTAATCAAATTAACGCATACTAATTTCAACTCAACTGTGTGCACTGTTTCACTTTCAACTGAAATTTGTTTATTTTTTTTTTTTTTTTTTAAATTTTAGATAATCAACAAATTTCGCCTTAAACATTTTTGTCGAGTTGGTGCTAAACATTTGATTTGTCAATTGATGGGCAAGTTTTAGGGTTGGGTCAACAAATTGGCATTTATATAAATTTTTTACACCAATTTTATTGTTAATCTCTTCAGAAGTTATTTCAGTCGGGTTTTTAATCGCTCATATTTATAAGTCTGGAAGTCTAATTGACCCAATTACATACATACATACATACATACATACATACATACATACATACATATAATCATATTGCTGTACAAATTAATATATATAATTGACATAATTTGTTATTCTATGGAATTTATATGAATTAAACGAAAGTTAAACGCATTAACCAAATTATACTAATTTTCAGAATATTCTGATAAATAAATAAAGTGAAAACATTTTTTGCCTTTGCTTACAATCCTTGCCAAAGAGATGTCTTAGATAATGCCGAAAAATTCACTAATATCAGTGTCTGTTTAGTCTAAAACAATAAACAATTTTAAAAGTACAAAAAACAAAAAAGTTTTTCCCACAAGAACTGTTTTAAACAACACAAATTTTGACCGAGGTACCTCTGATCTTTCCTATTTTTCTATACCTTATAGTTGTCCGATCCGACCAATCTTTAAACTTGATTTAGATACATCATCAATGAACAGAATGATATGACTTTTATTCAAGTAGCTTAAAATTTAAGTTCGATTTAGTATGAAGAAACAGACAGACGGACAGACGGACATGGTCATATCGACTATTGGTTAGATCGGCTATTGATGCTGATCAAGAATATATATACTTTTTGGGGTCGGAAACGATTATTTCTATGAGTTACAAACATCTGACCAATTTTATTATACCCTCTGCAAGGGTATAATAAAATACAATTAAATTTCGAATTCTGACAAGAAAAGTTATTTTGAATTAATTTTTCGGTATGAGTACGAGTCAGGATTTCGCTGAAATACTAAAATAAATAAATATAGCAATAACTTATGGCTTAAAATATATATTTGACTTAGTTAAAAAACATAAATTTGTCAGATCTTTTTTTTCATTGTTATAGCAAACAATAAATTTTTTTTGTTTATATCGAACAGAGGAGTCAACATATGGTAATAGATTAGAAATATATTTATGTATATATGTATATGTATTGTTTTATGGTTTAACGGAATTTTCCTTAATTTATATGACTTATATAATATGACAACAAAATTTTTATAGCAGCATCTTCATCATTTTATTATACAATTAAATCTAACTAACTCTATAGCATTTATTGCACGACTTTCTTTAATGTCTTTCAACTGTTACATATTTATATGACAATTTATTATTGTCATAAACAAATACAACATGTATGTATGTATGTATGTATGTATGTATGTATGTATGTATATATGTATTATATGCGTAATATGATGCACTTAAATCACGTTTATGGGGTCGCAATATACACATATATATGTATATATATATATATATATATATATGTCGTAGATTATGGCTTAGACAAACATTTGTAATGACCACTTACAAAATACCAACCAATAACAACAATAATAAAAAAACACTTACTAATAATAGACAAAAACGTTTTCAATTGAAGACCAGACAACGGCTAACAAAATCAAAAACCAAAAACCAAAAAAAAAAATAAAAAGAAAGAAGACTTGAAAAATGAAAAGGCCTCAAAAGTTTGCTATTTTGTTGCTACGAGTATTAACACTATTTGTTGTTGTTGCCAAAAAAAAAAAAAAAAAAAGAAAAAGAAAATGAACAAATCTATTGTAAACATTGTGCCAAGAACTGTTGGCCCTGTTTACACATTCTGTCCTTTCCAACTTGCCACAATAATAAAAAGATTAAAATCAAGGTAATGCGGTCAACGAACGCTCTGGTTAATCATTTTAATTTGGCATACGGTCAGTTGGTGGAAGGAGGGTAAACCACCCCACCCATTCATCATATCTATTCATACTTATTTATATACTCACCAGCATAATGATATATAGTATACGATGCGAAATGCTTCCTGTGTGCGTTTAATGAGATTTTCACTTGTTTTACTTGCTCAAATTGTATATCCTTAATTATCTGATTGAACTTTCAAACGAACGACTTTCACGGCAAAACAATATAGCAATCGATTGATCGCAATACACGCAAATTAAATCTCAAGGAGTGAAGAGAGACAAAAAAAAAAAAAAAAAAAAAAGAAAGAAATGTGAGCCGATCCAATCCGAATCAAAAACTGTTTTATTTTTATTTATTTTTTTTTTTTTCTGTTGTTTGGTGGGAAGTTTGGGAGTTCGCTTTATTTTAGGCCCGACTGCAATGGTTGAGATGTAACAGTTGACTGCCATTTGCGATGGCCTCGACCATCAGGTTAGGTCCGCTGCTACTGCTAAACACTCTCAGCGGACCAGTCTTCTCCAAAATAACAGCAGAGCTTCTTCTTCAACATGTTTGCTTAGCCATTCCGGCGACTCTCTCACGCACACACACACACACACACAGATACATTTAACAGATACATATGCATATCGGATACAAATACCCGCTCCCAGTTACATTTTCGTTTTCAACACTTTCTTCACAATTTCCCCTAAAAAAAAAAAACCAAAAAAAAACAGCAGAAGATCGGGTCTTAAAAGTCCAAAGTATTGACAATTGTGTCGCCATCTCTTCGTCACTTCGTCTAGTCGTCTCTTGGGCCATTATTACGAACAGTCGTTTAATGGGCCAAAGAGTACATATGTAAAAGCTTTTACACGAACGTGACAAAACGCATCAACAGACGTCAAAAGGCGGCCGAAGAGAGACCATACCAATCCCAAAACAAGCTTGAAAACATTCAATCAACCAGCCAGCCAGACATGATTTGATAAAAAAAAAAAAAAACAAAAACAAAAACAACACAACAAAGCAAAACCATTGGCCCAGTGCTCCGTTTGTTACACGGTCCCTCGGACATTCAATTTATTCTGACAATTAATAGGGAAGGTAACAGCTCTAAATATTTATTATTATATATTCGATAATATGAAATATGTAAATCTACAAATAATTTATTACCACCCACTGTACCTGCTTGGATACAGAAAAATATCAAAGATTGTATTCATGCTATCACTATACATATATTTTATTTATTCTATATAGTATTAGTATAATTAGGGATAAACAGAACTTTGCTTAATTAAAATTATTATATTAAAATTATTATATTTTATTATATTATATACTTATTTCAAAATTTAAAAATAAATAGGTACATAATTAATTATGAGACATATACATACAGTGGACCACATTAATATTCGGTTTTTTTTTTGTTCCACTTTAAACGCAAATAACTCTTCTAAAATTAAGTAAAACAAAAAAAGTTGAAATGGTAAATTAAAACTGGTTGTATTACCTTTGCATAGAGGTACAACAACACAATATTTTTTTTTAAACTAATAAAGAAAATTAACAAAAACAAAAAAAATAACTGCAAATATTCGTTTTTCGTTAGGTTTAGTACATTAAACCTACATTATATGTATGTATAGAAGAAATTAAAAACAACAAATAAATTTGTTTTTTCTATTAAAGGAGATCTTTAATTATTTCGAAGAAAAATTTTGAAAATAATAATAATTTTTAGTTTAGCTTATTTTAAATATTTATTTACTGCTTATGTTATTAAAAAAGATTTAGAATAAAATTTTTTTTACCTTCGAACGTCATAATAAAATTAAGTTTATAATAGATTTCATTATTATACCCTTGCCGAAGGTATGTATATTAATTTTGTGCACAAGTTTGCAACGCATTGAAAGAAGCATTTCCTTCATTAGAACGACGAGCTGAGTTCAACACAATTTTCTCCGAGTCCTTTAAAGCTACATATGTATATATACATATATAATTTTTGCTGCAGTATTGGTATATACATATATCCTCTCGGATCATCCCATCGGACAACTATGTACATATATCATATAAAGTTCCCATAGAAACGATGGGGCTTATCAGAATCGGTTAACTTCCATAGGAACAAATGGTGCAAAGAGTGTGAAGAGTCTAAGTGGTACTAAGAATAGTTTTTATTAGTTTCATCTATATCTTAATACATTTCTTAAATTTGAACAATCTCTTTTTTTTTGGACAATTTACCCTTTACATATAGAGAATCAAATAAAATGTTTTTTTACTAGCTGCTTAGCACAAATTTAACTAGGCACTTACCTAGTTTGAGTCTTGAAAAATAATATATATATACATCGATTTTTTACATACATACATATACATATACATATATATATATACATACATATGTATGCGTATATACATAGCATATTTTTGTGAAAGAGAATTCGCATTTTAATGAAGTCGGACTGACTTTTTGCTTTCTCATTTTTAGCGTGCGAGTGTGTAAATCTTTCACTCTGAGCTTATTCATCGTCATTGTCAATGTCCAATGACCCATTTTTAAACCAATCCCAAAAAATTCATCTATCGTTCTCTTTTTATTTTACAACCTCTCTCTCTCTCTCTCGCTCTCGTTCTCTCTCCCTATTTATGTGTCTTTTTTATTTGAGTTCCATTCACCATTCACTAGTTCTTTAAGTTTGTTGAATGATTTGTATGATAATTAAAGTATGAACTGAACCCCACGTGGTTATCATGGCATTTAATAGCGGTTTATGATAAGAAGAATTTATGTCGAGCACACAAATCTTGAATTTTTCATTGATGAAATGCAAATGAATTTTAATATATGTACATACGAATATATATATATGTAAATTTAAAAAGAATATAATTGTTCAACCTGCATTTATGTCATAACTTAGTTTTAGAATGAATCCCAAATCCCCCCGCCCCGGGAATTATTATACAAACAATGCGATACATTACATAAAGCACAAAAAAAAAAAAAAAAAAATGTCGTCATTTTGGAATTACATAAAAATGCAACTGTTCAAGTTCATTGCTCTTGGGGAGTCGCAGTGCGGGTCTAGACTCTAGAGAAGAGGTTTTGGAGGGTTTTGTTTACTTAACAAATTTTCACATTACATAATGGTACCCAGCAACTGAACCAACTGAAACTAGCTAGCCAAAGTGGCCTAAGTGGCCTAAATGGCCCCATACAGCGATTGTGTGTGAAATCCGTTGGGTTTTGGGTTAAATTGAGGGTTCATTTTCATGTTCAGGTTCAGGTTTAGATCCGCTTGGTTGGGTCGTTATATCAATGACGGCGGATCCAAAATATGTCAAGAGAGTCATAAATGTTCTTTTAGCCGCACATTATTCTAACGGATTTGACGCCTCTATTTCTCTATATCCCCCTTTCTCTCTCTCTCTATCTCTATCTCTCCTTCTCTCACTCTTATTATCAATATGATTTTACATATTGAATCGATCTTTTATCTTTGAAAAGAATATTCTCAACACAGAGTTAATGTGTGTTTAACAGATGAAAAAAAAAACAGTTAAGTATTTTATTTCAAGAACTATATACATGCGTACATATATATATATATATACATATATATATTGCAATATTTACATTTACTTTCTGCCCCAATTCATTTGATAGACATTCGAGTAATAACTCTGCCAATTTGGTGTACTCAACGAGGCGTAGGGATTGTAATAATTGTTATTATAGTACGATGGATACAAATACTGTCCGATCACATATGGCCATATCCGTATTTTATTATTTGTATAGGGATATGGTGTCGTGTATGTTGAGTAATAATATGGATATGGCGTTGTATAATATGTATAACTGTTAAGGCTCGAAAATGTTGGATTTGGCGTATAATATGGATTATACGGTGTATAGTATTGGCCAGAAACCATCTAAAATAATACAAATCAAATGTAAATATTAGTTATGGAAATACTTACTAATCAAATATATATATATATATATTATAAACTTACCACTTGAAGGAAGCTAGCCACTAGCCAGAAAATAAAATGCTTTACACTGATCATGGTTATACGATATGTCGAGGTAAAAATTTAATTCTAAACTAACTAACATGGCCCGGGGGTTCTCCATATTTATGAAATATTATAAGGCAATTTCATGCTTTGACAGTTTTCCAAAACAATTTTTCTCAATTAAGTGTTTTGTTGTTTTTTCTTTTTTTTTTTTGATTTGATTTGTTTGTTTTGTTTCCACATCTTTGTCATTTCGTCATTGAACTTGACTCATCATCCATCGTATCCATTTTAGTTAGCCAGGTTATTTACCCATTCCAATGGCGGTGAGTCCCTCACTTGATCTCATTTTACAATTGAACAATTTGTTAATTATATTTATTTCGAAACCATTTTGTCACATTAAGAGAAATTAATCATCACCATAGAAGTAAATTTCCATTTCATTTTATTTCGTAAGCTATATGTATAATAATGTGCGATTGTTTAAATCGTCTTGATATTCTATTTTGGGGTCTTCTCTTTATTAAGGTATATAATGTACATTATTTACACAAATACGACTCGGGCAATTCTCTAAATACAAAAAAAATAAAAAAAAAATTTAAAAAATAGGAAATAAGACTACATACATACACAAAACAAAACTCAACAAAATATGTCAACAATCTCTTAAATTACAATTCTGTTTGCCATCTGTCATTTCCAAGGAAGTTTTGTTTATCAATTTTTTTTAAATTACATATTTTTTTTTCTTTTTCATGATGAATAAATAAAATTATTTAGTTCTTGGATTTTTTTTTTTAGGGCTCTTGTTAGTTTTATTACATTTTTTTTTTTTAATATTCCTCATCATCTTCATCTGGCGGATCTGTGGCGTATGTTAGTTCATTCAGATAGAACCATTTCTATAAGAAAAAATGTTTAAAGTTATTTAGCTATATTATTTAATATTATTACATATGTATGTATATTACTCACCGGTGATTCTGTACAATTAAAATTGTAGTCCCAATCACAGATTCTATATTCCTGATTGAAGCTTGTCTCATTGGCGCATAAATGTGGTATACGATTGCCCTCCTCATCGCACATATGGAATATCTGAAAAGATATTATATTTAAAGTATACTTTTGGGCAAATATCAAAATCAAAAGCTCGGCTTTGGCAAAATAGCTTTTCGTGTTCTTTAAACTTTGCTTTTAATTTTGCTATTGCTCTCTCCCTCTCTCTCTCTCTCTCTCTCTCGCTATTCATCTTTCAAAACGCTCACCTGACAATTATATTCCATATCGGCATAGAAACCCACTGAACGCCGCTTACAATCAAATGAGAATGTTATATTATCTAAATTCGTCCACTCCTTTGTTTTATGATTCTGAAACACTGGACTGGCTGGCTCCTGACCCTCAGCAATTGCTACTAGCAACAAGATGGGTGCTTTACGATCCAAGAAAAAAGAAACAATAAAAATGTGATATTAGAACGAGAATAAAGAATAAAGCGCACACGGTTAATGTTAAATATTTTTGTTTTTAACATGATTACCGAATAATATTTTCATGACTGAACCAAGAGTGTAAAACTGTGCACGATAATAACATTTATACCAAACCGGGCAGAGAAAAAAGATCCCGATCAAGAATCTGAGCAGAGGTCATTAATGTGCGAGTTTTTGGTTAGAGGGACACACACTCAACTAAGGGATGTACATTTGGGACAAATGTCAATTCTTGATCTCTTCCTGTGTTGCTCTGTGTCTTTCCCCCGTTTGAATGTGCATTCCTCTGTACATTTATAATACATATCTGCCGATGTTATAGCCACTACATGTCTTTGTAAGCCAAGAAAGCAGAACTTGGTTGCATTTTACCACCAATTGCTTATTAAGAGCCCTTCTATCATTGAATATTATCCGCCCCTAGATGAATTCAAACTTTTTATATATCGTGCTTTAGTGATATTACATTTTGGTACTTTTTCCTTACCAAAAATGTAATTATTTGCTTACCCATTTGTAACGGTATGAGTTTGCATAAATTTTGAGATACTCTTGCATATGTATTATACGAGTATAACTGCAGATATATTATCAGATACTTATCTTATACATACATACATACAACGCCCCAACGAAATACTATTTACCACTTTTCAATTCCATTTCATATATGTATTTATATGTATGTAATCAGTTGTAATTTATGTGACAAAATGCGATTATATGGAGTGTATAAATATTAATTATAAATATTAATAGGCTTCTTTTGTTTGAGTTAAAAGAGTCTGGATTACTATGGTAAAAGAAGTTACATTCCTTTCTCTTGCGCAATTTTTTATTCTATATTTTTGAAATTATTTGATGGTGATATAACATATGTAAGTAGATCACTCATCTTTACGTAGAACAATCTTCCAATCTTTTGTGAAACAAAACTTACTTCTCTTACACTTGTTTCACAGAATGTAAATTTTAATCTGCTTTACAATAAACAAGAGCAACAATAATGACTGCCTGTTTGTTCTTGTCGATTACATAGATGGGAGAGCTGATTCATCCAAACTTACTCTAACTGGACAATACGTTATAAGTATAACTATAAGTAAGATCTAAATATAAAATTGAATTAAAACAAAAAAGAAATTTTCCATGTAAAACAGTACCAGAAAGATTAAACCATTATTCTTCTAAATATACGATACATTGGATGTGTTTCAAAAACTTAACCTACTTCCAGATATATTGATAAAAGGGTTATACTCGTATGTAGAAACATATATCAAATTCATTCACAAAATCTAAATGCATTATCGTAATAATCTCGGATAATTAATCTGCAAGGGTATACAAAGTTTGGCACGACCAAATATTTATGTATATGATATTTGTTACACTTTATTGTGCACAATTGTTGTAACTCTTGCTAACTTTAAAAACTTTTTTCTACTTTCCAATGATATTGTCAATTTTTTTACGTGTCCATATCTCTAATAAGTAATTATGTATCTTTAAATAGTGATATAACTCATTGGTTTGCTATCAATCAGCGGTAGAAATTGCATATTGGTGGAATCGCAATTTTCGAATGAATTAAAAATGAGACCAACATTGGGAACAACAAATTATTTACATCATACTTAATTCCATTCTGATTTATTTATAGCGAAAATTAAGGTCGCAACCTTTTAATATATTTATCTTCTTTTTTTTGGTCTAACAATGTGATTGCAATCCATTGTGAGTTCTTGGCGAAGCGCGTTTTCCATATCTTGTCAGGGCTATTGGCTGGTTATGGCTTGGTCGGATAATTTATATGGCTCACGCGTGCCTTAACTGAATTGTCAAGCTAAATTTACCCCCCCTCCTCAACTCTCCCCCGTAATCGGCTTAATTGGCGCACTTAACATTTAATTTATGTCTCGTCTTGTTATTGGGGCCACACTCCGCACACTTCAATATGTAGGCACACTCACTGGCGCACACACACACACACATAACGCACACATACTCACCTAGTAAAATGCCGGAAAGCCATAAAATACTATAACTGTAAACCATTCTTGACGAGCTAAACATTTTGGATAGTTTGTGTTTTCCTCTTGGTTTTTTGTATTTGTTTCTATGAGCTTATGTTTTTTTACTATATCTACTAAGCTAGACTCTCTCTCTCTCTCTCTCACTCTCTCTCTCTCACTCTCTCGATTACTCTTCTCGCTCGCAGTTGGTGGCCTTATGCTACGCATCCATTGAGTTGGCTATGTTTGTTGTCAATTTGAAAGCTTTAATTGTACTTATGGCTGCTGGCACATGGCTAAAACGAAAAAGAAAGAGAAAAAAAAAAACAAAATCAAATGATTTGAATTATTATACATATTTGTAAATGGCCATTAGTTTAATATTAAGGCTCCAAATTGATTTTACATTATAAAAAGTTTTTGAAACCATAGATAAATATTTATGCAAAATTGATTTCGCACCAACTATCGACGTTTTAAATATACATACATATTTATTAACACTAAGCTATTACAGGGTATTTAAAAATTATCAACTTTTCGGCATAGACTCTTTTGTCTGTGTAGGAGCCAAGCCCACAGAACATTTTTCATATCTTGACTCATTTAAAAATATACATACATACGTATGTACATGTGCACATACATACATACATACATACAACATACATATATATGTACATATACACATAATTCTATGTATGTATGTATCTTGACCCACTTTCTGTCAATCACTTCTACTTCTTTCTGTGCTAACTAACTCCCATTATTATTTCATAATAATTAATAAATATTTCTACATCAAACAAAAAATATCAAAGAAGCTATGTTTGTATATCCTTGCAGTTTAATTAATTACTTTCTCCTTAGTATGGGCCTCAAGATTTTTAAAAAAGTTTGAAGCTAAGAAAAATAATATTAGAAAATTTCAACTCGCAAAAAATGTGTTTGTACTTCAGTAATGAAAAAGATAAACATGTCGATTTTTTACTATATTTTTACTATATTTCAGCTAAGGGTCTTATATATCTAAAAAATATGAAGTAAGCAAGTCGTCCCTGGCGACTTGGAGTATACCCTGTACCAATAAGGGATATTTCATAAAATCAGACTCCGTCGAAATCCTCATTAATTGAATATAAATTTTCTTTATAGTAAATTAAGCAAATAAAGACATAGTTTTTCAAAATCAGACGAGATTTGACTGAATTGGAGCCCTCTATAGTAGAGGGTCCTTTGAAGGATTTCTCCGTTGTCCTTCTTTTGAAGGATTTTACTTATCTTCTAAAGGCTCTAAGTTGGCCATCTTTTGACCGATTTTGAAAAATTTTATACCAATCTTCTGGATAATTTCCGTATTAAAAAACTGCATTAAAAGTTGAAAAAAGTTGGAAAAAAATTTTGACCGGATTTTCGTGAATTTTTGCAGTGTAACCATCGTTAAAATTTGCGAAAATCGAGTTGAAAATTAGTTTTCCAGATTTTTATGCTAATTAAAAATGGTGATTCTAAAAAGCAAATAAAGACATAGTTTTTCAAAATCGGACGAGATTTGACTGAATTAGAACCGTTCGAAGTAGAGATTTCTTCGAAGGATTTGTCCGGTGTCCTTCTTTTGAGGGATTTCACCAATGTTTTATAGGCTCTAAGTTGGACATCTTTTGCTTCAGCTGCTGCCCATGGCAAGAAATACTGTAGCGTTAATACAACTCTAGTTATAGTTTTTTCTAATTTGCGGGGGCGGAAGTGGGCGTGGAAAAAATTTGAAACAAACTTGATCTGCGTATACACTAGACGGATGTTGACACCAAGTTTGGTTACTCTAGTTCTTATAGTCTGAGATCTAGGTGTTCATACGGACGGACGGACAGACGGACAGATGGACATGGCTATATCGACTCGGCTGTTGATGCTGATCAAGAATATATATACTTTATGGGGTCGGAAAACTTTCCTTCTGCCTGTTACATACATTTTAGCGACTTTAATATACCCTTGAACCCTATGGGTACAGGGTATAAAAAACAAAAACAACTTTTCATTTTGTAACTATTTTTTAACAAAAAAAAAAAAATCCGAATCTGGAGTTCAACGAATAATCGGACACACACAAATTTCAAAATTTAGAATCGATTTGATATGAAGAAACAGACAGACGGACATGGCTATAACGACTCGACTGTTGATGATGATATGTACATATGTTTCCTTCTATTACATACATACATACATACATATGTATGTACATATGTACATTTAATCAACTTTAATATACATACATATGTACCTACTCTTTTACCCTATGGTTACAGGGTATAATGATAAATGAATGAATGAAATGCCGATTAGAATTTTTTCTTAACTTATTACTAAATACTAATCGATAGATTAACGTGCTTAACTTAAGCTTAGAATTTGTTTAATAATCATCGGTAATTTCTTCAACACAACATTCACACACATTCATTTGTAAGGTTGTCTCCGGTATAGGGTAGACAAATTGGCAATTCCTAGAATATGGATCCATATTATATTGTCGACTGAGGGTCGCCATTCCCTTGACCTTGCCAATGAACATGGTGTGAATTCCTTGCTTTGCTCTTTGTCTGGGGGGAAATCTCAATTAGTGTGTCAACGAGACTTTGTGTTAAGGTCTGTAGATGAACGTTGATTATATTTTCTTTCCCTTCTCTCTGACTCTCTCCCTTTCTCTCTCATTTTCAGTTTCTGTCGCTCTTCTTGTATTACCCAGTTAAATCCTTGACATTTTATTGGAATTTATGGGCCGACTTATGCGTGTAGAGAAACGATTAACATCGGACCAAAAAGAAACAGAGAAACAAAAGTTAAAGCCAAAGCTCAGACAAATAATCGTAAATTGTTTTGGGCAACATTTCTCAGACGTCGTCGTTGTTGTTGGTGTCGCCCCCGCATACTGTAGAAACGATGAGCGATACTAATTTCTGCAGCAGGAGCTACATATACTCAAGATCGGTCTGCCACAAAATGAATGATATGCAAATTTATTTATTATTGTTGTTGTTATTGTTGTTGTCTTCTTCTTCTTTTATTTAAATGCTGCCTGCCTATGTAATGAAGTCAAGGCAGGTCTTAAGGCGACATAAAAGGTCATCAGTGTGCCAGGCAAAGCATGATTCAAGCGGCAAAAAAAAAAAAAAAAAGGCAAAACGGAAAACGTCAGAGCCAAAGCCAAAAGTCATCATTACGAACAAAGAGGCGCCTAAAAGATGACACAGCAGCAGTTAGCTGTATGTATGTATGTATGTATGTACATACATACATACATATGTGTGTATGTACATAGTATAGCAACCAAAACCATCACTCACATCTGAACGTCTCACCGTTGTCTTTCACCTTTTCTGGACGACTCGACGGTTACACGCATTTTAAAATTTCCGCAACAAAATGATTATGAATTTGTTTCTACGACGGGAAAAAATACACGTTTGGTTTACAGGGACAGCGATTTTGTATTCAGATAAATTATACCCTGTACCCAAATGGTAAAAGGGCACATTAAAGTCATCAAAATGTATGTAACAAGCAGAAGAAAACATTTCCGACCCGACATAAAGTATATATATACTATATTCTTGAACAGTATCAATAGCCGACTCGATGAAGCCTTGTCCGTCTGTCTGTCCGGTCGTCCTTGTCGACTTGAAATATGTATACCCCGTACCAAGTAGATATACTTCATAAAGTCAAACTCCCCCAAAATCGCCATCAAATTTTTAATAAAACTCACAAGAGCTGATGCTGCCAAAAGCAATTCTGAACATATCCTATAATCGTAGATCTCCAAAGTTTATTGTCCGATTTCAACGATAATTAGTTAATTTTAATTGTTTAATTGGTTGTGCCAAATAAGAATAGGATACCTGTGTATTTACACCAATTATGCGTCATTAAATTGCGGGGGTGGAAGTGGGCGTGGCAAAAATTTGAAACAAACTTGTTCTGCGTACACATGTCTTGTAGTCTCCAAGATCTTGATGTTTATACGGATAATGGGCCACCTGGATAATTGAAATACAGATATTGATATTCTACTGTATATAGTTAGAAAATTCTAATAAGGACTCCAAAAAATAATAATAAAACTGCTTCGAATCGGTTGACTAAAATAATGTATGAGGCAGAAAGTATTATATAAAATGTATGTACACTCGCTCTCATAACTCTGCGTACACCCCCAAAAAGAAGCGATTACATTTAATATAATGCATTTTTTGGAATGCTTCTTTTTTTATATAACTCTTTATTTAATTATAAATCTATCCATATCCATACAATCTAAATATTAAAAAAAATTATTTAAAAAAAAAACATAACAAAAATATGACGCCTTAAAGGTATGCCTACACTTTATTTATTCTGACATTATACGAAGGATGGATAGGTTTATAATGTATGTATGTACATATATTAAAAGCATAGCCGATTAAGGCATACATATGTATACATACATATACATACATATGCATGTGTGTATAAATATGTTCAATTGTCTGTACACCCGTTTAAATACACATGTATGTACATACATATGTATGTATGGATATTCTTATACAAAGTTTATTGTCCGATTTCAACAAAATGTTGTTCAGCAGGGCATCGGTTTGCGTCGACCCGATTTGCATTGTTTCAATTTGCATCGCAAAATATTATTTTTGGTGGTTTTCGATTTGCGTCT
The DNA here is from genome assembly GCA_018150375.1 of Drosophila sturtevanti. Lineage (NCBI taxonomy): Eukaryota > Metazoa > Arthropoda > Insecta > Diptera > Drosophilidae > Drosophila > Drosophila sturtevanti. Next base: position 2,777,605 of record JAECWJ010000686.1, on the reverse strand, counting down.
CTTAACGATTTCAAACTGTAACGTTTATTTCAGTGCATGTAGTCATTATTTTTTAATAAGTTTTTTTCACAAATACTGGCATATGTTTAAGATTCTCGCAAGTAAATTTTGAATGTCGCAGAAACAGGATTGTATGGTAATCGCTCCACCTAAAAGAACCTACATTTCCAATGCCCAACAATGCGCTCCAGGGCACAAGGCCAGTAAAAATCGGCTCAATCTTCTTTTGGGAGGAAATGCTAAAGGAGATTTTAAATTTAAAACTTTCTCAATTTACCACTCGGAAAATCCAAGAGCCCTTAAAAATGTGAGCAAAAGTGATCTTCCAGTTCACTGACGTGCGAGTAAAAAATCGTGGATGACAGCCAGCCCTTTTACAGATTGGATTGTAAAGTGTGCTGCTCCCTGATTGTTCCTATAGCAGATATATGATATAGTCAACTGATTCTGATAAAACTTAATTGAAGTATCAAAAAGTATATAAAACTCACAAATATTAAATTTCGTGACATTCGGTTGAAAAACAACCGAGTTATTGAGGATAAACCTTATTCATGACCGATTGGGATGATTCCGAGATATACAGCAAAAAGAAGCATATGATGAAAATTTCAGCTCTGTAGCTATTATGGTCTCGGAGGGGAAGCTGTTGATCCAGACAGACGGACAGGGCTAGATTGACTTGTCCATTCATGCTGATCATGCTGATATACTTTATATAGAAGAAGATGCTTCCTTCTGACCAAAATTAATATTCCCTCTGCAAGGGTATAAAAATCGACATGCTTACCTCTTTCATTACTGAAGCACGAACACTTTTATGATGAGAAAACTAGTGTCCGATTATGCGATGGAGCCACTGTACATACATACATATGTACGTAGCAAGCATACATACATACCTATAAAGTGTTGCTTGTTGTCGCATGTAAGGAGAATTTTATATTAAACTGGCAGCGACTTTTAGGAGTTTTTTATACCCTGTACCCATAGGGTAAAAGGTTTTTGGGTTTATTAGGAAAAATTTCATCAAAAATTTAAATTCAATTAATGAGAATTTCGAAAGAGTTTGACTATGTGAAATATCCTTTTTTGGTACAGGGTATACTCCAAGTCGGCAGAGACGACTTGCTTACTTCATTGATTTATGAAATGCCTAAACTTGGTATAGGGTATAACCCAAGTCATCTTTGAGTACTTGCTTTTAGATTTAGCTGCATTTAGTTTTATGTATGTATGTACATACATATATTCAAAGTATTTTTGATTTGCATATCTACATATGTACATATATGTACATACATACATACATATGTACATATTATCTAGACAGAGAATACAAGCTTCGGTGTGTGGCCAAAAAACTAAAAAGCTTTTAACCATTTTAATGTACATAAAATACATATATACATATGTATGTATGTATGTATGTATGTATGTACATTGTACATACAGCCAAGAAATAACTGAGCATCGTAACTTTTGACATATTCTGACAAGCGTGAGAAGCATCTGCGATTCACCTGGGAGACGAAATTGAGACTTTGGTGACCCATCATCATCAATGCTATTATTGCCAGCATCATCATCATCATCATCATCATTATTATCATGATGATAATGATGATGCCGTTGGTTGGGTCATCAATTTTCTATGGCTATGATGGTGACTCTCTCTGTCAATGCCCCCCCCACCATTTGTTTAATACAACATTGTTGTGGGTTCCATTTGTGCATTCCATGCGCATGTGCGACATTTTGGATATTTTTTTTTGCTTGATTCGAATGTTTCACTACGTTCCCTTGCGAAACATCGCACTAATTTGTTAATTTTTGACGCGTAACCAAAGGTGCAGTGGTTTATGGTTTTTTATGCAAATTGCAAATTATTTAATTTGTCGAAAATAAAAATAAACAACAACAAGAAAAAAACACATACACATACACATACACATACATACGTATACAGAAATAAAATGAAAAAAAAAAAGAAACTTAAATTTCGTTTGCGATGAATGAATATGCAATGGAAGGTAAAGTGAAAGAGAAGGAAAAGCAGAGAAAAATTTTCTATGTGTGTATGTGTGTGTGAGTGTTTTGTGTGAATGCAGCGGAAGCGTCGCTAATTGGCGGAACTGCTACACCAACAACAACAACAGCAACAACAACAAGCAAAGTAGCAACAATGCATGGAAGAAAAATGTTGACGACACTTGAGACGACTTATTGCTGCCGCCACCACCCGTTATCGGATATCACCAAGCACTTACATAAGCTCAAACATGGCTTAATCATCTCAGGCGTCTCAAAAGTAGCTGACCGGCCAATTGATTAGGCCAGCTTTGGTGGTAAAATGGCAATAGCTTGACTCTCTGCCAGTGGCAATAGCGACAACGTTGACACTTGGTTTTTTTGCACACATTTTTCAGCTAAACTCCAAATAAAATTTCAGTTGATTTAATTGAACAACAAAAATAACAACAACAACAACCACAACAAAAAACAGTAACAACCACAACAACAAACAAACTTTGGAAAAACTCGTTAGCCTCGATTGCCCGCCCGTCTCAGCTTCCCCCTCAAATAACTATCGCGATTATTGGCCTTGAAAATCGCTACGCAGAAATGCGCTTAATACGAAAAATCAATATCGCATATACATATACATATATGTACATACATACATACATACATATGTACACCTATATGTATATACATACATCAATACATAGCGAATTGGCAAAAAAACTAGAAAGATGGACAAACTTCGGCCGTGCCGAAGTTCGTATACCCTTGCAGATTTTTTCTATATAATTCACCAGAAGCATTATTGTAAATTAAACATACCAAATTTACAAATTCAAAATTTTGAGCTTAAGGAAAAAAATTTTTCATACAAAATTTTTTTTTGTACCGATTGTTCCTATAGCAGCTATATGATATAGCCAACCGATTCTGATCAGACTTGGTTGAAGTATCAAGAAGCATATTAAACTCATAAATATCAAATTTCGTGGCATTCGGTTGAAAAACAACAAAGTTATTGGGGATAAGCCTTATTCATGACCGATCGGTCCTATGGGAGCTATATGATATAGCCAACCGATTCTGATCAGACTTGGTTGAAGTATCAAGAAGCATATTAAAGTCATAAATATCAAATTTCGTGGCATTCGGTTGAAAAACAACAAAGTTATTGAGGATAAGCCTTATTCATGACCGATCGGTCCTATGGGAGCTATATGATATAGTCGTCCGATTCTGATCAGACTTGGTTGAAGTATCAAGAAGCATATTAAACTCATAAATATCAAATTTCGTGGCATTCGGTTGAAAAACAACAAAGTTATTGGGGATAAGCCTTATTCATGACCGATCGGTCCTATGGGAGCTATATGATATAGCCAACCGATTCTGATCAGACTTGGTTGAAGTATCAAGAAGCATATTAAAGTCATAAATATCAAATTTCGTGGCATTCGGTTGAAAAACAACAAAGTTATTGAGGATAAGCCTTATTCATGACCGATCGGTCCTATGGGAGCTATATGATATAGTCGTCCGATTCAGATCAAACTTGGTTGAAGTATCAAGAAGCATATTAAACTCATAAATATCAAATTTCGTGGCATTCGGTTGAAAAACAACAGTTATTGAGGATAATCCTTATTTATGACCGATCGTTCCTATGGGAGCTATATGATATAGTCGTCCGATTCTGATCAGACTTGGTTGAAGTATCAAGAAGCATATTAAACTCATAAATATCAAATTACGTGGCATTCGGTTAAAAAACAACAAAGTTATTGACGATAAAGCTTATTCCTGACCGATCGTTCCTATGGGAGCTATATGATATAGTCGTCCGATCGGGATGATTCCGAGATATACAATGCCTGCAGCAAAAAGGAGCCTATGCTGAAAATTTCAGCTCTGTAGCTCTTATGGTCTCGGAGGAGAAGCTGTTGATCCAGACAGACGGACAGACGGACAGACGGACAGACGGACATGGTCATATCGACTCGGCTATTCATGCTGATCAAGAATATATATACTTTATATAGTCGGAGATGCTTCCTTCTGTGCGTTGCAAACTTCTGACCAAAATTAATATACCCTCTGCAAGGGTATAAAAATGATATAAAATGGTGATCTTACCACCACAGAGAAAATGGAGTAAGCAAATCATCCCTGCCGACTTCGAGTATACCCTGTACCAATAAGAGATATTTCATAGAGTAAAACTCCTTCAAAATGGCGATTAATTTAATATATGTATGTATGTATAAGTGTATGTACAAATGTATGTATGTATGTAATTCTTTTTATAAAATTCTCTTAGCAAGCCGAAACAGCAAACCCGTGCGCTTTCGCTTACTCCTACTTATTAGTGAACCAATCTCATGTGCCTTTCGGTAAATGTGCACCTGCTATCTCGTTCACACCTATCAGCCGCTGATGCCCATGGCATTTCAGAATAAAGCGTACACATATGCATGTATGTATGTATGTACATATGTATGTACATACATATGTATCTAATTTAACTATAGTTATTCGTTCTTATTAAATTGCGGGAGCGTAAGTGACGTGGAAAAAATTGGGAAAAAAATTTGAACTGTAAAACTAGACGAATACATACATACACTTCGCGGGGCCGGAAATATTTCCTTCTGCCTGTTAGATACATTTTAGCGACTTTAATATACCCTTTTATCCTATAAATACAGGGTATATAAAGAAACAAAACGAAACGAAACCGGCTTCAGGTTGGACTGAGGTACTAAACGATGATAAAAGCCATGATTTAAAAAAAAAAAAAAAAAAACTTAAAAGCTACACCAAAGCCTGCTAATATAACATAAATTTTGTGTACAAATAAATAATTATAATGAAATCAAATGACGACCTTTTTCTTATTCCAAAAATTCCCCCATAAAAATAAATTATGAAAACAGTTGGCCGCCTTATACATGTGCATACATACATACATACATACACACATATATACATACATATATAGACGAGTCGATCTAGATCTATCTAGATGGACAGTCTGTCCGTCTGTCTGGATCAACAGCTAATCCTTCGAGACCCTTATAGCATATGTATGCTTCTTTTTGCTGCAGGCATTGCATATTTCGGAATCATCATGGTCGGGCGACTATATCATTTAGCTCCCATGGAACGATCGTTCATAAAATTAAATATTTGTGAGTTTAATATACATACATGTATGTACCTATTAATATGTTACTAAATTTTATCAGAATCGGTTGACTATATTAACGGTACCGTTGACTATCAACGGTAGAAAAAAAAAATGTTGTATAAAAATAATTTTTATTTAATAAAATTTTTTTTCTCAAGCTAGAGACACAAAATTTAAGAACTTCTAAATTTGATGTGTATGTATGTACATATGTATGTGTAATTTACAATAATGGTTCTGGTAAATTACATATGTATATAGAGATAATTTGCAAGGGAATTTCTAAATTTGGTATGTATGTATGTATGTATGTATGTGTAAATTTCAATAATGGTTCTGGTAAATTACATACATATATAGAAGGGTATACGAACTTGAGCATGACCGAATTTAGCCCATTTTTCTAGTTATAATTTGGAAATGCATCCAATTATGGAATAATTAAAATAAAATCAGTGAATTCATGAAATTGTCTTTACCATTTGAATAGAATACGACAATTTACCTTAATATTTCTGTGTATTTTGTTCTACTTAGTCTATGACCCAAATACATAAATACATATGTATGTACATATTTAGGCTAAGATCATCATAGTTACTCACATTTAAGCCTAAATCTTTCGCTCGACCGCCGTTTGGGCCATGCATTGTTTCCGCAGTTGCCAATACCTTAAAAGGCGACTTAAAAATTAATAATTAATTAAAATTCCATTAAACATGAAAAGAAATAGCTTTTCATTGATCCGACAATATCAAAAAGACAAATAACTCATGTATGTATGTGCATATATACATACATATATACATATAAATAAAATATATAAAAAAAAAGTTGTCAGCCTTTTGAATGATTTAAATGTCATCAGAGCTTACTAGTCACAGTTAACAACAATACCGTTGACAGGCAACAACAAAAGGCAGACACAACGACAGATTAGTTGGCTACCGATGCCGATCTAAGCGAACCGTCGATGCGGTCGGTACAGACCGGCCGACAGAAGCTACATATGTATGTATGTATGTATGTATATTTGTAGCCCGGTCCCTCATTCGGCCAATCAATCATTAACATATCAAACTAACACAAGCAAACTACCAGAAGCAAAAAATAAATATTAAAGAAACCTTAATTAAAAATCGTTACAAGGGCAACAAACACCAATCAACCTGCATTTGAAAATTGTTCAGTTTCAGTTATCTATTAATCTGATGATACCTACACTTCAATCTGAACACTCACGCACTCACACACGAATATATGTACATATATATATATATATATATACATACATACATACATACATATGTACATATGTAGTAAAGGGCATTTATTTAGCTTTTTTGATGAAAATGATGCTATGGTAATCATCATTGAAGAGGCTTTTGATTGATCGCCTTGTGATTAGGCGGCCTACAAAAAAAGGCAATAAATATGAAGTAAGTAAGTCCCCCCTGCCGACTTGGAGTATACCCTGTACCAATAATAGATATTTTAATAAAGTGAAACTCCTTCGCAATCGCCATTAATTGAATATAAGTAAATTTTTTTAATAAAATTCTCCTATATTCGTATAGTCAGATATAGATGTCAACGGCCGACTGATACACATTGGCTATAAAATCGTTGTACCAAATATGAATACGTTATCTTTAATTTTACTTTAGTTATTCGGGCGTGGTAAAATTTGGAAATAGTCTAGATCTGCGTAGACACTAGACGGATATTGATATCAAGTTTGGTTGCTTTAGCTCTTATAGTTTCTGAGATCTAGGTGTTCATACTGACGGACAGACGGACTTGGCTATACCGACTCGGCTGTTGATGCTGACCAAGAATATACCTTATATACCTCATGGGGTTTGGAAATGTTTCCTTCTCCCTGTTATATATATTTTAGCGACTTTAATATACCCTTTTACCCTATGGGTACAGGGTATAAAAATAGCAACTCATGTTTTGGTTTGTAGTGCGAATTTTCGCCAGCGGCTATCATGATAAAGTGCCTTTAAAGCTAAGGGGATTAGACGACAACAATGATGATGATGATTATGATACTGATAATGATAATGATTGTGACGATGATGACGACTGCAAGCAATAAATACAAACATTGTAATAAAGACTAATGGTAATATTGGTGAAAATTTCGATTATGGTTATATGTAATATTGTTGGAGGTGGTTAAAGCAACGGTATTAATAAATGAAGACACTTATAAATATATGTACATATGTATGTATGTACATACATATAAGTTACTTAATTCATTATTACATATGTACATATATACATATATATTGGTAAGTATTATTTTACGCACTTACATATTTGTATGTACATATGTATGTTTACATTTTTTAATATTTGGAAATAAAAATTAAAATAACCAAACTGGAGATGATTAAGAAACTTCCTCTTTATGTGCAATTTTAATTTTATTTATACACAACTGAACAGTTAACTAGTAAATGAAGTAAGCAAGTCGTCCCTGCCGACTTGGAGTATACCCTGTACCACTAAGAGATATTTAAAAATAAGAAAATTGGTTTTCTTCATAACAGTTTTTGTGGGAAGCTACATATCTCAACCAAATTCGATATACAATATCTAGTAAAAGTAATTCTACTATTACACTATATCAATTTGAATTAAATAAATAAAATCAATGAATCAACCCCCATATGTACCAAGTAAATGCAACCAATTAGAAAGGTTTATGTATGTATACACAAACAACATACAATACATAAGTATATACATACATACATACATACATATATGCGAACAGGTGCTTCAGAAAACTAAACAAAACAGATAACAAAGTGCGAAAGAGGCAGAAAACAATTTGTTTTGATTTGTTGTTTTCTTGAATTCGTACAAAATTTAAGAGAGCGAGAAGCTGAGCGCCTGCAATAGCTGCACCGTAATAACGAAGTACCGTTATTTAAGTTTGGCGATGTAGTTGGTAGAGATCAATCCTATAAATAAATTTGGCGTGGGTTCCGAACCCTGGCGGGCGGCGATTTGAAATTTTCTTATATTTGTAAGATTTTTATTATATTTTCTTTGCTTTAAATTTTTTTTAAATTTTATATTTTCAATGTTAAAGAAAACTAATAGAAAACTTAAAACAGTGAATCAGCGAAACATTACCCGTAAATATGTAGTATATATTAGTTTACAAACATAGGTAGAATATGTATAATTAATTTGCTTTTAAATCCATAAAAAAAACCATCACTTACTTAATATTTAATTCGTATCCTTCACCCATTCTACCCACCATTAATTAATCAATTTTAAAGTGCAAATTGCTGATAATGCATTTTTATATCCTGTACCTGTAGGGTAAAGGACTATATTAAAGTCGCCAAAATGTACATACATATGTAACAAGCAGAAAGAAAATTTTCCGACCCCATAAAATATATATTCTTGATCAGTATCAATAGCGGACTCGATTGAGCCTTGTCCGTCTGTCTGTATGAACATCGAGATCTTAGAGACTATAATAGATAGAGGTACCAAATTTGCTATCAACATCATTCTAGTGTCTACGCAGATCGAGTTTGTTTCAAATTTTTGCCACGCCCACTTTCGCTTCCCGCAAATTAGAAAAAACTATAGCTAGAGTTGTATAAGACCTATCATAATTACATATATATCCAATATGTACCATTTGACCGATATCGGAGATATAAATATATATGTTTTGTACTAAAATGGGATGGACAGCAGCGGCTGTTTATAAGAGCATTTTATAAAGAAAATTTATATATGTATATATTTTATATACATACATATATGTATGTATATGGGAAATTCGAAGTCGTCTGACTTTATGGAAAATCTTTTATTGTTAGAGAGTATACTCCAAGTCGGTAGGGACGACTTGCTTACTTCATTAATTTTTGAGTTGATTACGATTACGATTTAATATGAATCAATCGCAAATTTAATATGTAAAATAACCGAAATATTACACTATATTTATATGTAAATATGTATATGTAAATTATTTCACAGGAATTACCATTTTTTCCAGAACGTTTCAAGCTTAAAGCTAACGATCAGACAACTTGACAACTCGATCAAAATTTTGAAGAATGAATCAATGTATGTATGTATGTATGTATGTATGTATTAAACACAAAACATTTTAACTCATGTGCTTCCCCACGTATGAATAAATTCGAATCATTGAAATTTGCATAGTTTATCGAATTCTATATCTTCTTCGCAACCTCCGGATCTTCTGAGCCAGCTAAAAATCAGTTAGCCAGTTCCAACTCGTTTTATCATTCTTTTGCATATTTATGTGACAGACTCTGGCTACTTTGAACTTTTTTAAATATATACATACATACATACATACATTTATTTTTTTCTTGCCATTGTCGAGATTTGTTGAATGGCAAAGTTTAAACAATTGCTTGACCAACAGCATCAGCATCAGCATCAGCATCAGCATCAGATGTTGCTACTGATGACGATGATGATGATGCTGCTGCCAATTAGGCAAATTAAGGCCAATGGGATTTCGCAAAAAGCAAGACCAAACCCTATATATGTATACTATATTATTTGTTTCATAGGATGTAGTCATTTAATATTATTGCTACAATTTGTGACAAATTTTAATAGGCATCTACTCCGATTACCTGCCGATTGGGCATTGAATATGTTTATGCTAATGGTCTATCCATGGCAAAATATTACATAAGTGTTTCGAAAATAGATTTAGTTCACTTTCGATCCATTGTATAAGAGTTGCCGATGCGGTCATTGCAGGTTGCAGTCGATTATGATCGGTGCTGTGGTTTTGTCAGAGAGGAAAGGGTGGAATGGAGAGTATGTACATACATACATATGTATGTATAGGGTATGTATGTATGTATGTTATGTGGCACTTACCTTTGTGAGTTGCGTTTTGATTCGCAATGGCAAAATATGCTATCCACAAGTAAATCAAAAATGTTAAAACGAATTTCTTGCCAAATCTTCGGCTTAATTATATTTTCTTTTTTTGTAAACGCATTTGCATATCGAAATACATACGTACATCCATACATACATACAGATATAGTTATGTATGTGTATAAAAATATATGTATTTGCACTCTTCGATTTAGTACACTTTTTTTTTTTTCTTTTTGGTTTTATTGTGTCTGGTAAAAATAATAAAACAAAATAACAAAATATATATGTATTATATTTATATAATAAAAATTGGATTTTTTCTTCGATTTTGTATGATTTCTATTCCTCACTGGAAAAACTATATCTATTGCATTTCGCTGTTTCATCGGCAATTGTTTTTTTTTTTTTTTTTTTAGCTATTTCAACACACAAAAACTGTAAACGTATAAATATATACTATTATATATATATATATATATATATATATATATATATATGATGTACGTTTGCATAAATATATAGCTCTTTCTTTGTACGCACACACACACACACACTCGCCTAACGCGCGTATCCGTCAGATTCCGACTCAGATGCAAAGACAAAGCAACAACCGTTCGCTGGCTCGCACGTCGCACGAATAAAACCAAAGCCAAGAAAATAACAAAAAAAAAAAAAAAAAAAAAAATAAAAATAAATAAATAAATAAATAAATAAACAAGCAAAAAAAAAAAATCCGAAAACCGAAAGAAAAAAGCCCAGGCCAAGCACTTGACGGCAACTTGAAAACTTTTTTCTCTCTTATGTTTTTGTTTTTCGTTCCGTCTTGTAAAGACATAGCAAAGGAAACGACAAAGTCACATAGCAAAAACAAACGCAAAATGAAAAATGTTTTGTGTTTGTTGTCTTTGGTTTCTTTTTTTTTTTTTTTTTTTTTGCCAATGCATTCGGTTTCTTGGCCTCGTTAGCCAGGAGCGATGGTTGTATGTAATATATGTATATGTACATATGTATATATATATATATATATATAGATATATTTTATATACATACATACATATGTACATACATACGTGGAGCTTAGATTTACGTTTGCGCGACGATCGTGAAACTGTTTGCAAAGTCAACGCTCAACTGGTTCGCAACTCGCCACTCAAATTGGTTTTTATACGCGCAAAGCCCAAGCCAAAGCGTTGTCAATCGTCTGCGTTTTTGTCTTCGTCTCTGACTCAATCCCCACAACCCCATCCCCAATCCCCCCATCCCTATCCCCATCTTCAACTTCATCGTAATTTTAGCAGCCAGCTTCGTTGCAGTTGCTCGCTGGTCTACACAGCAACAACAACAAAATCAAGAGACAAAAGAGCGGCTTATGCTGCAAATGTTTAGGCCATTGAAGTAGGTTGAGTGTTATTTTGAGCGGGAATATGAATACATCGTACCGTGCTGCCAACTTGCTCAAAATTATTGCTGAATCTTTGCACGATGGTTTAATAAATGTAAATACACCTGTAAATTGATGTGATGCATAATTATAACGGTACAATGTGTACAAAAAATTTTAATACAAACATTCTTTTCTTCATGAAGTACATACGTACATATTCTTATGTATGTACATACACATACAGTATAGGTATATATCTATATAAAACCTTTAAAATACCCTGTGTCGTTTTCCCTAAACAATAAATTGTTCAATCTCTGAACGGAATTGTCTTCATTAATTATTTAACCAGAAGGTTGGGCTTAATTCGATCATTCCAAAGTTTGTATACTGTAAATGTGACATTGATTGATTATTCCAATGTTAGCTACATTTAAGATATATTCGATGAAATCTGCGGAAACCTGATGGAAGTATTTAGATGTTTACCATGACAAATACCAAATATCTCGAAAATATTATATTAGTATCACATAATTATAATTGTATATATATGTACCTATATATGTATATGTAAATACATATTATATTAATCGCATAAAAAACCATATATGTTATTAATCCAAAATAACTTGCTCTGCTCTCTGTATAATAAAATCGACCGATTCAGCCACTTCTAAATATATACATACATATATATGTATCTGTATATATACAGATTTTAACAGAGGAACGATGACCTAGCTGAGTGAGGGTCCTTATGCAGATGAAGAATAGATGCTTCTCCTATACGTTGCAAACTTCTGACCGAAATTAATATACCCTCTGCAAGGGCATAAATAGATTTCAACTGCGCCAATCGAACCAGCAAAGCGGGCACTAGTGTTCCTTATAATAAACCTCAATTCTAAATGTAATCCAGAAATCGTTGATCCTTATTCGAGTCATTTTAATATTCCTAAATATTTCTTTAATGTATAATATAATTGGATTTTTTCATCTTATATCTTCTCTTATATGTAGTCTCCAAGATCTCGGATGTGACACAGAATAGAATACATACTCGGAGTCCTTTGTTTTCATTACAATCGACTTTACCGATTGATCAGTTCAGAGATCTCTCTTTCTATTCTAAAAGCTTCTGTTCTTCCCTTTCTAGCTCGTAAGTGGCTGTAGTTTTCGTTTTCTTGTCTGTTTGTTGGTGTCCCCCGCGACGCGATCGTTATGCGATTTGTGCCTCTACATCTATTGGGCGGTAGGAGTGGCCAACTATTGTACCCGATGGTAATCACGAGGGAAAATTCCTCTGACTCAGAAAAAAAAGGACGACGAAAATATAAGCTATATGGATATATTATTTCTGATTTAATTAAATAGGTTTAGTTTTAACATATAATATTAATGTTCTTATACCCTTTTAAAGGTGTTTCTTTTCCTCAAGTTGTTAAAATGAGCGACTTCGTAAAGTATGTATATATGTATATATTCTTGATCAACATCAATAACAGCGTGGCTTAAGACATGTTCATCCATCTGTTCATCCTTCTGGTTTATACGCAAATCTACGCCTAACTAAAGTTTTATTCAAATCATCATATTTCTGATTTGGTACACTCAAAAGCCTATATGTTCTTGATCTGATCAATAGATGTGTATAAACGTTTTGTACTGGAATACCAACTGTAACAGCGGCTGATTTGAGTGAGCAGGACAGCATGCTTTATAACAAAAAACATCTCAATTTTATTTGTTAAGATAATTTGATTTAAAACTTATTTTTATTAAATTAAAGACGATTACGGTGGAGTTTGATCTGGTACAGGGTATACTCGAAATTGGCTTCATTATTGTTCATGACTTTGCAGCGGAAATCATATCCTTTCTAATCCTTTGCTTTCTGACCTTAAAGTCTTTTAAAGGTTTTCCGCGTAGGGATACTACGATCATATAGATATATAGACTTTCCATTGATTTACAAAATTTCTTATCATACAGAAATATATTTATATACATAAATACCCAATATATAAAATACCTAACATATGCAAATATATTTCAATTTCTACTTTCTTGATAATCAGTTTAAAATTAATTTTGAAATACAATCATAACCATTTTCGAAATATGCATGTTTTTCTCTTCTTGCAGCTTTGCTGATAATAAAAGAACCAACCCTCGATAATCATAAATAATAAATTTGTGAAAACTATGTATATTATATTTCTTATGCAATATCAATTTAAAGATGTCTTTCATTAATGTATTTTTGATAATTACCAGAAATTGTAATTTCATATTAATCAAAATATGTATGTACACATAGTTCATATACATACATACGTATGTATATGTCATAGTTCATAGGTTATGTTAAATGCCAATTTGTCAGTTTTCTCTCATAAGTTATCAGCAAAAAAAAAAAAAAAGAAGTTTTAAATGCTTGCAAGTATAAAAATGTCCAATTTCGGTTCAGATTGCCAATCAAAATCAAAGTTACTTGTTCTAAAACAACACCCTCCTTTCCCCTCCTCTTTATCATCACCTTATCATAACTTCTCTCTCTTTCTCTGTCTCTTTCTCTCTCTCTCTCTCTCTCTCTCTCTCTCTTACTCTCCCTCTCTCGTTTTATACCCTGTAACCATAGGGTAAAAGAGTATATTAAAGCCGCCAAAATAAATGTAACAGGGAGAAGGAAAATTTCCCTATCCAAGTCGATAAAACCATGTCCGTCTATCCGTCCGTATGAACATCTAGATCTACAAAACTATAGGAGCAAGCCTTACCAAATTTGGATTTTTAAGATTAAGTTTGTTTCAAATTTTCGCCACGCCCAAATTTCGTTGAAATCGGTCAATAACTATCGGAGATATATGCGTTTGATGTTTCGGCTTGCTAGGAGAATTTTATAAAGAAAATCAATCAATGGCGATTTTGAAGGAATCGGATTTGAAGAAATATATATTTGATTGGTATAGAGTATACGCCAAGTCGGCAGGGTCGTTTTCCTATTCACTCACTCATTCAATTAACATAAGATTCAAGACAAAAGCAAACATCAAACGGCAAAGAGAGATAAAAATTAACATAAGAACAACTTTTAGTTTTATTTAACTTTTTCAAAAATCTTTATATGCATGTATGTATGTATATATTCGTGTGTAATATTATATATGTATAATATATATTTATATGTATTTCTTTTATTTTTGTTTTGTGGTTAAATCTTTTTTGGTTTTTTGCTTTTTTATACCCTCTACCCATTGGAAGAAAGGGTATACTAAAGTCACCAAAATGTATGTAGCAGGCAGAAGGAAAGATCCCATAAAGTATATATGTATATTCTTGATCAGCTTCCACAGCCGAGTCGATATGACCATGCCCGTTTGTCCGTCTGTCTGTCCGTCCGTCTGTCTGTCCGTCTGTCCGTCCTTCTGTCCGTCCGTCTGTCTGTCTGTCTGTCCGCTCGTCTGTCCGTCCGCCTGTCCGTCCGTCTGCCCGTCTGTTATTGGTACAGGGTATAGTCCAAGTCGGCAGGGGCGACTTGCTTACTACATTTTTTTTTTATATTTTTGTTAACTGCTCGTCAAGTTCATCAAAACGCCCGCTTAACTGGTTGGAGATGGACCTGGGCCTGGTCATTTGAATGCCAAAGGCATTCGCATAGCTTTTTGCTATTTGCCAACACACTGCACACATTTTTTGGCTTTATGATGAGCATCGTAGCAGTCGCAACGTTTTGTGCTAGTGTCAGAAATGGAGAAGAAAAAAAATTTATGACCATAGAGACTATGGCTATGCGAAACTTAAATGTCAAACTAATTTAAACAAGACGGTCCATTAAAACCGGATTAATTAAGGCAAACAGCAGCCAGCAGATATTTTGGCAAATGATTCGCTCTGGCTTTAACTATAACTTTTGCTCAAACGAAATGAAAGACTGAGACGGAGCCAAATACATTGGGGCAGAGGCAGAAGCACAGACAATGGTGAAGCTAATGAAGGGTTTGAGCTGCCAGTGGCGCCCGTCTTACTGTCGCTTTAACCAGGTAATTAACTATTGTCCATTGCACTTTTTTTTTCCTTTGTTTGTTGTTGTTGTTGTATAGTATGAATATATATTTAATTTCAAATATTTTAATTAACAATTGCCAACTGGCCAATGGGCGTATACTTAATACCTGCATCTAGTGTTTGGTCTTAATCTATATGTTAGGCTACTTATTCAATTAACTTAACTCGCAATGTCGTGTATAAGAATAACTTCCATAAGATAATACGAATATGAATGTATGTATATACATATATATTTAGTAATTAGAAACTGTTCATTATAGCCTAAGCTATATCTTACATAGAGTTGAGATAACAGATACATTTAAGCTTATACAATATCTATCAATATCTTCAACAAACTATAGCGGCAACAGGATTGTAATAATATGAATGATAAAGCTATTTGGTATATGGGGTATTCAAAAATCGGCTACACAACTTTAAGTACAAAATGTTTCTTGTTTTTGTTGTTGTTGCTGTTGTTGCTGTTGTTGCTGTTGCTAGTGGTGCTCCAAAAGGAAAGGTGTTGACCTTCTACGCATATATTGGACACATGTCTGGACGTCGTTTACTGGTTTACCTTCCAAAAAAAAAAAAAAAAAAAAAAAATAAAAATAATAAAAAAGAAAAATATAATACAGTCGCACGATATATTATTGATATAAAATATCCGATGCATTTGCATGTTGCCCTTCACAAGAATTTCAACTCGAAAATATACGAAAAGAGAAAGTTCCCATCGTTACCCACCACCACCACCACCAAAACCGTCATCATCCCAAAAGTGGCGGCTATATTTCAGTTTTGTTGTTGTTTTTTTTTCCTTTATTTCCCTTTTCTTTTCTTGTTGTTGTTGTTGTTGTTTTTTTTTTTTTTTTTGTCAAGTTCAAGGTTATTTGGTCATTGGTATTTTTCGAGTTTTGAGCTAATTTCTTGGCATTTACTTAATTCAGTTCAGGCTTATTGCTCATATCTGGTTGCTGTTGTTGCTGCAACATTTGGACCTCAACAAATTATGACCATAATTACGCTGTTGTTAATCGATTTTTAAGTTGCTGTTGTTGCTGGGTTATACAACAAAATTTTTAACACCTTGCGAACAATGGTTATGTGATAGAAAGAGTGCTATAGATATCGATATTTCTACATGCATACATACATACATACATACATACATACATACATACATACATACATACATACATATCAAAAAAATTAATACATAC
Organism: Drosophila sturtevanti; assembly: GCA_018150375.1. Lineage (NCBI taxonomy): Eukaryota > Metazoa > Arthropoda > Insecta > Diptera > Drosophilidae > Drosophila > Drosophila sturtevanti. The sequence continues at coordinate 2,760,807 of JAECWJ010000686.1, read as the reverse complement.
GTTCATATATATGATGTATGTATGTATATTTTTAATACCCTTTACCCATAGGATAAAAGAGTATATCAAATTCGCCAAAATGTATCCACCTGGGAGAAGGAACATAAAGTATGTATATATATTCTTGATCAGCATCAACAGCCGAGTCGATATTACCATATCCATCTGTCCGTCCGTATGAACACCTAGATCTCAGAGACTATATATACATATTGTACCGTCTGAACAAATTTAGTTGAAATCGGACTATAAATATCGGATCTAGGGGCAGCAGCAACTAATATGTGTGACAGAGATAGCATGTGCACGTTGCTTTGTACCGAATGACTCATTACTTTCGTTTACTGACAGGAGTGAGCGAGAAAGCATGCATTTGCTGTTTTGGGTTTGTTAAGAGAATTTTGTAAAAAAAAAAATCTATATACATATTTATGAAATATCTTTTATTGATATAGAGTATACGCCAAGTCGGCAGGGATAATTTGCTTAATTCATTATTCAATAAATTTATTATGCGTGTAGATCACTCAACAAAAAGTGATAACCTGTCCCTATCAAGTTTTTATACATACATATATATATTTTTGTCTTTACTTTTTACTTTTGTTTTCTGTGTTGCTAAGCTTACAAAAATGTTTGCAGTAAAAAAGCAAAATAAAAAAAAATACAAAAATACAAAAATACAAAAATAAAGCTACTACTACATGTTATTATCTAGAGCATGAAATTGAACTGATCGCCTGAGTGGGGAAGTGGAACCGGACAAGTGGCCAGCGGCCAGTTTTGGGTACTTATACTCGAGTGATTGTGAATTGCCTGAGCTAAGCTGGCTGAGCCGAGAAATACACACACATGTTTGTATGTGGGTATATATACATATATATGTACATGCACACAAACATACATATATATACCACGATGTATACAATAATAGTTAAGTAAAAATTTCCAAATTGCTTAAACTTCCAATTTTTCCAAATCATTTTTAGACATTTTAAAAAATAATACTATAAAATATATGCGGTTTTATCAAGGAACATTTCTGGAATAGTTCGGTTGGGGTACAAGCCATAGGAACAATCGGACCCAAACATTTTTTTTTTTGTTATGAAAACCTTTTTCTTAAGCAATGGACATTAAGATTTAAATAGCGTTATATACTTAATGATTCTGATCAATTATATATAGTTGCAAAAGAGACATTCCGCAAGGATATACGAACTTCGAGGGAAAAGAAATATTTCCGACCCCAGAAAGTATATGAATATTGTTTATCAATTGGTGAAATACTTCTAACGCAAAAAAAATATACATTTCCGATCCCATAAAGTACATATACTTGACAATTGAATCGATCTTGCCATGTCCGTCTGTCTGTTTACTAGTTTTTAAGCTATGTAGGTAAAACTCAGAATATAAGTTTATTGATCGACTATGTAGCATAAGATCTTGGATCGGCCCGAGCGGACAACTATAAGATAATAAAATATATCTTCAAACAGAACGATTTCGAATAAGTCTTTTAATTTTCAATGTATGTATATATGTACATATAAAATAACTACAAGAGTGTGAAACAGACAAAAATCATTGTAATATATTGACAATATCATGGAATGCTTATAACTATATAGTAATTAAGGTTTTTTTTTTATCTCAAATTATCGATCGATAATCATATTTCGGACTCTATCCTATATCTCCATCTACCCCTCACCATTGCATTTGATAATTTATGATTTATATATTTGTTAAAGTGTTTCAATGACTTTTTAAAATTTATAGACATAATCACTGACTGATAGGTGGCCAACTAGTTTCGGTAAGTCGTTCATCAGAAAAAAAAAAAAAAAAAAAACCAGACTAAAAGAGCAAACAATTGCTATTTATAATTGAAGTTGAAATACATTCGCTAAGATTGGTTAGGCTGACGCTGTTGCTCTTGTCCGTTGCCTTGCCGCCCTCTTGGCTACTGCGAGCCACTTAAATTACAAGAAAGAGTGTGAGAGAGAGAGACAGAGAGAACGAGAGAGAGCGACTAATTTTGTTGTGTGTATACACCAACATAGTTATATACCCACATTTTGTATGTACAAACATACATGCATACATTCTGGCAGCTACGCAAAGCTCACGTGCAGAGAGGCCTTTGGATTCGTCTTGCAACGCGCGTTCGCTTCTTAAGTCATTCGTTTTACCTGCTGACACTAAATTGTTGCACTAAAAGTGTTGATATTGTATTTGTTGCTGTTGTTGTTGCTGTTGTTGTTGTTGTTGTTGTTGGGGTTTACAGTCGAGTTTGTTTTGGCTTTGCGTTACTAGTTGGGTCAGGTTGCAGATTCGAAAGTGGGTCAATTTGTTACTGCAATGGATTTTGAATGTTGCTGCTGCTGCGCCTGCTTTAGTTTTTAAGATAATTTTCCGAGGTTTTACTTAAATTTAATTAACCAAAAAGGCCCGTGTATTTAGCGGGCCCATTGATTAGGTCGTCAAATTTACCTAGCAGGGTATACGATCAGAAATAAATGTTTTCGTTATATTCGTTTGTTTTGCTCTTGCTTTGGGTTAAATCTTGGCAAATGATGAGAGCAAATGAAAAAAAAACAAAAAAAAATAGACGTAATAAATTGCATAAGCTTGTTGCTGCTGGCATCTGCAGCAACAGTAGCTGAAAGGAAAAAGGGGGTAAAAAATAAATAAAAAAAAATAAAAACAATATATACATACATATAAGACATAGTGAAATGGTTGGAGTGCAGGCCATAAATACGCTAGACCAAAATACCCACCGAATGCCATGTGCAAGCCATTAGGGAAGACATGAAGCACCAGACGAAGCTCCCTGGCAATCGGTTTTTTTTTTTTTTTTTTTTTGTTTTTTCGTTTCTTAATTTTGATTTTTTTTTTTTTTTTTTTTTTTTTTTTGGTTCGGTTTAGTTTGTTTAATGTCTTTGATTTTGTTTTTATGTGTGAGAAATCGACAAAAATGGTTGCCCAAACGCATTCTGCCTTTTCAGTGGGGTTTTTTTATGTTCACCTCAGTGCAAATAAACCAAACTAAATGCAACAATAACAGCAACAACAACAACAACTATCCAAATTGCCATTGTGGGAGTTAACTCAGTTTGCAATGCAATTTGTAGATACAAGCAAACATCAATCGTTCAATTGACTTGGGTGGTACCATAAGTCGTCTCGTGTAGCTACTGTTTGAATAGTCTGAAATGTTGTAATAGTTAGAAACTGTTCAATCCATCGAATCGTACACCTTCTCCACAGACACTATAAGCCATCTAATTTTCATTTAAAAATATCAAAGAAGCTAACTTCGGCCGTGCCGAAGTTTGTATACCCTTGCAGATTAATTGATTACTTTCTCCGTCATATCGGATTCAAGATATTTTAAAAATTGGAAATATAAAATTTTAAAAAAATTTGAACCAAAAAAAGAAACAGTAAGAAAAAATTCGAGTTTGCCAACGGTCGGATTTGAACCTCCGCTCACGTCATTTCTAGAATCGATCTCTACCTATTGCGCTACTAAACTTATAATTCACTGTCTCGCTATTTCGGTATACATTGCAAGCGTCCAGCTTCTCGCTCTCTAAAGTTTCTGACGAATTCTAGAATACAACAACACAATACAAATAGTTTTTTGTCTCTTTCTGTTTCGCACTCAGCTTGTAGTTTTTTCAAGCACGTGTTCGCATATATGTATGTATGTATGTATGTTTGCATGTTTCCATGTATGTTGTTTGTGTACGCATATATAAAAGCAAATATAAACGTATTTAATTGGCTGCATATGCAAACATACTGATGCTGATGGGGGTTGATTCATTGATTTTATTGATTTATGTCGGTGTTTATTATCCGATCTGATTCAAACTTACTGATATGATGTAAAAGTATAATTCTCATCTGATCACCAAATTTGGTTGAGATATCTTAAAAAACAAAAAAGTTTTTCTCACAAAAACATACTTTTTCTGATGGGGGTTGATTATTGATTTTATTGATTTATGTCGGTGTTTATTATCCGATCTGAATCAAATTTGCTGGTAAGGTGTAGAAGTAGAATTGTCATCTATGTGCCAAATTTGGTTGAGATATCTTAAAAAACAAAAAAGTTTTTCTCACAAGAACTGTTTTGAACAACTCACATTTTGACCGAGGTACCTCTGATCTTTCCTATTTTTCTATAACTTATAGTTGTCCGATCCTACCAACTCTCGAACTTAATTTGCTTGCAACATCAACGGACAGAATGATATGACTTTTATTCACGTAGCTCAAAATTTAAGATCGATTAAGTATGTAGAAACAGACAGACGGACAGACGGACAGACGGACAGACGGACATGGTCATATCGACTCGGCTTTCGATGCTGATCAAGAATATATATACTTTATGGGGTCGGAAACGATTATTTCTATGCGTTACAAACATCTGACCAATTTTATTATACCCTCTGCAAGGGTATAAAAAATTCATATATATATATATATGTAAATTTATAATTATACCCCTTGCAAAGGGTTTTTTTCAAAAGGAGGATGATGTTTAAAATTTATGCCAAAAAAAGGATTTAAAATGTTCACTTCGTATGCACACAATGTGAGAATAATGATTCCAGTTAAAGTTTTTTGTTTTGTTTTTAGCGTAAAGACTCCATCAAATATAAATAAAGAAATAATTTAACAATTTTTGGGGATTGTTTTCAGGACCCCTTTTTTTCGACAAAAAAAGTGTCTTCATAAAAATTATTGGGTTATGAATAGCACAATACTATCATTGGGAAAAATTTGCATAATTAAACTACCTTTCTAACTTTATAAGCTCAACATTTAGAAAAACTTCTTGGATGTTGGGAGATTTTTTTTTGGGTTGATATAGCGGAAAACTCGAAACTTGTTCACCAAAGTGATTTGAAATTGAATTAATATGTATAGCTGTCATTAAGTTAAGGTAACAACATCGTCAATTATTTCCAATTGTTTCATTCCGTGTGATTCCTTGTGAGCAAAAAACAGTGGCCCCTACTGGGCCACTGCAGTATTTTCAAAAAAAAAGCCTCAAATATCTTGCGAACAGCACTTTTCTGCGGAATTAAATTTTGGATGACAAAATATAAAGAATAAACTATTTTTTAATCCCTTGCAACACATTTAAAAACTCGTTTTTCAATTTAAAATTAAGCAAGTCGTCCCTGCCGACTTGGAGTATACCCTGTACCAATAAGAGATATTTTATAAAATCAGACTCCGTCGAAATCCTCATTAATTGAATATAAATTTTCTTTATATTAAATTAATTTTCTTATATTTAAATTAGTTTTCCAGATTTTTATGTTAATTAGAAATGGCGATTCTAAAAAGCAAATAAAGGATGAATTGGAGCCCTCTGAAGCAGAGATTCCTTCGAAGGATTTGTCCGTTGTCCTTCTTTTGATGGATTTTACTTATCTTCTAAAGGCTCTAAGTTGGCCATCTTTTGGCCGATTTGGGAAAGTTATACATCAATCTTCTGGATAATTTCCCTATTAAAAAACTGCATTAAAAGTTGAAAAAAGTTGAAAAAAAAATTTTTACCGGATTTTCGTAAATTTTTGCAGTGTAACCATCGTTAAAATTTACGAAAATCGAGTTGAAAATTAGTTTTCCAGATTTTAATGCTAATTAAAAATGGCGATTCTAAGAAGCAAATAAAGACTTAGTTTTCCAAAATCAGACGAGATTTGACTGAATTAGAGCCGTTCGAAGTAGAGATTTCTTCGAAGGATTTGTCCGTTGTCCTTTTGAAGGATTTTACCAATGTTCTATAGGCTCTAAATTGGCCATCTTTCGGCCGATTCGGGAAAATTTTACATCAATCTTCTGGATAATTTTCGTATTAAAAAACTGCATTAAAAGTTGAAAAAAGTTGGAAAAAAAATTTTTACCGAATTTTCGTCAATTTTTGCAGTGTAACCATCGTTAAAATTTGCGAAAATCGAGTTGAAAATTAGTTTTCCAGATTTTTATGCTAATTAAAAATGGCGATTCTGAAAAGCAAATAAAGACATAGTTTTTCAAAATCAGACGAGATTTGACTGAATTGGAGCCCTCTGAAGTAAATGTTCCTTCGAAGGATTTGTTTGTTGACACCAAATTGGTTAGTCCAGCTCTTATAGTCTCTGAGATCTAGGTGTTCATACAGACGGACAGACGGACATGGCTATATCGACTCAGCTGTTGATGCTGATCAAGAATATATATACTTTATGGGACCCCGGCCCACAGCCGGGCACTCTCCTTTAGAGATCTCCTGAGAGATCTTATTTTTATTTTTATCTAACTTCTGTTTATTTCTAGCTTTAAACATCACTTTGAATTTACTTTCTATATATTATTGTTTTATTCTTTTTAAGTAACAGTAATATATAATGTAACAGAAGTTTGAAATTGTATATTTAAAATTTATCAATGAAAATAATTTAAAAAAATTTAAAAAAGAAATATGGACAAAAATTTAAGGACACAGAAGGTGATTCGAGTATCTGAAGAGTCAGCACCACCGATGCACAGTAAGAGAAATAAATCCTTTGCAGTCGAAATGGAAATACGCTCTCAATTGAATTTTAATTAAATCAAATATTTTTGTTTATTTTTCGTCTAGTCCCTCTGATTGTGGGGAATGAAATATTTGTGCTCACTCAGCAGGATATAAGACGTGTGGAGGATGTAAGACAACTGACCTATAATCGTTTGTCGGCACAGGTTGAACCTTTAACTGGTTCGCCACATGTAGGGTTCCCCGTTGTTAATCCATTGCTACCACCTCCAGCAGATCTATTAGTACCACCAATTGTTGATCCACTGGGAACACCTGTAGATTTAGAAAAACAATTTCCAAATTTATTCCCGCATTGCTGCCGGGAAAAGCCAGTACCAGAAAGTTTTGTACGTTTTCTGAATGATGATTTAGAGCCAGGGCCCAGGGCTCGAACTGTAGCCAGTGTGGCCACCCAATTGGATGCCAAGCATGTGCAAACTTCGTCACCGTTTCCTCTACACTACAGTGTGGGTACCTCGACATGTGGCTTGACAACTACCCGAAATGCTAGTGGACAACTTCCTCCACGCAAGGAATGGCATAATATAAGTTGCCAGACGGATGCAACAACTAAGTGCGTTGGTTGTAACACAGATGCGTTGTCAATGAAAAATCAGGATGAGAGTATTCCACAAAAGTGTGACCATTTTATTAACTGTTGTAGTTGCTGCTTATCAGTGACTGAAAAAAAAGGGGAGAATGATCACAGTTCCTTCCATGGAAATCGTTGTCCCCAACGCAAGGTTCGAATATCCGACAAACCGCCAATATTTCTACCAAATTCAAATTATCCTGGCCAGCAAAACTAAAATCATTCGCAAAGCAATACTTTTCATTTTAAATTTATTGGTTTTAGATATACATAAATCGGTGTATCATCGGTTCTAGTACGATTCGAAAATTATGTTATACTCACGGAAACAATTTTGTAGCTTGTTGTGGAGCTTCTCGAAGTTGCAATAAATAATACTTATGTTAATACTCTCAAATGAAAATATATAAATTAGAAATTAGAATAAGATTTGCCATCGAAAATAAAATCTATAAAGATTCAACATAAATTTGTTACCTTTAATTTAGTAGTTAACACATTGCATTTGATTTTTTTTAAATATATATTTTTATAATTCTACTCAAATTAAACAGCACGACAAAATAAATGGAGAGATTTATTTAATTGGCATGTATTTTTAAGACAATTTTAAGCCCCGTTTGCACGGTTCAGATCTACAAATTGTTTGAACGCTGGAACAGTCTCTCAAAAGTGACACACAATTTAAATATTCAAAGATTTTTTTTATTTCAGAAGTAGGTGCATATGCATATTCGTATGTTATTTGAATTAATATTTGAATTAAGTTTAATAGACTTTAACTTAAGCCAAACGAGCCACTATGAAATTATTTAAGACTAAATTGTGTTGCCTACAATTAGGCTAAAGAATATAATATTATGTTAGAGGATACTGTTGGATTGTTTTTATTGAACGAATACCGAACAAATGACAAAAAATTATAACATATTTAATAGATAGGCCTAAGATCAATTGTACAAATGTACAGAGTTATATACAAGGAATTTTTTAATTCTAGATCTTATGACATGTGTATATACACAACTCCTACTCCGAAGTACCTACATATATTATCGAAATGGTAAGACATGCTTCTTTCGGAAAATTTACCTATTCTAAGCAACTGTCTCCGATTAAATTTAAAACTGGATAAAAATTATAAAAGGATGCGGACAATAAATTAGGCATATTAAGGTCAAAACCAATATTACTCTAAAAATATATCTAAACGCCATATATTAGATTTCTTTATACTCTAGACAACTGGACTGGAAATTTACATTTGAATGGATTGTTAGTTCTTATTAAAAACATATATTTAGTAGGTATAAATGATACAATTATTGTATATATGTTTGTTTACGTTTACTTAATTGAATTGTAATTCACTGTAAACTTTTTCCAAATCTAAATTTTAATTATTTATAGCACAGAATATTAATACTCATATATGTATAAATTTTTTTTCTTACATAGACCTACAGTTTAGACCTGAGATGGATTGGTGATTCGATCCTTTATGATTTCTCAACTTACTTTACTCCCATGTATCCTGTTATGTTATGTACACCCTTCAGATAATTTGCTTATTGTCTCCCTAGGATAGATTGCAAATAAATGCCCAAGAGTAACAAATGAAAAACCTAATAATGATTATTAATATTTATTTATTTTGGGTAATTCAATTTCGGGTAGGAGGAAAGCTCATTTTAAGCAAAATTGAATGTAAGCATACGAAGGTAGTTTTTTAACTGCAGCGGCTTATAAAAATTTTCTACATTAGTGGAAGATAAGAAGCAGCAAATTGTATTGCCTACACTTAGGCACTCTCAGGCTGTTAGTTTTAACAGTGCTCACAAATGATTCTGCCAAATTAACATCCATTTTCAAATTATGGAGTTGGGTACTTTACTTGAATAATGGTACTTTACTTAGCTTATAAACACCCTAAACGCTTAAAAATGTAGAATTTTAAATTATATTTAGATAAAAAATGTTAACTATTTTGACAACATATGAACCTTTTGAAACTCTACAAAAAAAAAATTAAATATACATTTTTTGTTTCAAAAGTTTCATATTGGCTTAATTTAAAACGTTGGTTGACCTCGCTGGGTGTGATCATGGAGTTGTTAATTAAAAATTACATGAAAAATGTATAAAGCAATTTAAAAATATCAAAGGAGCTAACTTCAACCCCGCTGAAGTGTGTATACCCTAGCAGTTTAATTAATTATGGCATCCATCATATCCGCCTCAAGATTTTTAAGCTTCTGTAAATATAAAATTTGCAAAAATTGAAGCCTGAAAATAACAACAAAACACCAAGGCGAAATATCGCTGTTCCTTATTTCGGCATTTATTTATATATACATTTGTACATATATTTCAAGCGCTGAACTTCTCGCTCTCTTTAATTTCGTTCTCCGTAAGCAACAACACAAAACAAATGGTCCTCTGTCTATTTCGCACTTTGCATGTACTTTTGTCAAGCACTTGCATATGTATATGTATGTTGTAAAAGAAGAATTATTATTCATACATATGTATAGCAAATTTGGATGTGTTAGCTCACTTGTTTGAACAAATAAATTGCGCCCGTGGTACCTCTGATCTTTCCTGTTTTTCTATACCTTATAGTTGTTCGATCCAATCAATTCTTAAGCTTGATCAGAATATTCGATTAATGCACAGAACCATATGAGTTTTATTTAACTAGCTCGAAATTTAAGGTTCAAAACATACAAAGAAACAGACAGACAGACATGGTCATATCGACTCAGCTATTGATACTGATCAAGAATAATTCTTATTAAATATTAACTATATTTTATACCATCATCAGTGCATTTTGTATAAAAAATAAGAATAAATACAAAAAAAGAATTGTCATACCCTGTACCCATACGCCGATCAAATTCTTACCAAACCCACTTCCGCCCCCGCTAAAATGAAAAAATAAATATTTAGAGTTTTTTTGAAAGTATCATATTTCTTTTTAATGAAGTCAATAAAATTACTTATACATATGCATATAAAGGTATATATACCGGTTGACAAGATTTCGTTCAAATCGGACACTAAATATCAGAGATATAATAATACAAATTTGTACTTAAATGTCAAGTCTAGTAATATAAGTTTCTGCAAGCCATATACCTGAGCGAGAAAAAATAGATAATCTGTTTCGGCGTGTTAAGAAAATCTAATAACAAATTTCACATTCAATTAATGGCGATTTCAGAGGACTTTGACTCTATGAAATATTTTTTATTGGTACAAGGCAGGGACGACTTGCTTGCTTAGTTCTTTTAATTGCTTTATTAAATTGATTGCGATTTCGAGGTAGTTTGTCCTTTAAATATCTCTACTTGGTACTTCATTTGAATTTAAAAAATAAAATTTTGTTTTATTTCATTATTTTATAAACAAGAACTGTAGTGCGAGTTAGTAGCAGGTTACTTTGTGACCTAATAAACAAACAAGTTAACAGATTACACAACTCTTAATACCGCAATTAGAAAAACTAAGAGGATATATGAATGACGAAAGCAACTCGGAACACGTCATTGTTAAAACTTATTTATGTATGTATGTATAGAATGCAACCAAATAATTGATCTAAACCTTTTTGACGACCCATGGTTGCTATTACTGCTCTATGATCGGGAAGCATCCTAGATATTTGCGGTAAAACAGTAAACTGCCATTTGCAAAATGGCTAATCATTTTTAGCTCTTTTCCTATGTTTATCTACAAACGTTATCTACCTAGATGATGCGAATGTTATGCATCTGTGTAAGGTTGGGTAATTGAAGCATTGTTGACACCAAAGTCGGGACGTTAATTTTCTATGTCCAACTAAACTATTATTATACAATTATACAACAAAGAATCTACAAGGGTAAATATTGAAATAGTGCCGTAAAATTCCGTTAAAGTTTAAAAAACTGAAATTTTTAAGTGCCTATATAACCAATAATAAAAATGAAGCAAGCAAATCGTCCATGCCGACTTGTAGTATACCCTGTACCACTGAGAGATATTTCATAAAGTCAGACTCATTCAGGCTTGTACCCTATGGGTACAGGGTATAATGATAAATCAAGCGAGTCGTCAATTCCGATTTGACGTATGTATACCCTGTACCAATAAAAAATATTTCATAAAGTCAACTCCTTCGAAATCAGCATTAATTGAATATAAAAGTTGAAATAAAATTCTCTTAACAAGCCGAAAAAGCAAATGCATGCTTTCTCGCTTACTCCTATCAGTGAACGAAACTAATGCACTTCGAAGGCAAACTATCTCACTCACTCACATCGCCCATTGATTCACCTGGAATTTCATTTCAAAACATTTATTTGTATATCTCCGATATTTATTGTCCGGTTTCAACGAAATTTGGTCAACTGATCCTTGGTTTGACGACTAAATATATCCTTTTACCCTATTTGTATATAATGATCTTGAGAAAATTACATGCATACAGAAGTATGATTATTGTTAATTTTGGAAAATGTCCAAGAGTTTACATACATATGTACATACGTACATATCAGCTATACTATTTAAAAGTTATACAATTGATTAAACATACATTCTTAATTACTTTTTTTTAAAACAAGTTCTGAAACTTGAACAGAGCTCAGCTAAATAAAATTTGACGCAAGTGTTCAAATCTTCCGACTGGTTTATAATAAAACCTAAATCGGCACTTAACTACTAATGTACTTTACTTTTGCTTAATTTGTTTCATGAAATGAAAAGATGGGTGCATATTTTCAAGTATTTCGGAAGATTAGTATGGACAAATATGTGTACATATGTATGATAATTGCATAAAATGGTGTAAACTCTTTAGATATGCATTGTTCCTTGGAACCTTTTTCAGATTAAATCGATTGTGTGCTATTTTATTGACCTATTGTTTTGCGTTTCTTGTGGCGCTCTCTGTACATAGCAACGGTAATTTAATTCCACTGATATTCGACCACACTGTTATCCTCACTGGAATCTCTGTACTAAATATAAACAAAGAAAATAAGCATACTCAACAATAATATATACATACATACATACATACGTATGTACATCCATATATGTAGATATAAGAAACGAATCGGCTTTTATTCAACTAGAAATATACAATAAATAATTTTAAAAAAGTAAACAAAAAAAAAATTCAACACTTCGTTTTCAGGCTAAAGTAGAAGAAAATGGGGATTTTCCCTTTTTTTTTTGCACAGTTGCTGTGACAATTGCAGGTTGTCGTTGCAAGAAACATACAGGTACATACACTTATGTCTGTTGCATTCTCTCCTTGGTACACCTAACCTCTCATAGGCTATGTCTAAATTGAAATACACAGACAAAGCCTAGTAGAGGCTAGATTTATAAGGAATAATATGTTGTCATACGAGTATAATATACAAATATGTATGTATGTATGTATGCATGGATGTATGAGTGTATGGACATATGTACATTCACATGTATGTATGTACATATGTATGTATATCATATCAGAAAATAACAAATGGCAGTCACGCCCACAGAATAAAAAAAGAAACAATAAAAAACAATACGTAAGACTCCGGCTAGATTGGCTATCTTTATTTTCATTTTTTTTTTTTCATTTGTCGGATACGGACGCATTCTTTATTCGCTGATAAAAGCCGAAAAAAATATTGTTAACGGACAGCTGCGCAAAAAGTTTGTTGCGCCGCTTTCTTTGCCTTGCTCTAACTTATTTATTTTTTCTTTCTCTTGCTCGATTTCATTTGCGTTTCGCGACTTAATTTATTAACTTGTTGCTGTCGTTTCGCATTTCGCGTTTTGCGTACAATTCATGTTTTATTTTTTCGCCACGTCTTTTTATATATGTTTCTTTCACTCACAGCTTTCACTTTTAGTATGGCATTTTCGTCAAGTCTCAAAAAAAAAAAAAAAAAAGAAATTAAAGAGAAGTTTATTAATTGCAAACAAGTTGAAGAAAAAAAAGCAAAAAAAATCCATCGGCGAAACTGAAAATTCCAACGGCCTCCCAAATCGTACTGACCCACATGACGAGAGCTAGCCGCGCGATTAGCAGCCAAAGAGAGCCCCAATGCCTCTAGCAAACGTCTGTGTCGTGTCTGTGTGAGTGCATTTAAAGTTCAAGTTCAAGCAACGAGAATGTGATTAGAATTTATTGCTTTGCTCTTCAAACAACACTCACACACATGTAAGCAAACAAAAAAAAGCAAAAAAAAATAAATAAAAATTCCAAGGCCCTAGCCAAGTGCACGTCTACCACCGATCACAGCTTTCTATTTGGCTCTCTCCGCCTCTCTTATTTATGTTAACGCTCTCATTACACACACACACGCACACGCGCACGTCATAGAAAATAGGCAAAACTAATGCTAGTTTCTCTTTGCTCTTTCGCGTTCTGCCTTGTACAGCTGTAGTTGTAGTTGTTGAAGTAGTTTTGGGGGGGAGCGAAAAATAATCCATGTCAGTAGAACACTTTCGATTTTCTGTAATTGCTTGAGCTACGCGCGACGCGACGTGTTCTCCCATTTACTCCTTTCCCCAACCGCTGATTTTTTAAGATCTATTTATTTTGATGATTGTTTAATTGATTTCAATTAGTCTTTCTTGTGCTTTCACTTTGTATTATGACCTGTTAATTTTTTTTCTAGAATTATTTATGTGCTTGTTTTTTATTATTTAAGTTTTGCCATAGCAGCAGCAACTCTCTAAATCCAATCAAACCGCATCCCCGCTTTCGATCTTGACACTTGAACAGTTTTGGTTTTAATAAACTCGAGTACGAAGCGATTTTTGGCTTTTATACTCTCCAGACGAAACGCAGCCGATTGAACAGCCGGCAATGGCGGCAGCATAAGCTGCTTGTGTATAGCGTTAATGTATATGTGTTTGTTTGTGTATGTTCGAACATACATACACATATACATATATATATATATATATATATATATATATATATATATAGTATATATGTATTTGCGATCGTTGCTTTATTTTATTATTTGGTTTGAACGAAACGAAACGACAAGAGAATGAACATTTTGCATCTTTCGATCATCGTTTATATATTGGCCTGGCTGGCCCTGGCATTGACTCGATCGCTGTTGTTGCCGCCGCTGCTGCTTCTGCTACTGTTGTTAGCGTTACCATTAGCGTAGCCAGAATCCTATTTTGGAAGGGGCTTTCATAATAAGAAAATGGAGTTTTGTCAATTCAGTTCAGGCATTTCTTATTTGTTTAATAACTTTTACATATGTACATATGTATGTATTTTTCGTCAATTATGTTTATGTATACATATTTACATATGTATGTATGTATATACATATGTACTCACATACATACACACTAATATCAAAATTTTGTAGTTACCATAGTATGTTTTAGGCATACATACATACAAACATATGCTAAGAAGGGTATATTTAGATAAATTATCCAATTGTCGATTAATGTTTTTTATACATACATACACACATTCATATGTTAAATTAAGATCTAAAGAAATGTTTGTATGTACATATGTATGTATGTGTATATATTTAAATTGAGTGACTGTTGTATGCAACATGCACGCATACATATGTACATATGTATGTATGTATGTATGTCACAGGCAGAAGGAAACGTTTCCATACCCATGAGGTACATGAAGTACAATGTTCGTCTGTCCATCCGTATGAACACCTAGATCTCGAAGACCTATGTATGTATGTATGTATAAGAGCTAGAGCATCCAAATTTGGTTTCAACATCCGTCTAGTGTCTAAGCAGATAAAGTTTGTTTCAAATTTTTTAGGAGTGAGCGAGATAGCATGCGTTTATTGTTTCGGCTTGTTAAGAAAATTTTATAATAAATTTTATATTCAATAAATGGGGATTTCGAAGGATTTTTTCCTGAGTAAAATATCACTTATTGGTACAGGATAGACTCCAAGTCGGCAGTGATGACGTGCTTGCTTAATTTTCTTGTTGGAATCCTATACAGTCAAGGAATATACATATCCTCGAACATTGAAAAACCCGATTATTTGAAAAAAAGGATTTTTGTTGACTAAAAGGATTTATAACGTGTTTGTATCTTTCAAAAAATTTTGGATATACATATGTATGTATATGTACATAGCTCCAACCGCACATCCGTGTATTATGGTAAAATTTTAAGATTTATTATTGTTCCTACTATCAATAGACTTGATCTAATGTGGTCCTTAAATTAAAATTATTCGCATTCTAAGTTCAAATTTACCTAAGGAACCTACGATAATAGATTAGTAAGTGTACTTTCGTTTGGGATATATGTACATACCTACATATTATCATCAGCATACTTATGTACATATGTGAAATCTCCCAAACTTATTTTTGTGATAATCAATATGAAAAAACCTTTTTTAGTCTGGCCCCCTTTCCGACTCCCTTGTCTCCCATATAAGTATGCATGTATGGACCCACACAAACAAACATACATACATGCATATGTATGTATGTATGTACATACAGACATGAATATGAGTTACTTGAGCATCACTCAGTTTTATATTTCGGTTCTTTTCGTAACGTCTGGATGTTTGTTGTTGGATTTTTATTATTATTATTTTATTTTCCCCCACCTTTATTATTTTCTTTTTCGCTTTTTTTTTTTTTTTTTGACGACACTCACACAGATTCACTGGCAGCTCTTCCTACAGCTCACGACGATGCTGCTGCCACTACCGCCCACTCTCTCTCTGTTATCCCCAACGTTGCCCACAGACATGTCGCTCTTCTACTTCTGCTTCTCGCCATTCCGATCCGTTTACCAAGTTGAGTTTTTGGTTGGGTGTTGTCTGCATTCTTCATGTTCTTGTTATTGCGTTTTTGCTTCATCTTATTTTGTTTCTTTTGAGGGCGCAAATTAAGTTCGAGTCAATAAACTGGTCAACTAAAATATAAAAAAAAAAAAAAAACGTGGCATCGGAGACCAAAGAAACAGCAAAAATTAACTCAAAACGCAGTTCATAAAGGAGTAAACAAAAATTTGTGCTGTTGTTGTTGTAGTCACTTCACTTAAACGTTACGTTGCCACAGGTCCCCAAAAGTTATTGACCGACTTTGCTGTAACCTGAGTACAAATGACACTCAATGCTCTTTAGAAATCAGGCACCGTAGTAGACCAGAAATGAAAATTTAAAAAAAAAAAACAACAACAAAAATTGAAACTGCGCCAGGTGAGGTAAATCAAGGAAAAACACTGGCAAGAATTTTACAGTAATCAGTTTTGTAAGTACATACGTACATACATATGCACATATGTACATTTGTCCTTTCTCCATGCCTCTTTAGCACCCTTCCCACAGGTTTGCATAAATATACATATGTATGTATGTATGTATGTATGTATGTATATGTTCATACGCACATTCATACATATATACATACATACCTCACTAGCCTTTCACACAGGCGGAATCTAGACTCAAGAAGGTGAAAGACCAACCAAAAATCATAATAACGTTTATTTGTACCCACTGTAAAACGGTTTCGTAATAGGGAACTTAAAATATTAACCAAAGGATCAGTATACATACATATATGTATAGCATATAGAAATTGTTCTAGTCATGTCGGTAAGACAACAAACAAGTGAAGAATATTTATATTAAAATCAAACCGATATCGGGGGAGTTTGCTTTTATTAAATTAAAGTTTCGCGACCAAGTGATTCAGAGTTTACTTAAGTCAGCGCGCCAACTTTGTTTTATACATACATACATACATAGGTATGTACATGCATACATATTAATTTTGAGCTAGGCAAATGAAGGTTTATAAGAGTTCTAAGGATGGGATCAAACCTGTTTTTTAAATACAAACATATACATGCATATGTACATATATGTATATATATATGTACATACGTATGTATATAAATGTACATACATACATACATACATATACCCCATAAAAACGATCGGTAGAAAATTAAGTTTTTCTTAGAGATTTCTTTTCAGTTTCCAAATCTATCCCAACCCAACTCGGATTATTACTACTTTAATAGCACCCATATAAAGATGAGAGTTCCGAAATTTAGGCAGAAACAACATTCCCTTTTAATTCCATTTCCTTTCTAATAAACTTACATATGTATGTACATATGTACATATGTACATATGTATGTATGTACATACATCTATTATTTTCACCTTACTCTGCAATTTCAATACCAATTAAATAAATGGTTTTAAGTCAAAAAAAACATCCTTATTGAAAATTCGTATTCGTAATCATTTGATTAGTTTATGCGACATTATGTTCTTGAATATTGAATATTGATCCCAAAATTAATCAAATAATCGATTAATTATTGGACTGACAGAATATTTTTAGCTCGCTAAATTTACGTATTCTGAATATCGGTATAACTTTTTTGTTTCTTTTCCTTTTTCAATGTTGATAAATTAACTTGAACTCTCAACACACGCGCAATCGTTGATTATACTGTACAATTACTCAACATTCATGCATACATACATACATACATACATATGTACGTATGGATGTATATGTATAAACGTATATATGTACATCCATACATACATATGTGCATGTATAAGTATATACATATATACGAGTGTATGCATATAAATACATACATATGTATGTATGTATGTATGTACATACATACATACATATACTATACAAGTCGATGTTCCTGTTTTTTAAATTTCTTTCGTTTTTTTTTTTCATTTTTTCGGTTGAATGCAATGAACTTCTCAACGACGACTTTGCGCCTTGTTTATTTAAAAATAAAAATACAATTTGCAAAAAAAGGAAAAAAGCAAAAAAAAAAACGCGAATCAACAAACAAAAGGAATTCTTTGTTTATGACCGGGCTAAGCAATGTACATATATGTGTTTGTGTGTGTGTGAGTGTGTTTTTGTGTCTATGTATGTGCCTGTGGAGGCCGTTTCAGAAGGAATGAGAAGAGACGCTGTTGCCATCTCAAGCAGCATACACATACAGAGCCACACACACACACACATGAAGCTTGTTCAATTGGGGCGCAAATTACAAAAAAAAAATCACACACATACAAATTGCACCGAAAGTTGATGGTGTTTTTTTTTTTGTAGCGTAGAGTTCATTGGCTTTCATGTGGATTTTATTTTATCAGTTGAAATATTTTGCTAACAAATTGCAGTCAACGACATTTTTACACACACACAGTCATCCATACACACCTACAAATATCTAAATATGAATGTATGTACATATGTGGATACATAGATGCATACACACATACATACATATATGTACATATGCATGCATACACATACATACATACATACATAAGTATACTTTCATACTTTTACGCAGCGGATGTGTGCGTGGGGGAGCTGGAGAAACTACACATGGAGATTGAGCCGGAGCCGTAATCAGGGCCAGATCCGGAGCGGAGCGGTGCTGACGGACAGGTCAGGCAAGCGTCCAAAAGTTTATTCATCTCTTTAAGTGAACAGGAATTGCCAAAAAAAAAAAAAAAGCGCATACACACAAGCTGTACAACATTGAATAAATAAGATCTTTTTTTCTTTTTCTTGCTCCAAAACTTTTCTTCAAAATAAAAATTTGTAAATAGCAGGTTAATGTTTTTGAATAATGATTTAAATATTATAAAGCACAATTATTCTTGCATACATGGAGCACTAAATCATGTGTGTATGTTTGCACACCACAACCGTAATGTACATGCATACTGACATATAAACAAACATTCATACATATGTACATAGTATATACACATACATATGTGTGAAATAGGGATACGCAAAATATACAATAAGGAGTGCGTACTTCGCCGAACGTTAGTATATGTACCTACTTAATTTAAATTTATATATTCATATATGTACATAAGTATATAGGGTATAAAATGTTCTCGACCAAACCACAAAATCGACAATTGTAGTGGTGTTGTTCTTTAGCTTAGCTTTTGGCCTGGACACTTGTGCAAATCCAGCTATTTGGATATGGACGGCTTCTCTAGCTGTATATGAAGAATATATGACGACGTCGTTATTGGGGGAATACAGTACGAGGATAACGTACATATTCATACATATGTACATACATATGTATGTATGTATCAACAAACATTTGTATTTACATACATACGTGCATATGTACATATGTATTTATGTAGATATGTATGTAAAATGCATTGTCACAAGAGGCAAAGGGAGAGAGAACTTAAAAAAAAAATGGTTTAATTATAAAATGTAAGACAACATTCGAGCAATAAGCAACAAAGAGAGTGCAGAATAGAGATAAGTTGTTTATTTTTATTTATTTAATTTTTTTTGAAGGACACACGCTCTTTAAGAGTGAGTAATGCATTTGAGGTTGTTGGCTCTCTGCTGTGCTGCTTCAACAACTGTTGCTGTCCCACACTCTTTTTTTCTGTCTCTTTCTGTTCGTAGCTTTTTGTCGCTTCTCTCCCTTTTCCATTACTTTATTTTGCACTGCCCACTGTGGTTGTTGTTTTTGTAGTGCTTGTTTCGTTTCTTATGCCCTTGTAAAGAGTATATTAACGATGATCGAAAGTTTGAAGCACTCATAAAAGAAATCCCATAAAGTAAGTATTTACATATATTTAAAATATTCTTGAAATGGAGTATATATAAATACATACATACATATGTTAAATAGATGAAACTTTATACACATGTGTATGTGTAAGCTTATTATGTACTGGTATTAAAAAAGATTGGAAGATCCTTTTATATAATAGTCAGGAATTATAAGGGTATTCAAACTTCGGTACGGCAAAATTTGCATCTGTAATATTTTTTTAATCTCTCAAAATGCGTTTTTATTTTTCGGTTGTGTGTGTGTGTCAGTG
This sequence comes from Drosophila sturtevanti, assembly GCA_018150375.1. NCBI lineage: Eukaryota > Metazoa > Arthropoda > Insecta > Diptera > Drosophilidae > Drosophila > Drosophila sturtevanti. Next base: position 2,740,718 of record JAECWJ010000686.1, on the reverse strand, counting down.
AGAGAGAGAAAGACGGAGTAAGTGTGTGTGCACAAAGTCAAAGTGATTAAACTTTATGCGCAATTTATTTTGCATTCACCATTATAACAACAACAAAACAAAGATAATACAATGAAATCAACTGCAAAATTATTGTTTAATGTTAATTGAACGTGTTTAAGCATTTTTTGTTTTTATCGTTGTCAAATTGATCCCTTTGCAGGTTGAAGTGTCCAGCCAAGATGTAATTTTAAAACCTGGCTTAACATGCCACCGTTATTTAATTACGTAAGGCCCATTTCGGCCAATTTCGATATGCAGACATACACTGCAGATCAACCGAATAAAGAAAGAAAGAAAGAACAAAATATTTTGTTTAATTCTTATACATAAGTTCAATTATGAATTATTTTTTTTGTTAAGTAACCCCAAAAAAATTTCGAAGCTCATCTTTTTTTTTTGTATTGAGCATTTATTTGCAATCTATCCTAGAGAGACACTAAGCAAATTGTATGAAGATGTGCACCCTTAACATGACAGAATACAAGGGAATACGGTAAGTGAAGAGATCATAAAGGATATAACTGATATTCCCATCTAAAAGAGGATATTAAATCTCAAATCTGTGGCGACTGCATCATCAACGGGCATGACGTTCAGATTTTTGTGAAAGTTTGAAAAATGTATTACTTTTTTAAAAACCTTTAATACCTCAAAATACCTTAATACCTGAAATACTTACGAATCGCATTGGTAGCTAGTAATTTATTTCAGATATAGAGTTTCATGATCAAATTTTCATAGAGTTCTTAGTATATTTTGATTCTATTACAACTTAAGAATCACATACAAGCATATATGTACATATCAATTTACAAGTTCCAAATTTTGTATCCCCAGCTTGAGGAACAAATAATTTTACATACAAAAAATTAGTTTGGACTGATTGTTCCTATAGCAGCTTTATGATACAGTCAACCGATTCTGATGAAACTTAGTAGATGTATAACTTAGTTTATTTAACTCACAGCAGTCCTCGGTAGATGAGTTGTCTAAGCGGCCCAGTCATTTAGGCAACTGAACAACGAGGACCCGGGTTCAAATCCCAGGCTAGTGCATGGATGTAGTTTTCGTCTAAGCCGATGGCCTTAGTTGCTAGTGCTTGTAAAATATAGTTAGGTTGATAGATTTACAACTATATCCTATACTTTAATAATAATAATAATAATAATAATAATTTAACTCACAAATATTAAATTTCGGCATATGCTAAAAAAAAAACCAGAGCTAATGAGGATAAACCTTATTCCAATGGTTCTTATGTATATGATATATTCGACCGATCGGTATGATTCCGAGATATACAATGCCTGCAGCAAAAAGAAGCTTATTCTGAAGCTCAGCTCTGTAGCTACAAGGATCTCGGTGGAGAAACTGTTGATCCAGACAGACAGTCGGTCAGACGGATAGGGCTATTCATTAGTAGTGTGAAAGAGACAAAAATACAGAACGAAATTTGTAAGAGCGAGATTCCCTTCACCTGCTTCATACGCCAAAATAGAGAGACAGTGGAAGAAGTCAGATAATTTAATATTTTTGTTCGTTTCATAACATTTGCCACAACTTACAATTGTGATGAATGAAGGATCGACTTAAGCTAATGTTCTTGTTCTTGAATATAAATACATACATACATACATATGTGCATATGCATGTATATATTTCTCTATGTATGTAAACTTGTGTAACACGGAAACAGAAAAATTGCTTTTGAGCTTTCTGAGGAAGATATTTTTATTTTTGTTGCCATACGACAGACAGAAGTATATTCCATATGAGTCAGGACATACATACATATATAGATATGTATATCTACATACATACGTACATATGTATGTACATACATATACATACGTACTTACATGTAATATGTGTGCCTTTTTGCAGATGCTGCTGACGCATTCTTAGGATGGGGGCAAGTTAGGCAAGTTTGAAACGTTGGTAATGAGTCTGTTGGCATCCAATTGATCCAGTGTAAATTAAGAGAATTAATTTGTATATCCTTTGGTATACTCCTACAAGTGTCTGCATCCGTGCAGACGGTGTAATAAAATTAGCGAGATGATTACAACACAGAGAAGTACTCTATTCATCCGATAAAGTATGTACATGTATATTTATATATTCTTGATCATCTTCAATAGTAAATCTCGAACTAATCATATTCGTCTGAGTGTCTGTATGTTTCTGTCCTGTACCCTTAGGGTAAACGGGTATATTAAAGCCGTTAAAATGTACACAACAAGCGGAAGGAAATATTTCCGACTGCATAAAGTATCAAGCATCAACAGCCGAATCTATATAGCCATATCCATCTGTCCGTCCGGGCAACAAACTTCAGAAATATACGAATATACATTTTTTAGTGAAAAGCCAAGGGCAGCAATGGCTAACATGAGTAAGCGAGACAACAGTATATCAACCCGGCTCCTAAAAAGAATTTATACCCCGGACCTCCCTCATAGGCCGGATAACTAGTTGTCATCTATCATACATTGAATCTCAACCATTCAGGGAGTGGCCCTTCTTTCCAACACCCTAATATAAGTATCGTTGAATAATGCGTTATCTATATCCTTGAATAATGAATTTGTGTTATTCCATATTGGGACAGATTGTAGAAGTAGGATAACTAAAATTGATCTTGGTTATATATGTATGTACATATATAAGGTCGGAAACCTGTGATTTGCTTAATGTGGAGAAAAGAAATTGATTTAATTTGATGTAAACTGTGGAAAGCTTTAATTAAGAGAAGTCTTGGCATGAATATTAATAAAAGGAATCGGCAGATACCATATACAAAATTTTAAATGCACAAAGTATTGAAAACAAATCGAATTATCTCCTTTTATTGTTAAGTAGTTCTATTGGGATCCTCTAATTCATTTTTTTTTATCCTAGTCAAATATTTATAATCAATGTACTTATACATAGTAGAAGTGATTTCAGGTTCACCCTAATCTTAACTCCAGGTCTTGAACGACTCACATTCGGATATATATATGTATGTATGTATATGTATGCATGTACAAGTATGTATGTATGTATGTATGTATGTACATATACGTATGTATATGTGAATCCGAAAGCAAATGAAAATGGAAAAAATGGAAATGAATTGGTTGCATGAGGGCAACCTCCAGATGCACACAATATGGTGCGTTAATTTCTGCTCCTGCTGGACGACGACGACGACGGTGATGATGTCGAGCCAACGTCAGGGCCATAGTTGCAATTCAGTTGTTATTGTTATTTTTGCTGCTGTTGTTGTTGCTGTTGATGTTGTTAATCGTCTTGACAGCAGTTAGCCAGAGCCACAGCAACAGCAACAGCAACAGCAACAGCCACAGCCACAGAGACAACCCCAACAACAGGCACACACCATCAGCCAATAATATCGTGCGTGCTGCTCGCTCCCAAGGCCAGTGCAATATTTTACACTGCGGTGATTTTCTTGTCGGCGAAACTTCCGTCAGTGTTGTTGCCATCGACAACAACCAAGACGACGACTAAAACGACGATGATGATGATGATGATGACGACGCCACCGACGCATTGGAATTGGACTTGGGGTATGTGCGTCATCATGATTTAGCTGGCACTGCATTTCATTTTATGGCCATGTTTATTTTGCCATTGTCCCCACACACCTACACACACACACACACACACGCACATTCACTCGTACACTTACACTGAAACACAGATGACAAGTTCCTCAAATATCGCTTCCATTCCCACTATCAGCTTTAGCTTTTATAGACTTTAAACTGATTTATAAGAAATGTGTATAAATCCATAAGTCAAAAGAGCAATACAATCCTGATAAAGTTTTCTCTTCTTTTGTCGATTTTAAATGAATCGATATTTGATAATATTCTGTTTTTTTTTTTTTATTAAAACTTATATTACTTTACTGCAGAAGGCAAATCAAACTTATGATCAGAAGTACAAGGGTCGACATCATCTATATTTATCTAATTTAATACTATACTAATTGAAATACTTTACCTATCCGTTTAGCTCATTGATAACTCATCCATTAAAGACGAGGAACTGGTCCATTTCTTAGCATTTCTTGTTCGTTGTGTTTTTATAACCTTGCAGAGAGTATAATAAAAAAATTAACTAAGCAAGTCGTTCCTGCCGACTTGGAGTATACCCTGTACCAATAAAAGATATTTCGTATAGTCAAACTCCTTCGCAATCGCCATTAATTGAATACAAATTTTTGATAAAATTCTTCTAACAAGCTGAATATAACTCTAGTTATAGTTTTTTCTAATTTGCGGGGGCGGAAGTGGGTGTGGCAAAAATTTCAAACAAATTTGATCAACGTAGTCACCACACGGATGTTGACACCAAATTTGGTTGCTCCAGCTCTTATAGTCTCTGAGATCTATGTATGTGTTCATACGGACGGACAGACAGGCGGACATGGTAATATCGACTCGGCTGTTGATGCTGATCAAGAATATATATATCAAGAATATTTTCCTTCTGCCTGTTACATACATTTTGGCGACTTTAATATACCCTTTTACCCTATGGGTACAGGGTATAAAAACAGCATAAGGGAATTTCAACTCGCCGCGGCAGGGATCGAACCAGTGCCAATTTCATTTGTACTACATCTTCGCTATTTCCGTATACATACATACATATGCATGTATGTATGTACATACTCATCATACATACATATATATGTACATACATACATATATTGCAAACGATCAGTTTCGCGCTCTCTTTAATTTCATTCTAATTCAAGCAAACAACTTAATACAATTGGTTTGCTGCCTCTTTCGCACTCTGCTTGTACTTTTGTCAAGCACGTGTACGTATTTGTATGTACATATGTATGCACATTTTGCATGTGCATATGGATGTATGTATATAAACATATGTACATATGTATGTACATAGAATTATCAAATTTGGTTGAGATAGCTCAAAAAAACAAAAAGTTTTTTTCACAACTATTTTGAACAAAACAAAATTTTGTCTGATCTTTCCTATTTTTCTATATCTTATAGTTGTCCGATCCGTTTAATTCTTAAACTTGAGTCAGTGAAATGATCAATGAACAGATGATGAAGAATATACATACATACATATGTATGTTTGTATGTATGTATTTACTTTGTGGGGTCGGAACGTTTATTTCTATGCGTTACAAACATCTGACCAATTTTATTATACCCTCTCCAAGGGTATAAAGAAGGTTAACAATAAATATGGTCGTTGTAGTTTAAAGTTTTCTAGACCGGTTCTCTACGTCTGATAGGAAAGCAGCGAACTGAACCTTTTCCACAATGCTGCTGCAGTTAGTCATGGGTAAGGCGCCGCTTAGTCACTCATACATACAGTGGAACACATAAGTATTCAGTTACTAGTTAGTTATTTTTTCAAATTTATATCCAAATAACTCTTCTAATATCAAGTAAAACAAACAAAAATTTGAAGTGGTAAGTTAAGGTTCGTTTTATTACCTTTGCATAGAGGTACAACAATAGAATATTTATTTTAAACTTAAAAAGAAAATTAATAAAAACAATTATACAAAATGTGTCAAAATGTCTTAAAGATACCATTAACAACAATGGATATCACACCTAATCAGGGCCGGATTATCATAGGGGCCAATGGGGCCAGGGCCCCAGGGCCTCCACCACGGAAGGGCCTCCACCAGCCGCGAAGAAAAATTTTGTGAATAGCTGTTTTTTTACCAATTTAACAAGGAAACACGTAAGATCACGTCTACGTTTGGAAAATGATATCCTTCGCAATCTCTCTTTCGAATCCCTTATTACAAGTTTTGCGCACAAAAAATCGCGAAAAGTTAATATTCTATAATTAATATACGCTATGTATTCTTTATTCTCAAAAAAAATCAAGTACGTAAGCATATAACTCTTATAATATTTAATTCTTATCACTGGGATATTGCGCTCTATTTTAAGGGCCCCCACCACACCTGGCCCTATGACATTAATGTGTTTGATCCGGCCCTGCACCTAATATTAAATTATTTTCATTTTCTAGTTAATGTAGGTGAAATATACTACATAAGAAAAATAACCGAGTATTAACGTGGCACGAATTGGCCGTTTTTACATTTCAAGTTGAAGAAAAAACAAAAAACAGAATATTAATTTGATCCACTGTACATATATATATGTATATGTACATACATACATATGTACGGATGTACATATATGTATATGTACATACATATGAATGGATGTATATATGTACATACATACATACATATGTATGTACATATGTAAGTATATCTACGGACAAAAACCAAGTGAATCACTTGGTCCGAGGCCAAGGTTGTTTTAAGTAGTGGCTTTCACGTTATGATATCTGAGCAACAATACCAATAACAATTCGTATTAATCAGAGGCTAACTACAACTCATTCGATCCACTTTATCATAAAATAGGCATTGAGAAATGAGGAAATGTCTGGATTGTACCACGGATTGGGATAGGTGGAATATATGAACATATGTATGTACATACATATGTTCGTACATATGTACATACATACGTATGTACATATGTATGTATGTATGTAATCAGCCTGATCGTAGACATCCGGATTGGCATATGTAAGTATCGTTATCGGCATTGATGGCTGCATCATTTGAACATATGTATGTACATACATATGTATGTATGTATGTACATACATACATATGTACATATGTACATAGATTCATAAAATGAGACCAAAAAATCGAAACCGGCTCTTGCCAATGGTAAAAATGTTTTTTTTTTTCTTGAATCTTTCTTTTTGTTTTTTTTTCTCCTTACTAATCCCGAGTTGCCGCAGCCGTTTGGGTGCGGCAATTAAGTCACCATGCCGCCACAACAACATCACCACCAACAACAAATACAAGAAGCAAAAGAAACAGGCGTTGGGCCACGCTCATTTCCAGTGAAGATCATTATTGTCTCGACGCAAAGTTAAAAAAAAAAAAAAAAAAAAAAAAACTGGAAAAAAAAATTAAATTAATTCAAACAAGAAGGATGGGCTAACTTCGGTGTTCGTATACCCTTGCAGATTTTCTCTATATAATTTACCAGAACCATTATTGTACATACCAAATTTACAAGTTCAAAATTTTGAGCTTGAGAAAAAAAATTTTTATACAAAATTTTTTTTTGTACCGATTGTTCCTATACAAGCTATATGATATAGTCAACCGATTCTGAGAAAACTTTATTGACATATTAATAAATATAGTAAACTCACAAATATTAAATATCATGGCATTCGGTTCAAAAACAACAGAGTTATTGAGGATAATTCTCATTCATGACCGATCGTTCCTATGGGAGCTATATGATATAGTCGTCCGATCGAAATGATTTCCAGATATACAATGCCTGCAAAAAGGAGCCTATGCTGAAAATTTTAGCTGGTCTCGGAGGAGAAGCTGCTGATTCAGACAGACGGACATACGGACAGACGGACAGGGCTAAATCGATTCGTCTATTCATGCTGATCAAGAATATATATACTTTTTGTAGTCGGAGATGCTTCCTTCTTTGCGTTGCAAACTTCTGAACAAAATTACTATACCCTTTGCAAGGGTATAAAAAGGAAAAAAGCACTAACTGCCATGGGGGTAGATAGTCCCCATTGAGTAACTGCTCTTCCCCAAAACCAACAACAAGTAAAAAATATTCATAATGAAAATGTGAAGTGAATATGTACATACATACATACAAACATATGTATGTATAAACATACATACATACATACATATATACATAGATGACTCTGCAAGAATTAACACAGAAGCTAAAAAAGAAATAAAGCAACCAATTAGTCCCTGCCGATTTCAAATACATATGTATATGTATGTACATACATACATATGTATGTATGTATGCATGTATATACATATGTATGCATGTATTTATGTACCTTGTACCATGTAGCGAAACTTTATAAAGTCATAATCCTATTTTGTGGGAGGGAAGTAGGCGTAGCAAAAATTCAAAACAAAGTTGATATGGATAGACAGTAGACGGATGTTCACACCAAATTTGGTTGCTCTAGCTTTTGTAGTCTACAAGATATATGTAAGTATGTACATACATCATACATACATATATACATATGTACATATGTACGTATGTAAGTCGAAGCATTCAGAGGATTAATATGGATATCAGTGTCATTGGTATCATCGTCAAATAGATGGATAGCGACACACAAGTCTGATTGTCTGATCCCTTAATATGTATGGATGTAGTTTAATAGATAATGTTCTCTCCTTTTATATCTTATATATGTGTATACATATACATACATACATATATTGCAAAAACATTCTTATACATAAATTAAAATTGAATTGAATCTTTTTAAAGATGCTTCTAAATGTGGACTACTCCCTGTGAGGATATATTTTTGGCTACGCCTATGTGAAGTGGGGAAACAAGTTAATGTACCTGCCCCGGCAACTTCTTGATCATCGTTGTCGGCAGTTTGCTGTGTTGGGATCCTTGAGGCTGCCTCCAACTAGTTTCTGTCGGACGCCAAATACCAAAATCTGTGGCATGAATTCTCTGGAAATTATCGAAATCGACGGGCCAGCACAACAACTAACTGGCTTGAGCAAAGCTAAAAATTTAGTTCAACAAAATTCCGGTCTTCGTTTGGGGGTCTCCCTTGTCCACTCTTTACCGCTCCCCGTAATGTCTGGGGCCACAATAAATCTTCATTGGCCAAGATTAGAAATGGCTGGACGACGGGTTTTTATTTGTTGCAACCGATGCTGTTAACTTTCCATTATCCTTGAGATCCAAGTCAATAACCTCGCTAACGGGCTACGGAAACATCGGGTTCACATTACACAGTTGCATACAGGATCAGAATCCGCTGTGCTCAAGTTACACAGAACTCCAGTGGCCTACTTCCACTTGAATGAGAAAAAACAAAAGGCTTCAATGAGCACCACAACCCCTCCCCCCCACCATCCCCGGAATTCTCTTGTTTCCCCGATTTACCAATTCTGATCCTGATCCTGCTACCAGGCCAGAGACAAAGAAATTCATTTTGTCGCATTAATACAAAGCAAGTCCAAGAGCTCTTTTTATATTCATTATTTTATTTTTATAACTGACCTCGAACTTTTGTGCAAATGTGATTGAACTGCGGCTGAGCTGAGCTGAGCTGAGCTGAGGCGATATCTGTGGGTCTGGGTATGGGTCGTCTCTCCGGCCACCATTTGCATGCAGATGCAACTGCGTCCGTTGACAAACAATATGGAAATTTTTTTTTTCCATTTTTTCCTTTTTTTTTTTTTTTTGTTCAGAGGGGAGAGCAAATTGTTAATGCCTGCTGACTGACTTAAGTTCAGAGTCTAAATGAAGGGCCGGCGAACGAATGGGGGAGTGGGGAGCTTTTAATAGTTGCATTCGTTCGATGCGGACGAAACGTTAAATGCATAATAAATGTGCGTTTTAAGAATGAGAAACAGAGAGAGAAAGATAGATAGAGAGGAAGGGGGATGAGAAGAATGAGGAGCAGGCGTATAAGTTGGGAAATAAAAATGCGTGCGACGACGACAACAACAAGGCCTTGCACTTTCAATGACCAAATGCAAAGACGCGATAAGAAAATCAAACAAGAGTTGGAATGGGATGCGGGAAGTGTGGCAGACAAGTTGTGGGGGAAAGAGTAAAGGACTGTGAGTGATGGTAGAAGGGTTTGCAAATGTGTGGGAAAGGCAGGCAAAGACTCATTAAAACGCGCTTAAACCTCTAAGTACATACATATGTACATATGCACATACATACATACATATGTACATATACATACATACATACATACATACATACATAGATATGTAGTTCTTGTTAAGCAATTCCAACTTCGGTTATTAAACAATTTAACAAACTATTAAATGGATTCGAGATATTGGCTTCACACGGCAAGTATTTTGAATTTTGTCTGATGGAAACTATGGAAACCAAAAATTTACAATATAAAGCCCAACGTTTTATATGTACATACATATCTACATATGTATGTACATTTGTATGTATATATGTACATACATATGTACATATGTCTGTATGTATGTACATATGTATACATATGTACATATGTTTGTACATATTTCTGAACAGTTATGTAGCTGTCGCGATATATGTATGTATGTACATACCTATGTAAATACATTTACATACATATGTGCATATGTACATATGTATATACATACATATGTACATATGTATGTATGTACGTCAATCAATTTTTGTTATAACTTAATGACAAATGGCTAAAATTTTCCAGAGAATTAAAAAGTCTGCACAAAGTGAATTTGTATGTAGATTCATATGTATGTATGTATGTACATATGTATGTGTATGTATGCATGAACGTATTGTATATTTGAACTGGCGGTATCGAAATAAACTGTGTACATATGTATGTATGTATGTATGTACATAGATAGATCCATATTGACAACATACATATACATATATACATACATACATTAACAACATTACATACAAATATATACATACATACATACATAAATGTACACAAGTATACATATATACATATGTATGTACGTATGTATGTATGTATGTATGTACATAACTAAGCATACATACATAAATAAAGATTGCAGAATCTTAATTAATTCGAGGACTACTCTGGAGGAATGTTACATTTGCTAATGTGTCCAAATATTACATTTTTGTATGTATGTATGTATGTATGTATGTATGGGTAAACATACATACACACACAAAGGACAGCTCTTTTATCAGAAATTGTTGTGAATCTTGCCGCTATGCAAATTCATACATACATACATATGTACATATACATATGTATATACATATATACATACATACCTACATATTTAATAATTCGTTTTTTATTTAGCACCAGAAACTCAAAACAAAAGAGAAAAAGAAGCAAACGAGCAAAATATAGACAAGGTAGCCAAAAAATAAAAACAAAATTAATTCAAAAAGAACGAGCGAGAGAGTGTATAGAGTATTAAAATGTTTATCTGACGTCATTTGTCCTTGAATTCGTATATTTACCGCAAACTCAAAACGAAATTCGCAAAATTCAATGCACTCTCAGCAGCAGCAAAGCTCCAAAAAAAATAACACACATACATATGTAAGTACATACATACATACATATGTGTACAAAAAAACACCAAAAAAGAACAGTGAAACAAACAGATACTAAGTTGATAAAGCCGAGGCAAAGCAGCAGCAAATGAAGTAAGAGATAGAGAGAGACGAATATGGGGAAAGTGGCAGAAGTTTAATATTTTAATTTGAGTCACTCCTATTCAGATAACATAGTTTTAAAATAATTGAGTAAATAAATAAAATTTGTTTTATTTTACTTGGATATTTGCAGTGCAAAACCATAAGACGTTACAATTTGAATTCATCGATGTTATCGATAGTTTTCATTAAGCATTTTGATTGTCAATCTCCCCATATATACCTACATACATATGTACATATGTATCTATGTTTGTATGTATGTACATATGGATGTACGCTTAGATTCAAAATCGTGTCAGATTTCAATAATAACAATCGTTATTTGTGGTCAATGATGGTCCGCTAAGTTCAATTTCACTTAGATAAAATATTGAGTAGATCCTGAAATCATAATGCTCTGCTTAAATTGTAATGTCACTTAAAAGTCTTTTAGAATTTAGACACAATTTTTCTTAGCAGATATTCAAAAACTTATATTTGACAGCGACTCCAGTTACCAATTCTCGTAAATCCACAATACCTACATACATAGTTAGATTTGATGTACATATGTACCTTTTTGCTGTTAAGTGATCTACTTAATATTCATGGGTGGAACTAATTTAAATATTATTGAAAAAGTTTGTTACGCATTGTGTTTATTAAAAATCTCATAACCACATGTGTACATCCATATGTATGTACATATGAATGTACTTACATACATATGCATGTATGTATATGCTTTGATTATTATTTAACCAAAACATCCGCAACGTTTTAGTTTGTACGCATAGTTTCAAAACTTGGTACTGCAAGCTCAAATAAACCCCTTTTGTAAGTTGCAGTTCTTCCGACTTTCCTTTTGTCATAAGAAACCACAAATTTTCTCATATTATGTATGTCGTTAAATGATATTTAGGGTACAATGTGGAATTTAAGCTCACCCAGTGTACATTTTCCCGCTACACATCGATACCCACAACAAGTGCGATGAAAGCATCGATATTCACAAAAATACTGGTATATCGATTCATGCATACAGCAACCCTAGTTTTAATTTAAAAAAAAAAACACACACACGCATGCACTCTTACACACACAGACACATTTATTAAAACAAGCGTGCATAAATCAAGAAGTTAAAAAACTGCAACTCAACTGCAATCAATAACTTGGAGCAACCGCCCAAAGAGCACGTGCTGAATTCATTTGGACTCCCCGCACACACCCCGCTAAAAACAAAGCTAGGAATCAACTGGAACAAAACGGAACTGAAAACGGCAGCAAAACCACAACAAACCGTTATTGCACTATTTATGTGTTGATAAATTAGCCAATTAGCAGGATAGTTTAAAAAGTAAGCTGAATTAAACCAGGTGATTTTAATTGCAATTATCAAAACTAGTGTTCCGCCGTCAAGATGTTCTATTCTCTGAAAGTCTTTTGCGTAAGGTCTCTCTTCATACGAATGTGTCGCAAAACCAAGTGAACTAATTATGAGGCGCATGATTACAGCAAGAAAAAAAAAAACAAGAAAAAAAACCTGAACAGCAGCAACAACAGCAATGACAAAACCACTATGAGCTTTAAAGAGGCGGTTGTCGTTCGTCAAAACCGTTTGCCATAGCTTCTTATCAAATGTTTTATCTGGTTTCGGCCTTTGCCCTGAGCCATTTTTTTTTTGTGTCTTTTCATCGCTTACTGCTGTTTGTTTTTGTGTCTTGGTCACGCAATCGGCAAATTGAGAAGCTATAGCTAATGATGATTAATCCAATATCTTTTCATATATTTCTGTGTATTTAGATAAAAGCAATTTGGTGGTAAATCGATAACCAATAAGGACAACACAATGGGGCAAACCTTGTCCGAACCGGTGACTGCCAAGGAGTCATCATATTGCCAGAATTCGGTCTTCCGTGTGGGCTCCAGTTGTATGCAGGGTTGGCGCATTAATATGGAGGATTCACACACACACATACTATCGCTGCCTGATGATCCGGGCACAGCCTTCTTTGCCGTTTTTGATGGCCATGGCGGAGCAACAGTGGCCCAATATGCGGGCAAACATTTACACAAATTTGTACTGAAGCGACCCGAGTACAATGACAATAATATAGAAAAGGCCCTAAAACAGGTGAGTGACACACCGTTGAGTTAGTCATAAAAGCAAAATAACTGAAACAAATATCAACTCAAAGAATATTAAATACCCTACACTCAGTTGCAATTCTATAAGAGCATAATGGCAATATGATGTGAATAGATTTTAGAAATTATATAGTACCGAAGGTTCCATTAAAAATTGAATAAAGTTATCACACTTCAAAGCTCTAATTATGTATAATATAAATGACTTCTTACTAATATGTATATAAAATAAGTAAAAGAAACTATCTATCGCCATATTGTCCATATAGTTTATGTTATACATTGTTTATATACCATTGATACATATATTTATAGTTGCAGGTGCATTTTGTTACCAGTAACACAACCATTGAATGCAGAGTGTTTGAATTATACTAACGAAAATGATAAAAATAAAATTTTCCAGGGCTTTCTAGATATTGATTATGAAATGCTACACAATGAGTCATGGGGTGAACAAATGGCTGGATCCACAGCTGTTGTCGTTTTGGTCAAGGATAATATATTGTATTGCGCTAATGCTGGCGATTCGCGTGCCATTGCCTGTGTTAATGGACAATTGGAGATACTCTCAATGGACCATAAGCCAAATAATGAGGCCGAATCGAAACGCATTATAGAAGGTGGCGGCTGGGTGGAGTTCAATCGCGTTAATGGTAATCTAGCTCTATCCCGTGCCCTAGGTGATTTTGTCTTTAAGCGTGCAAACAAAAAACCGGAAGATCAAATTGTTACAGGTGAGAATGCTAAAAATGATTCCATTGTTCTCCATTGTTATTCACAATAATGTATAAGCATATATATATATATATATATTAATATATTGGCTATTATCACGGCAGCGTACCCGGATGTGGAGACACGAAAAATCTTGGAAGATTGGGAATTTATCGTTTTGGCGTGCGATGGCATTTGGGATGTGATGACTAATGCGGAAGTTTTGGAATTTTGCCGTACACGCATCGGCCTGGGCATGTATCCGGAGGAGATATGCGAGGAGCTGATGAATCATTGCCTTGCGCCAGACTGCCAAATGGGCGGCCTCGGCGGTGATAATATGACAGTTGTCTTGGTTTGCCTGCTGCACGATAAACCTTATACTGATTTAATTGCCCGTTGCAATCGTAGCAATGAAACGTCCTGCGAACCAGATGCGACAAATCCAAATCTAAATCCCAGTCCAAATGATAATGATCAGCAGGCGAATAATCCGGAAACAACTACAGCAACAACATTAGCCAATCTCCAGACCAACTCCAACACGAGACCTAGTCCTCCCAACTCACATCTCTCTGATAATAAATCACAGGAGAAACAGTCACAACAAGATCACATAGATCCGCTGCTGGCAGCAACCGAAATGCAATTTAATTATATATACTAGCCTTAAATGTCCATATATACTTATATATATATATATATATATATATATATATATATATGTATATGCATATATATATATGTACGATTATTAGGGTATTCAAATATACCATTTTAAGGCGAACTTTATATATATATATATATACATATATTAAATACTTAACGCTCGCTCGCTCCACGTGCATGTCGATGGAGCGGGTGAGAGGCAAGTGTGTGGTGTATTCTCTGTTTAAGTTTTTATACTTCTCCAACAAACAACAACAAATTGTACAATCCTTATTAACCCCATTTTGCCTATTTTTTGTTTGTCCCTCCAAAGGGCTTAAATGATTAGTTCTATCTATATACATATACATATATGTATATATATATATATATATTTATATATGTATATGTATATATATATATGTATATATATATATGTATATGTATATATATATATACCTATTTGTATACTGTGTTTTTTGTGATTGCTATCCCCGATGCAAATAAAAATTGTATTACTCGTTTAGTATTTTATGTAAGATAAAAGAACAAAACTATATTTGGTTTTGGTCTTTTCAAAAATTTAAAAAAAAAAAAAAACAGAAAGGCTAAAACAAAAAGTAAGAGAATAGAAAGCCAAGAGAAGTTGAAAAATAAAGCATGAGATTTGTAGTACCCAAAAAAAAAAAAAAAAAAAAATAATCAAGAAACTAAAATTGCTAAAATTCAACTAAAATCAAAAATGCATTTCCATATTGGAAGTCATCCTCATAATAAGGTGAGGCTTATTGTGAAAGATCATAGCGGATTAAAAATTGTTTCAATTCATAAAGCTAAAATTAAATCATTTCATCTGGCTAATCCCCTTTAACACCAGCTTACAAACAATTTAAAGTATATATAAATTTTCTTAAAGAACAAAAAATTTCATAGAAATCAGATAACATTTACCTTACTTAACTTTCTACAATAGAATAACAAAAGGCAGAGAAAGATAAAGTTGAAGTTGACCAAATAGTAGGATCCTGTATTCATAATTCGAAATCGTAAATATGAAGACTTATCAGTCCCATGTCTATTCTTTTGGGTCTCGTCTCTTTTTCATTCTTTTACTCTTATCTGCGGCCGAATTTCTTCCCTGATATGGAATTGCAGCCAATATCTATATTTATTTTTAGGAATATGCAAATTTCTCTATAGTGATTAGTTATGATTCAAGCATTAAAAATGGGTCCAATCTGAACTAAGAATAAGATTTACATTTATATGTATTCATATGGTTAGAGAATGAGTGATATACATATGACTTTGAATCCGTTTTTAAATTGAATTGTTAAGTCCCTGAAAATTGAATAGAAAAATATTAATATAGAGCTTGCAACACAAAAAAAAAAAATATGTATTCTTACTAAAAAATAAAAGTTGTTGGATATTTTTACGAAAATTGGCATTATCTTATTTTTATACCCTTTCAGAGGGTTTATAAAAATTTGTGAATTGTTTGTATCACGGAGAAGCATTTCCGACACAAAAAAAGCACATTCTAGTCATATCCGCCTGTCTTTTTCTTTATTCATTTTATAGATAGTAATCTTCGAGATAACTGGATAATATAAGCTTTTTATTTACGTACGTACATGCATATGTAGGCAAAGTTCTTGAATCAGCCGGATATCTCTACTACTATAGGTACGATCAGCGTGAAATGTACATATGTACATAGATTCCTTGTTTTACAAACTCGTTTATTATCCAGGTTAATAGCAGTCAACTCGGTTTAGTTCAGATATGACTATGTACTTCGATGTGTAGTAAAGCTTCTTGTTAAATAATTCTGACAAGGAAAATTTGTTTGTTGCAACATCTAAATTTATATATGTATGTACATACGTACACATATATGTTGTATATACAGAGGTGGTTAGAACTATTTATACAATGAACATTTTTTACTTTCATAGGCAATCCCACTGCTAAACGTTTTTTTGTTCTTATAAGTGAATAATGCAAAAATAAAACCTTAAATGGAACATATGTGCATGGCTTGAACTATGAGCAAGAAAAGATATAGGAAAAATCACGGTGCATACAGATAAAGAAATGCAAATGATCTGATGCCTGCACACTAGACGGATCTACAAAATAAATTTGATTGCTCTATCTAGTCTCCAAGATCTGAATGTCCATACAGACAGACAAACGGACAAGTCTCAATCGACTTCGCTATTCATACTGATCAAGAATATATGTACATATATGCTTTATGGGTTCGAAAAATTTTCCTTCTTCCTTGTTAAATCCATTTTTTAATATACCCTATGGGTAAAGGGTATTAAAATGAAAAACATACATCAATAAGATATAATTCGTCCATGTAGATGTAGACGAACAACTCATGTGAAATACATGTGCTAATCAGGAATATATATATTTTTTGTTATTTCCGCTTGTCTCTACTACTTCTAAAAGTCAATGTTATTTATCCAAATTTTTAAAAGGGTAAAAATTCCTACCAACCTAATTAATAAATATGACTTATGTAAGTGCCTGAAAGTGCTACTGAGGGAACTGGAATTTAAGAACTTCGATAGTGCAATAATTATTTATATCAAAAATTTTTGTCGCTCGCTATTGTCCTTTCAGAACAAAAGGTTTATACGTACCTATATATGTACATATATCTTCGATATTTATTGACCGATTTGAAGAAAACTCGATCTACTATTAAATTTTGGCTATATTATTAGATCTGATAAGGAACAAATTATAACTTGAATGAATAGGTACATGTATAGTTATTTGGTTATAGACGGGTTTATAAACCAAATTTATTAGCTCTAGTTCATATAGTCGTTGAGATCTGTGTTCGGCACGGCTGTTGATACTAATGCATTTTTTATACATTTTATTGAATGTACTATACTCTATGGATATAGGCTATAAAAAGTGGAGAGCAGGGAGAATTTCGTCCGTCCCGGATTGCCAAAAGCTTTGCAAATTCTCTTGTTAATGGGTGATATCAGTGGTGTGGGTAACTTGAAATGGGAATTATTACGTGTAAGTTATTAGATCGCAATCTCCTTAAGATTTAGCAATTTAAACGTTACTATTTTGCCAAACACAAGTTGCACTTGTAGATTCTGAGGGTTGTAATAAAAGGCAAGGGAATTTTTAGAGTAGTTATGTTGGGTAATCTAAGAATTATGGAGGATATTTAATACAGGATAATATTTAGTACACAAGACGATTGACGAAGTAGACACACACGCACTATACAAAACTCAAGTTGAAATAAACTTAATTTAATTTGATTATGAAATGGAATCTTAATTGCTTTCAAATTGTTGGTAAACATTTTTTTCTAAGGCACTGTAGGATCTTACAAATGCAACACCATGTGGGCCATTAAGTTAAATGATTGTTCGGTAATAGAAAAGAGAGGATTATTTTAACTGGGTTTTTACACTTCAATCTGTAGCAGTATAATTTACTTTTACTAATTTTATTTATTATTATGTACCCATAGGTTTTTGTCTTACTTTATCGTGAAAATTGTAAAATTTGTGGGCCTTTGCTTAATTATCTTGATTATTTAGAATAATCGGAGAATAAAAGCAAAAACAAAAATCTATTATTAATGAGAATATATCGTTATATATAATGTATACATCAAACAAATCAACAATTCGTTAGCCATAATTCATGTTTGTACTATGCGAGGAGTTCTGGTAAGCGCTAGATATGTTCTTCGACTGATCCTTTAGATGATTGTTCTCCTGACACCATTCCACAAAATCATCGATAAGTACAGGCCAAGCGCCCTCTGAGTCGTAATTGCTCATTCGATCATCGATAATGGTGGCAAAGTCAAGCAAAAGGTTCCACGTATCTCTGGATATGGCCCGTTTATGCTTTTCCTCCAAGAATTTGCACCAAATGTCCAGAAATTTAAAGCGCCCCCGCAGCACTATACACCAATATGCAATTGCCATTTCTAAATCGATACCCTTCTGCCCCGGATCCTTAGCGTAGTTAAACGTAAAGTGATAGAAATCCTTGAATTTGCCAGCATCATTCAATTCCTGTTCTAGCACGGGTAGCTTTGATTTCAATTTATCAATGCTATCGATTCCCAGTTCACACATGCCATTTACGAACTCATCCCGGGAGAACTCGCACTGAACTTCTGCATGAAATTTCCACGCTATTATGAGCACCAATTTTGAATCCGGATTTAATTCGAGATCCTCCAGAAATCGTATTACACCCTGTGAGCTAATCTTTTGGGGATCACTGGGATCGCGATAGCGCAGAAATAATTGCTCAATACGTTTCCGATCCAGCTCACGGTAATAGTATTCGGGGTTTTGAAAATAATTATCGCTGGCCAAATCCATTTTCCATTCGTTTTGTGTCAAGCAGAAAATTGCGGTCTGCTCGCCCGTCTGTGTGAGAGAAATGAATTTTTTCACCTTGTCGCGGTGTTGACTGGACTTAAGTTTGTTCTGCAACAGATAAACATATCAGAAAACTTAACAAGAAAAAAAATGTACACAAAAAACAATTGCATAAATACAACAACAAACTATGCGTTTGCTGTTCACCACTGTAAGAAGAAGCATCAATAATCCGTGCATCCAGGGCTAATCAGGCCAAACAGAGAGTAGCCACTGAGAGCTGAGGTTTATTGCATTGTCTTTCACACAATTTTAAATCTTGTTATGGTTTATCAAAACTCACCATTGCCGAATTATTTAATTCTTTTTCAATATTTTCTTAGTGTTATTTGTTTATTTTATACTGACAGTTTTCGTTTTCTCTACGTTTGCGTTGTTAGTGGCCTAAAGACGAGCAATTTACAAAATAAATTATCGAAATACAGCCCATCCTTAAAAACCGTATGACACAGCAAGTGTGTGACACGTTTTAGTTTTATTTCATGCGATATATGTATTAAAATGGAATGAAACTAAATAAATATATTTAATATATGTAGGTTAAGCCGTTAGAAGACTTAATTTTTTGGTTATTAACCTTTTTGTATTACCCTACATACAGAAAACAATGGCTTAAAAAATCTCGTAAGGAAAGTACTAGTGTTGTTTTAATTAACCCCAAATAATTCGAATACTTTCAAAACATAAATGGTTCAAATGTTTGTCACTTAGATGACTCCAGAGCAAGGTCTTTATTAATAAGTTGTTAATGCAAAAAGTATTGTTGTGTCATACACATGTAACGCTGAGTCAATATCCGATTTTGAAACCGATATTGTTAGTTATCGGACATCTGACTCAGTATTGATTTTACATGAATGAGAAAGAAAACAAAGAAGATTAATAGGCAAATCTCTAGTATAAAAATGCTACGCAATGTCCACCAACTGGGGCAGTTGCTCCTGGTCTCCATCTTCATTGTACTGGTCCAGGCTACTGATATCACAGACAAGGTATTCGGCGACATAAAAGAAGGAGTTGTGGCAGCCTTTGGCGATTTTAATTCCAACGAGCTGACGGACACATTTGTCATACGCGATAATATGAGGACGCTGCAGATACTTTATGGTCACTTCACAGAACCACTTCTCCGACCTGGACCATATTGCAAGTACGAAAGCGAGTTCAAAATTGTCAGTGTGGTGCCTGGAGACTTTGATGGCGATGCTCTGATGGATGTGCTAGTTAATCTTAGAAATGTCGATAAAGGCAAGGATATATACGATGTCTATATTAATTGGGGCAACACCACTGAACTGATCTGTGCCACGAAGCCTCTATTTTCCACTAAAGGAGAAGTAATGGCCTTGGACTTTAATCGTGATATGATCATTGATCTTTATGGCCTAGATGAACTAGACGCTCAGCGAACTTTTTGGATATTCAATAGCACACGCGATGCAGTCCAAGTGGTCCATCAGGCTGCGCATCCGGGCATCGCAAAAGATTCCCTCAGCATACCAAATGCCAACGCATATTTGGATCTAAATGGTGATTTTCTCGCCGATCTGTTTGTGCAGACCACCGATGCTTATGAGATTTGGTATGGCGTCCATGATGACAATTTTAGTTATCAGTTTGAGATCAAATACCAGCCGATTGGTGCCACCGACTATACTGTGGGTCAGGCCGTGTTCATGGACTTTGAATTGAGAGGCGTCCAAAATATTGTGGTGCCATTCTGCATTCTGTCAAACTGTTTAAATTCTACCATAATGGTTCACGATGGAGTCGATTTTCGTGATGTTCATGTTAATTTTAAGGTATAAGAGACTGCTCCTACTTTTATATTTTAATATATATATATATTTAACGTTAAATCTTCAAATTATAATATGTTATAATTTATTTACAGGATCCACAAGGAATTATCTGGACTTTTGTGCCGCCCATTGCAGATGATATCTATTTACGGAGCATAACCGCTCGGAGTGGAGACTTTAATCTCGATGGTTATCCCGATTTGTTGGTTACACTACAACCCACAAATATGCCCAAGCCGGTGCTGCAGACATTCCTATTGGAGAATGTTCCGTGTGTCACATGCAATAAACCTTTGACGCGCACATTTGAAGTACGCTGGAATGCTTTAGCACCAATGGGCAACAATACAGTAGCTGGAGCATTTTATGATTTCTATCAAGATGGTGTCCTTGACGTGATACTCATTCAAAAGAATTCCAAGGGCAACTACCGTCCATTGGCCTTTCTGAATACCCTCGACTATGATGCCAATTTTGTAAAAGTTATTGTGTTAACTGGCTTAGACAACAAACAGAATCCTGAAAGACGCACCGCTTTGGGCAGGAAACAGCGAACATATGGCACCAATTTGCCTGGACCGAGAATCACCTATTGCACCACCACACAAGATGGGGATCAGCAATGTGGGAGCAGTGTCCAGTTGCCTCAGTCTTCGTATTTTGCCCTACAGTTGCCTTATACTTGCTTTGGCCTAGGAAGAACTCCCAATTTTGTCGACCAATTAGCTGTGGGTTTGGGCAGCAAATATCGTAATTTCACCCAACTGATACCAAATTCACAGATCATTGTGGTTCCTAAGCCACTATATGACCCCTCACGATGGAAGGCTCAGCTTTTCGTTACCCCTAGCAAATTAATTGTTATGAGTGTAGTGGCGCTAGGTGGAACATGTCTGGTTATAATACTTATCATATTGGTCCTCTACATTAAAGAGAAGCGCGAGGATAGACAAGAGCGCTTGCAAGAGTCCCACAGATTCCATTTTGATGCAATGTAAGAAAGTTAGTAAAAAAAAAAATCCAAAAAAAATAGGAACAAAGCAATTATCTAATGTCAACCAAAATAGTTGCTTTTTATTTGTAATTTCGAAATTTTTTTAAAGTCATATGGTTCCATTAGGATAATCCAATATCTAGTTGTTTCCACTGATCATCTACCAATTCAAATTCTGTTACAGAATAAAAAAAATTATTTTTTTTGATTGGTTCCAGCGAAAACAACTGAGTGTATGACTATATATATATATATATTAAACATTGTAGGTTAAGAAGTGTGATAAAAAAAATATAAAATAAAATGTATTAATATGAAAACAATATACGAATGGGTGAGTTTGTATTAACATTCGATAATGCAGAAAATTTTGAATTGTTTAAACAAAATACATGGGATTTGACTTCATAAATTCGGCATCAATTAAACGTTTTTTGTATTCCTCTTGTGGAGATTTGAAGAAGCGAGTACTTTAAATAAAAAAAAGAATTAAATATATGAAGTTTTTTTTTTTTAGTAATATTTAAGCACTTTGCATTTACAGCGAGGCATTACGAGTCTTACCCAGTTAAATAGACACGACCGCGTGCTGCTACCAAATGGGCCAAATATGCTGGAGCTGGGTACGAAACCGATCTAGTGCATCGTGGAAACATATGACATAGATTATATGTCAATTGCTGAAGTAAATCAATATTCAAGTTGCCAGTATTCTCAATAATGTTATAACGTGTTGGCTTTGCTGTGCCCTGAATCGATTGATGGCTAACCATAAAGAATTGCACCTCATTTGGATGGACAATAGTGCGATCCACAATAGTGCCAGGTTCAACGTTATTAAATTTATTATATTGCGAAACATCACCATTGGGAAAGAAACGTGTGTGATGACGTTTAACGACAATCGCACAACATAATTTGGGTTTTATTCCAAGCTGAAAATAATAAAATGTATAAATTAGTGTGAAACAATGAAATGGTAAAAAATTCAAATTTTACCTTGGCACAGGCCACATTAATGCCCTTCAGTTCGAGATTCTTAATTTTAGGAAATTGACCATCGCTGACTCCATCGCGATAATAGATAATGTGGTCCGGATATTTTTTAAGATATTGGTGATAAATACGCAAATGTTCTCGAACAATTCCCTCCATATCCTCGATTTCTTCAACACGGGAGTTCTGTAAACGATATTGCATATTATATGCACCACCATAGGGATCGTGTGAGGCAGCCGCTCCAACAACACTTGGAATTTCCATTTGATCTGGCGACGGATGTGTAACATCGGCACCCAAATACATAACATTCGACAATGTTATAAGCGGATCTTCCTTTAGTTTATGATTAATCCCATTTAATTTCGAATTCACTTTCAATAAAAGATTACCAATCAATTGTGGATTTAATTTCCGTTCGACGGTGTTCTGTTTAATGCATTGAGTGAGTATGCCATGTGTTAACTCCGCTTTCTGTTTGATTGTATCGTATGATGTTCCGAAATTTGGTATTATCACTATAACCAAATCGTATTTATTACGTTTAAGATCGTTGAACCAATTGTCCAAATTTCTATCATCTTGAAATGTTTGAATTTCGACCTTTTCGTCAAGCAGTACATTTAGAATACGACCTTGCTTACGGAACATGTCAGCGAAACTTGATACTTGAGAGTAAGGCATTTTGCGATTACCATCCGCATACAGAATGGCCCATTTGTGAACCTTTGGTTCAAGTTTTAAGAATTGTGCACGCTGGTCTATACGCCAGGAGCCGTTTCTCACCTGTGACATCTGTTTATTCTTGTACTCCACTTGCGGTGGATTGAGAACACGCATGTGCACCGTAATGAAATCATCAAAAATTTTAAAACCAAAGCGATTAATGGTAGGATCCAGATTGTGTTGCATAAAATTGAGTAAATTAACAATTTTCCTCTTTCGCTCATTGGTTGAGGTGGCAGCATATTTAATCATGGCCGAAACCTGATTGGCACCATCCTTACGATTCAATGATTGACCCTCCTCAATGCGGCACAGTTCAATAGGTACATAGATATTTTTACCCGGCGGTCCCACGTGCAGACAATGCAAGTTCGGAAACTTTAAGTTGTAGTTACGACTACGGAAATAATCCTTAATTGTTATCATTTTTTTATCTTCCATTTCAAATTTTTGTCGTTCAGCCGACTCGGGCGATAGTCCATTGACTTTAAATACGCGTGGTGCACTATTGAAGCTTGGCGGTGGCTGATAAATTACATTCACTCCTTTCAGGAAACGTTCAATCGTTGAACGGGACTGATCCAAATTTGTAGTATTTGTAATTTTGGCTGGTCCATAGCGCGAATTCGTGCCATAACGTTCAATATATTCCAATACGGGAAGTGCAATAGGAAAAGATTTGTGGGAGATGTCCACATTAACGAATGGTCGATCACCCAAAACGAAGGATTGATATAAGCCAATTAAACATTCGTAGCCGTCACCTAATTCGAGACGCTGATCTGGCTCTGACATTTTGAAGAATGATCTCCCAGAACGAAATGCTTTTTTATGACAGGGGGACGCTAGGACTACCTCCAGACAATGCATAGCTTGACTTGGTTTGTCATAGATCCGATCGTTCATGTAACTATTAAAAATATTAATATTATATTATTAATCAAATATGTGTGAAAACTGAAGGCTTTATGAATTTCAACAAATAAAAACGATGGTCACACTCAATAAGATTATTTTGTTTATTCCTATGGGAACAATATGCTATAGTTATCTGATCTAAACGATATTTGGTGAAAGGTTCCAGACATAGAGTATAAAAGTTTTTAACGTTGCAAACGGATTTTTGATTTTATATATATAATAACAGACAGAAGTATGTGGCCAGATACTTATACCTTATGGGTATGGAAAGGATCATTACATACACCCTCGTCCGCAAGGGTATAACAAATAATAAATAACAAATGTCGTATATGATGACCTTTACCTTTTAAGTGAATCCAAAGCGATTTCATCACCCGTTGTCTCTTTGATTTGCACATTGTAGTTTAAAGTGCGACCATTTCGATCCGTTACCTATGTAAATAAAATTTAAATATTTAAAGTGTAAAATTTTCCACTCTTTTTGATAAATGTTGTGATTAGTTGGTTCCTTTATCACTTGCCTTGACATCGCCACCATTACTGGCCGTATTCAATTTATCAACCGAATAGCACGTGGAGCGACCATCATAAGCTACTTCAACATTTTCCAGATGATTGATACAGAACTGTTCAAAGGCATCACGAAAGAATTTTTTTGGTCGTTCTGGGGTAATCTTTACATCATAGAGATATGCTTTAGAAGGCATTTTTGACATATCCACTTCGAGATAATTGACAGCCACTTGGCCAGGACGGCCAATAGTTCCATGTTTAATAGATCCAGAGTTGGGTGGTAGAGGTGGCAAGGGACTATAGGATTGAGACGGACCTTGTTGACCACGTTGCTGGTAGCCACTTCCTTGGCCTTGTCCACCTTGTCCTTGTCCACGTTGTTGGTAGCCACCTCCTTGTCCTTGTCCTTGTCCACCCTGTGGACCACGTTGTTGGTAGCCACCTCCTTGTCCTTGTCCACCCTGAGGACCACGTTGCTGGTAGCCTCCCCCTTGGCCTTGTCCACCTTGTCCTTGTCCACGTTGTTGGTAGCCACCTCCTTGTCCTTGTCCTTGTCCACCCTGTGGACCACGTTGCTGGTAGCCTCCCCCTTGGCCTTGTCCACCTTGTCCTTGTCCACGTTGTTGGTACCCACCTCCTTGTCCTTGTCCTTGTCCACCCTGTGGACCACGTTGCTGGTAGCCTCCCCCTTGGCCTTGTCCACCTTGTCCTTGTCCACGTTGTTGGTACCCACCTCCTTGTCCTTGTCCTTGTCCACCCTGTGGACCACGTTGCTGGTAGCCTCCCCCTTGGCTTTGTCCACCTTGTCCTTGTCCACCCTGTGGACCACGTTGCTGGTAGCCTCCCCCCTGGCCTTGTCCACCTTGGCCTTGTCCACCTTGTCCTTGTCCACGTTGTTGGTAGCCACCTCCTTGTCTTCCTCCTTGTCCTTGTCCTTGTCCACCCTGTGGACCACGTTGCTGGTAGCCTCCTTCTTCGCCTTGTCTACCTCCTTGACGCTGGTCACCCTGATTTCCTTCAGGACGGCGTTGTTCTTGGGATGGGCCAGAGCTACGTGGCGTTCCTTGAGAACCACTTTGGCCTTGCGTTTGCTGCGATCGGCCTTGACCTCCTTGTGGATTAGAAGTGGATGGCACACTACCTCCGGCAGCTAGTGAAATTAGATAATATTGAAATCATTTTTAAACAAGAATAATCCTATTCGTTCCCGCCGTATGCCCCGTAACATCCTGTGAGATGTCACACACCGAAACTTCTTTGAGATCGCCATCATTTCAAAATTGAATTCTCTCTTAACTACCGCAAAAGCAAACGCATGCTATCTCGCTCACTTTGGTTAATTTGCACTCGATTATCCGTGATCCGGTCAACCGGCAACCCCGATCAACCGTGATGGCCAAAGATCACTAGTTTTTCTGCAATATTTTCAAATTGTTTGTTTCGATTAACCGTGATTATCTCTATTATCCGTGCTGGCAGAATTTTTTATTTACTTCAATTTCATATATACATACAATACAATAAACATAAAAACGGGGAATTCCCTTATTACACGACTTTTTTTTAAGAGGTTGTAAACTTTTTTGCCTCATGTTTTGAGTAGAAAATTTAATGTATACCAGCTTAATTAATTAAAAAATGTGTATAAACTGTTATTCGATTAACCGTGAAAATTGATTATCCGTAATGCCTCTGGCCACGACCATCACGGATTATCGAGGCCCGACTGGATTTAATATTTGTTTGATTTTTTCCGAAAATGATGAAATCTATTTTAATTTCATCATGTGATTATCTTGCAGTTACAAAGGATTTTTTAACAAAGTAAGCCACGTTTCCATTTTCATGAACACCGCCCGTATGCATTCATAAATTGCAATCCACGTCAGTTAGTTTGAGAAATTTCCAGAAGAAATAAGAGGAACTTCCAGGCATACGTATGTACACAAATACATACATATAAATATGTACATATGCATACATATATGTACATATACATACATATGTATGTACATGGATTTGTACATTCATATGTACATACATATGTCTGTATGTATGAATGTACATATGTACATAGAATAGAGAATGTATAATACCCCGAATACCCCTATAAAATTAATAGTCAAATATACTTACATACATATGTACATATGTATGTATGTACTTATCGTGATTTTATCTTGTAACTTACTTTGAGGCGGCTGTTGTTGGGATGGTTCCTGTCCCGGTCCCTTTTCTTTATATTCTGCATAGAATATCAATAAATTATTTCAAATCCATGGCTTTGATTATTTTTTGTACTTACTATTTTTCTTCCCCATTTCACAGATATTCCGAAAATATTTGTTTAACTCTAAACGTTTAAATATTCACTGACTGCCCTTACAATACACGGGAAACACCAAATTTTAACTAACAATCTTTCTGAAATGTTGTGAAATTTTATAACAAAGACACACAGGGACGTGTGTATTTTGTGTCATCGATTATTAAGCGATTGGTCGAGATTGACCAAATTACATTACTCCTTTGCCACCTGATCAGCTAAAAGCATTAAAGGTGATATCTTTTGTATCACAGGAGTATATTATATATAATGCCGTTTGGTACGCTGAGATGTTTATTGTTTAGTTTTTGTATAATTTACAAAACAAATTTGACTTTTTAATCGAAAATCAAATATTTCGATATTTGGCTAAATTTAGCCGTTTGTGGCTGGATAAATTGTTGCGCGAGGTTTAAATGTTGTGTTGGCAGCGAAAGATAACTGATTAAATCAGATAAATTATCAGATCTTAGGTTTAAACATACATAAGTTACTTTTATCAGCTAAATATGGTTTTTACACTATGCCAATTAATTTTGTCTGCGGATTAGGTGTAAAATCCCAAATTGGGGGCTTGTAACACATTTAACCGTGGTGAAAGTCCACATCCTGGTTTTTGTATCACTGTTTTTAATAGCGTTCCTATTTTGCACCTATGTAGATGTAGCCTGCCGTCTATCATGCCATTATAATCGAAATAAAAAGCCAAAATAGCATTGGAATGTTAGGCAAAAGAATGTCTACTGAGCTTTGCGATCTATGGAATTTTATTAGATAGGCGGCGATGACTTTGCAAGGACATCCAGTAATCGTGATTTAGTTACAAAGCGAAAAAGTGCAACTAACTAGACCCAAGAGTATAATGATTTCCAAATTTTTACACAACTTTTAATAGAATTTACACAAATGTATATAAAAACTAGTCAACAATACCTAATTGTAGTTCCTCCGGGTGTCACGAATATACACACAAATGTCCACATTTTGGACACTTGGAATGTTGGGCAAAGTATTTTTGTAAATGTTCGATATGACCACCGTGAGAGCAGCCCTGACACCAGGCGTAAAGTCCACGTACAATTAAACCACATACACAGCATTTGGCTGATTGCATGGATTTGCATTTGTCGCATAACCAGCCAACATGTCCGCCCAAAGGACGAGAACAGTTTCCACAGTTTGTGTGCATTGTCGTTGAGTGTTGATTTAATTGTCGGACCGACCGAAGCCAGGAACGATTGATTACTTCACCAGCCTCATTCCACAGTTCATAGCGTTGCAGCTGATCTACATACGCATGAAACCAATGTTCCTGGAAGAGAAAAAAAAAGATTAATTAATATATATACTAAATGGGCATTATGAAAATTATTTTTGACTTACAACCAGCACTTCCTCCAGGGGCAGCAATTTCCGTGCCTCACCCAAAGCAATTAGAACTGTTAGTGCAGTTTGGACATCGCCAACATCGTTTTGCAGCATAAGGGCATCGGCCACAAACTTATGTGGTTCCCACATAGGTATAGGTGGTACATGTGTGACTTTCAGAACAGAAGGGCCATGTGGGGGCTGTCTCAAACATGTAGAACTATGATAATAATGCAGCAATCGGTTTTTCTTGTTTGACTTACCGGCGACTTTTCGTGCTCATTCGCCTTGAGATCCAATTGCGCTCTGGCTGCCTGCACATCATGGTGTAGAACGGGAAATGCTAGAGCCTTGCTTACATCTGTGGGTCCCACATAGATGAAACCATTGCGTAGCAGTTCAAAATTATCAAATGTTATTTCGCTTATGATTTGTGCCTCCGAAAGTATGACCGAACTAGTTGGTGGGTGTCCATGTTCCTCATCTTTGTCAACACTGGAATCGGCAATTTCATGCGGTGTCTCTTGGTTGTTGCCATTCATATCCTGACCCATTTCACCACGTTGTGGTATAGTCCAGTCACTTGCCACCTGTGTCGCACGCCTAGAACTGGTCGAGAACGATGAACGATGCTCAAATGGAGGCTCAAAATGGTTAGTGCCATAAAAGAGTTTGATGAAGTTCCACAAGGTGGTAGCCTGCGAAAAAGGTACAAGGTTTAATTTCCGAATCCATGAATATAAAAAAATGCTTACATTATGCTTTCCATATTTTCGACAAACATCCGCATTGTGATCACATAATTCTGCTAGTTTTTTGCCGCTAATCAACAGATCCTGGGCACAGCCTATAAACGATTCATGTTCACTGAGTGGCTGTATGAAAATCAGATTCTGGTTACAACTATCAGGAATGCATTACCAGAAAAACTTACTATGTCCTTTAGTCTAAATTTATACATTTTAGAATGATCCAAATGGAATTGCATGCTACCAGCCACATGAGTTTTGCGACGACTTCTAAACAAAAAAAAAAAACAAAAAAAAAATTCAGATTTGAAGTTACATTGCCGATTAATTGTTAATCAGTTACAATCTTACATAAAGCTAGTGGTTTTTGTATTAGATACCCCGCTGGTCTTTGGGGCATACTCTTTGATTTTTTGGGCAAATGATATATCACCATGCCTACCCAGACTGGCTCCCTGGGCGTTCGCTTTCAGGGCAGGTCGGGTGGCATCTTTAAAAGCATGTTTATATATTGTCGAATCCTTGCTGGTGGAGAGTAGGCAATGGGAGTCACCTTGCCAACCTATGCCTGTTGTAACATTTGTGTGCTCATTAAAGGAGGCAAACGGTATAAAGGGCCGTCGTATGTCCCAAACATGGATACTGTAATCCACAACCAAAGCGCAGCTGGCAATATGATAGCTGTAAAGGAAATGAGTGTCAATAACTGGATTTAGAATTAAAGAATATGAATTAAAGAAAACTTACGTTCGCTCTGGCCGCCACTTGACCCTGCCGACAACGGCTATTGTGTGTATTGTATACTCTAAACCAGGACGACCATCCATGTTCCAGACTTTAATCTGTTTATCTCGGCTACCCGTGGCAAGCCAATTTCTTGTCGGATGCCAGTCGCATGTGTATATGGGTCCACTATGTGCCGTAAATTGAACCACACACTTATCCCATTTTCGCATATCCCATAGCTGAACTGTCCCATTTTCTGAGACAGCCGAAAATATGTTTTGAGTGTGGGGACTAAATTTGACATCGCGCACCGATTCCGAATTGCTAAAGTATGTGTTCACCGACTTGTCCGAGCGTATATCAAAGCATTTGATGGTGCCATCTTGTGACCCTGAGATTAGAATATTGGGTTCGTTGCTATGAAAAGTCACCGTGTGAGCAGTGCGTTCGTGTTCGTTGTAAACAAGCAGTTGCTTCTGGCGTCCAAATTTCGATAAATCCCAGACAGAAACCACCCCGTTGGTGGCAGCCGTAGCCAGTAAATTGTTATCCAGTGTGCTCCAGGCAACATCATTTGATGAATAGCTTAGATTTTGGTTTTTACCGCCGCGCATATTACATGATTCGGTAAAGCCATAATTGTCAATAGAATATACCTTAAGTACTGTTTATGAGAAGGATCATAATCAATAAACTTCATACGGAATTTGAGCTACAGGCTTTTACTTACGGCTGCGACCGGCTACAGCAATTTGACTGTTGTCCTTGTTTAGAGCTAAGGCATTGGCATGACCCTCCAGGCAGATCCTCAGCGATACAGTGGAAGGATCTTCCATAGAGTCTGGCATTTTACCAAACTAACTAACAAATTCAAAGTATATTTCTTACAAAATTGATAAGAGCAAGAGCACCAAGACAAGCGTTGCCACTTGATGCAAAATGTGCGAAACCCAAACGGAATGGTTCAGGACGATAATTGGATGGCAGGATATGGTTTTAAAGAAATCACAAAATTGATTTAAATGTAATTATTTAATCTGTTTAAAAATTATTTTCAAATCTTACATACTTACTTAATCTTAAATCCGGATTCCGGCGTTTCGAATACTAAATATTTTTTACAGCATATAGCAAGGTGTATTCCCGTAAGGGATGAAACACAATATTTTTTATTATCTATTTCGTATAAAATCAGTTTCTGAATAGTGCGCCAAAAGCAGCGTTTCCCGCTCTTTCAAATTTCGATCTCTGCAATGACATAATTGTTCCTAGGATTCTGTATGTACATACATATGTATGTAAGTATTTTTGAGTGAATTAAAATGATTCCTTTAAATATTTATTTCATATATTTGAACTGGTAATAATTGCCCGATCTGATTTAAACTTGTAGGTACATATACGATTAGAATTTGAATACATATTAAAGAAAAACATAGACTTCGTAATTCTACACCGATTATTTCGATAGTAACTGCACGTTAAACCCGACCTTTTCTTAATCTTGATCAACATACAATTCTGAAAGGCTTAATGCTGATCAAGAATATCAATATACAAATACATATATATACAATATACATACATATATGTACATATATCGTTTATGGGTACGGAAACGGCTGTTTAGTAAAATCAAATCCAACATTCTGGCAACCTGCAATTGTGAATCAATTAGTGTTGCAAAATTCAACACAAGCGTTGAGAGATATGCTAATGTTGCGTTGCCAGATATAATGTTATGCCGGGAGCTATAAATCGTTTAAAAAAAAACTTTGTAAGACTACTAGCTGTTAGACTTAACTGTTGACAGAATCTATAAATTTTTTTTTAAATTAATGCCACTTTAAAAGCTTGGAGAATAATATGTAACAGCAATCAAGTTAAACACCAAACATAAGTAAAGAATAAAATAATTCGAAGCCTTTTCGTGTAATAAAAAGTAGCATTTGACTTAAATGCTGATATAGAGACTAAATCTTTTCTTCTTATTAACGAAAGAGTATTAAAGACTATAATGGTCCGAAATGTAGTAGGTTCTGTGCTGATTCAATAATCAAGTAAAAAGCCACGTTAGTATTCATGTGTGAAAACTTTCTCACCATAATGTTACCTTTTAGGTGGCTCTTCTATAATCTATTTTTGCAACTTAACCGCAAACGCTTTCAATTTGCATATTTTTCATAATAATGAGAAATAGTCAACTTAATTAGTGAACGATACCGCATTCTGGTTAATATTAAAATACTCAATTTTATTTTATTTCTGGTTGTATGGATTTTATTTGGAATTGCACTTTTTGTTTCTGCCCAATTACAGCAACCAATCTGAAGAGTTTTACAATTTTTTTTTTGTTTCTTTGAATATTTTTTTCCTTTTCTAAGTTTCGGTGTTTAACATGCCATATACATATGTACATATATAATAGATGATTTTTAGTACACACGTTAAAATTCTATAGCCAAATGTAAATTGTATACTTGTTATTTGTATATACATGCATACATAGATGTATATACAATATGTATGCATATTTTCCGTTCTTAAAAATTTCTTATAGTTTTTATCGCATTTTAAAAACTTTTTCGGCAAGCGAATTAAAGAATTATCAATTTGCTGCTGTTGTTTGATTTTTATATATATAATAATTTTACTAACAATTGCACAAATGCGTCAACTTGAATTGTTTTCACACGCATAGGTAAATATATAAATTTGTTTAATCCAATATAGTTGTAACTTTTTTCTTGTTTATAGATAAAAATTTAACTAATTTAAACTAGATTGACTCATTCGATCCAAAAAAAAAAAAAAATTTTTGCGAACATATTTTTAAGCCAAATCAAATTGCACTAAGAATCATGGGGGAAATGGGGGTGAAAGTAAGAGAAATGCACTCACAAAATTTGAATATAATCAGTAGAGGCTTTTCACTTTTCGCTCTTATTAAATAAAACTTAACAATTTTTCCTTTAATGTTGGCTCGGAAATTGTTTGAAAAAACCTTAAATGCTTAATACAAAAAAGTTTCGCGTTGTATATGAATCATATGCTATATTGCTAGCTAGATTACGGAATCGTTTTTGTATAGTTCTTTCATTGTTTTGGTTTTTCACATTTTGTTTGTGAAGAAATATCGTTTAAAGGAACAAGAATTATATGCCAATCAAGCATTCATTATTCATTCATTATTAAAACATAATGTACATGTCATTGCTCTTAAATCGAATCGATGTCTTCCATGATTATGGATGTTTTTTTTTTTTCAAGTTTCACATAATTATTATGTTTTGGTTGTTGTTGCCGTTTTTAATGTAGAGCCCATGCGATGCTGGTTTGTTGTTATTGATTTTTGGTCTGCTATAAATTATTTTTTAGCTTCTTTCAATTTTTCTTTTACATATTCTCATTTTTAACTTTTTTTTTTTTTTTTTGTTTGAGCTTGTTGGATGTTGGTTATCAGTTCAAGATTTTTGATATAACAGGAATGCATGACTAATATAAGATACGATCTATAAGTAGCTATATGTGTATATATCTGTATGCATGGTGTATCTTGTGGAAGAAGGAGAGGGGAATGTTTACCGCTTTGTGCTAATCAAAAGCAAAAAAAAAAAAAAAAAAATATTATAATTATTATAGTAATATAAGTAATAATTATAATAATAGTCATAAGTAATAATAATAATAATAATAATAATAGTATAGTAAATTCTTAGAAAAACAAAAATAAAATATCTCTCGGGCAGGCGGGCAGACACACATTGATGGACTCTTTTAGGACTTTTTCACATTGTTGTGCTTGCTAACAAGGGCCTGCAATTTGTGCAGTTGACTAAGTAGACTGGCATTTGTCTCCTCCAGTGACTCGAGGCGCTTCTTGTAATCGTGATTCTCGTTCACAAGTATTTCCACTCGCCGTTCCAGCTGATCCATATACTCCTTCTTTTTGCGACGACTTTCCTGAGCGGATATCTATAGACAAACAAACACTTAAATAAATATCCGGATAAGCAAATTAATATGAATTTGTAGGAACTTACTTTATTCTTGATTTTACGCCGAATCTTCTTGAGCGACTTTTCTTCAGCTTTGGTTAGTGGTAGCTTTTGCGGTATCGGATAGCCCTCTGCTAGAAGAGTGCGTTTCTCCTCCTCAGTTAGTAGCAGAGTGCCCGTTGAACCCTTCTGCAAGATAAAATATACATAATTATCTTAATAATGGTTATGACACTTTTGTCCTACATAAAATAATATTAAATACATATATACATTATATTATGTTAACTATTTAATTATCTCCTTTCCGTTGTTTTAGTTAGTTGTGACGAAATATAATGAGATATAATATAATGAGAGCTATCGTAAGGCGAACGAATTTTTGATTTTTATGTACATATGAAAATAATTTATTGTCAATTTTTATCAACAAATCTACTTCAATTAACGCGCAATTCAATTAACTTTTATTGCTGAAGATTCTCATATCTACATATGTTACACAAGAAGAATTGCATTAAGAGTAAAAAGAAAATTGGCAAAATTCTTAATTGATTGTACATATTTTGCTTTTATGAATATTAAACAAACATATGTACATATATTCTCGAATAGTTGGAGATGGATATTATTAACAAATCAGGAAAACTTACCGGTTGTGAGCTAATAAGCGGTGTGTGTATAGGTTGCCTTGTGGTGGTTGTGCTCGAACTTGAACCAGAGCCACTGCTACCAGAGCGTGTGATACTCGAACCTCCGGCAGTAGCAGCGGGAGCTCGTCGCACCATAGTGGAGGGAGACGACTCGCCATTGACTTGTTGGGCCACAAGAGGTACGGATGAATTAGGCGATAGCGGTGAAAATAGATGTTCCGGAGATAGATTGCCTTCAGAATCATCACTGGGTAGTGATGATGGTGGGGTCAAGGGAAAGCTGTTACTGCGGCTACTAGGATTTTGTTTTTCCGCCTTAATTTCCACTTTAGGCATGAGGAGATCACCACGATGTTGGGATTTGATGAGGTTGTTGCTGGTAGTTGCTAAAAGAAGTCCACCATGCTGGAAAGGTATGAATTTAAAATGAGTAATCAATTGACAAAGTTGATAAATTAAGTCATCGTTACTTACCTTCTGTTCGAAAAGCAATTCCGTTTGGAGATTGGCCAGATTGAGACTTAATTGCTGCTGCTGACCATTGCTGATCTGTGAATTGGGACTGGCGGGGCAGCTGGAATCGGGAGACATTGGTTCATCTTTGATAGCCGATTCATCGATCTCAATGTCAGAGCATATGTCCGGCGATATGCTACCCTCCCGGGCTGAAGAGATGGATGAGCTGCAATCATTATCATACATTGAAGCCAAATGCTGAGGTAGTTGAAAGTGATCCAACGCCGACGACACCTCAACACTAGATGTCGAGGAGGTGGAGCAGGAACTATTTGCATGATGCAGATGCTGATGTTGCTGCTGTTGCTGATGATGTTGCTGTTGCTGTTGCTGCTGCTGTTGCTGTGTCTGGAGGACTGTGCCGGCACGCGTAATTGCTGCCAAATCGCTGACAACGGAGCCGTTTAGCGCAGGATTGGCACTGGTATGGTTAAGCATGGTGGTGCTGCTGCTTAGGCTCGGTCGAGTGCTGCTGGTGCTGCTGCTCATATTTTTAGCGGGCGGGTGAAGTGTTAGACATTTGGGATCGATGGTGGCACGCACGCTGGTGCCTGTTTTCAATGAAATTACCGAATAGCATTCATCGTCCATCTCTGTAAATAAAATTTGTTATCAATTAATATTACTTTATACCATATTATATAATTTTCATGTGAATAGTTTTTTAATATGTATATAGCTCTATTGATGGTAACTGTACTTGTCCACAAATTACAAATGTCAGTAAAGTTTTACCTATTGTCTCTATCTCTCTCTTCCTCACTCTCTTTCTCTGTGTGTGTGTTTTTTATCGCGACAATTTAAATAGACCAATTTATTTGCAAATATGTTTGTATGTATTTTCTAAATAAATATTATTTAGTCTAACCTATATATCTCCCGGTTTTGTACAATTGTTGTTAGTATTGTTGATTTTTATTTCACGATTTTGCAAATAAGTACATATGTTTGTATGTATTTATTCATTTATTATACTACAACAAATTAAATTTCTAAATTCTATTCTGTAACTATGCAAACATATACTATATGTAGGTACTACTAAAATATTTGGATCATTTTCGAGATCGAGCGTCATACTGTACTTGCTTCTGCACTTGTGTTTGCATTTGATATTAATGTTTTCTCAGTTTTGTTTTCAGTTCTTTTAATAATATCATTTTTTTCCCCCTTTTGTTTTTAATATACATACATACATACATACATATGTAAGTACATATTTCGGCTTTATACATATGTAGATATATATATATATATATGTATGTATGTATGTATGTATATGCATAGATGTACGTATATTCTTCAATAAATTTTTAATTTTATTTACACAGTTGTTGGTACTGTTTCCATAAAATTACAAATAATGAAAACACAGACGCAACAACAGCAATTATATACAGTACTACCAACACCAACCAAACAACGGCGGCAATAACTCCAACAACGGCAATAACTCCAACAATTGATATCGCTTCAAAGTACAAAACTTCATGCACGAGTACTGCGTTAAATTGCTAAATGCTACCGCGAAACTAAAACAATAAAATAAAACAGAACCAAACTGAACTGAACTGAACTGAACAGAACTAAACCGAGGCTTTTGTTCTTGTCATCGTAGTGTTGTTTTGAAGTACAATTATATATATGTACATGGCCTAAATAGTGGAGTTAACAACTGTCAACTGGCAACTGTATTTGCATTTGGTTATATGTGTAGACATATATGTACATACATACATATATGTATGTACATATATATATGTACATGTTTATATATATTTTATTGGGGGGATGGCGGCTTAAACAGTCCATATTCCAAGCAGAAGAAAACATTTCTGACCAGGATCAACAGCCGAGTCATCTAAGGCATGTCTGACCGTCCGCATGAACACCTACATACATAGATCTCAGAGACTATAAAAGCCATAAATTTGTTTTCAACTTTTGCCATATCCAAAATAGTAAAACAAATAACCCCATAGGCATTATATTGAAGTTATCATATTTACACTTCACAATATAGCCAATGTGTACCAGTTGACCAATTTAAAATCGAGCAACATACATATATACATACATATGTACATACATACATACATATCTACATATTTAAAAAAGTTTTTTAATTGGCTGATAAGTGTGAGGAAGATAGATAAAAGAGAAAGCATGCATTTGCTGCTCCGACATATTACAGTAATTTTAGTTAAATTTTTTTCTCTTAAATTTATGGCGTTTTCTATATGTAAATATTAACTACTGACATAGGGCGGTAAAATATCTGAAAACCCAAATGAGCATTATCAAAAATACTCCTTTTTTGAAAGATCATTTGTATATATGTACATATGTATGTATGTATTTATGCATGTAAGTATGTACATATGTTTGTATGTGTCTATGTACTTATACATGCATATTCATGTACATATAACTCAAATCAATATACATATGTAATAGTTTTCCATACATTCTGTGTATCGGTTATGTATGTAAATGCAGTTTGAATACTGATGCTATATTTTATGTACATACATATGTACATAACTATGTAGAATCAATTGTTTATCAATGTATTTGTATGTATGTACTTATAAATATGGATGTGTGTATTCTTTATTGATCTTAAGCTTAATATAAATATGTAGATACAATATGTATCTTTGAGACTTACCCTCAATTTTGGCCTGTAGGCTTTTTGGTGAATTTGGCAGGGAATCACCATCGCTATTTAGGCTATAGGAATGCTCCGTCTTAATTGGCAGCGTACCATTGAGCAGTGCATCCGAAATGAGCTTGTCATTGAGTATAACGGTGGGATCTTTGACATCGCGATCCAAAAACCAGTCGTGCATTTCATGATCGCTGCTTATTTTCAAGGATTCCTAAAAATGCATAAAAGGAGAAAACGAAAAATTAATAAATTAACATTAACTAATCAAATGCTAGGTAATTAGATAATGACTTAAATCGTGTGAGTTGCACCACTCGGAGATAGTAGGCAATAAAATAATATTTTTCTGAAAAAAAAACAACACAAAAATACTTCTATGCATATATGTATATGTATATGTATATACATATACATGTATGTATGTATGTATGTATTAATGTATGTACAGGTTGTATAAACAATCCATGGCACGAAACCAATGCACGAGCCACGAGCCAGATAGCCCAGAAAATACATTATAACCACATATAGAAACAGAAAGATCACCTGGCTATGGCTCTTTGGTGGTATAATAGGAGGACACATTAATACATATATAAAAAAATATATATGTACATATATACATACATACATATGTACATATACATGCATATATGTATACATACAGATGTACATACATACCTGTTGTATATATATTGCTCTTGTCAATCTTATCAAACGGCGACAACGGCACCTCTCCGCGATACCCTTGAAATTGTTCAATAGATTTCCCTCACCAAACCCAAATCACCTTTATCATTTTTTTTCTTTTTGTCAAGTCATAATTTTGCTATAAATAGTTCAAGTGACTTTGATTTCAAAATCAAATTATTTACTTGAATTAATCGAGAGAAATATACATATTTATTTATGTATGTATGTACATATATCGTATATTTTATATGTATGTATGTATATACATAAGGTAGATAATTGTCCTTTCATACGTATACATATGTACAGTATATGAACAGATCTGTCATCCCTTATCAAGATTGCGACATTTTATTATATTATCAAATTAAATACGTTTCTTAAGTGTCTTTTAACCTCGTACAGTACTATAATAATAAGATACTCATATCGTATGGATCAAATTGCAACTCCGACTTTCTATCGTTCCACCATTTGGAATTATTCGGGAACAAGTTTTCGAGTTACCGCCAAAAAAAAAAAAACAAATTAAGAATAAAAAACAACAAAAGAGAAAAATAAAAGACCATGCTGAAATTTCTATACCCTACGAAATTCTCTATTTGACAATTCAGTGCATGAGAAACAAATCTGCGATCTAAATCGCTATGAATTTGATCGAAAAATTTTATTATACATTATGTATGTATATATGTTTGCATACTAACTATATAATACCTAGTGATATTAGTTTAGTCCCAGCCAACAACAAAAAGTTTTTTCATACTTCGTTTGTATAGCAAAACATATACATACATATATACATATATGTAGATGTACATACATATTTTTATACCCTGTAGAAATAGGGTAAAAGGGTGTATTAAAGTCGCTAAATTGGATGAGGAGAAGGTAACATTTCCGACCCCATAAAGTATATATATTCTTGATCAGCATCAACAGCTGACTCGATATAGCCATGTCCGTCCATCCGTACGTCTCATATATGTTTTGTACAGGGTATACTCCTAGTCGGCAGGGACGACTTGCTTACTTCATTATGGTTGGAGATGCTTTCTTCATTTGATCAAAATTAATATTCCTGTTTTGCAAGGGTATAAACAACACCATCAAAAAAAAAAAAAAAAAAAAAAAAAACAAAACAAAACAAAAACAAAAAAAAAAAACAAAAACAAAATAAAAATAAATATCCAGAATAAATTTTGTCTGGATGATGTAATCCCAAAATGTGCCAGATTTTTTTTCAGACTGAACTCACTTATGTATTAATTGCTGTTAAGTTAAAGCAAATCTACGGCTATAAATTCTTGACCCATTTTAAAAGCCGACATTTTGTGTCAGGTTTTTGCATAACATACATACATACATACATATGCACTTTTATCACATATATATGTAGAGTATGTACATACATATGTACATACATACATAGCTTTATGATAAGAGTGCATGTATGTACATAATTATAACTAATAAAGCAAAAACAAAAGAATTTAAATGTTAAATTCCTGGCTTATTTGTGCCGTTAATGCAGAAGTTCACATTTCTAAGCTTCAAGCCAAGCTTAATGCTCAAATGGATTCCAGTTTTGGCTATAAAAAAGGGAACGTCGATTTCCGTCGGTGTCTGTGTGTCTGTTTATGTGTGTGTGTGTGAGTGTGGGCCTGCGTCGGTTAGTCTCTGTCCCGGTGGGTCTTCTTTCAGGCTTACCGTTTACCGTCTCATATATAAGTATGTATATGTAAGCACATTTGTGTGTGTGTGTACACACCTACACAGTTACATATGTGCACGACACATGAACATTGACTACATATGGGCTCGTGCATTTGCAGTTGCACCGAGGAGACATCGAAAAGTATTGAAACAAATGTTTATAATATTTATATATAATATTTATAAAGTAACCAACTCGTCCCTACTGACTTAGGGTATACCCTGTACCTATAAAAAAGTTTAATTAAAAATCAGATTCCTTCCAAATCCTCATTAATTGAATATAAATTTTGTTTTACATTTTTCTTAACAAGCTGAAACAGCAAATGCATGCGTTCTCGCTCACTCTTATCCTTGAACGAAGCTAAGGCGTCATTCGGTACAAAGCAACTTACAAATGCTATCTCGCTCACACATTTCTACTGCTGCTACACTTAGCATTTCAATGCAGGACATGTATGTATGTATGTATGTATGTACATATATGTATACATATCTCCGATATTTATTGACCGATTGCAGTTAAATTTGGTCAAATTGTACATGTTGGCTATATAATTGATTAAAATGGTTTTTCTGTTTTTCGGGGGCGGAAGTGGGCATGCCGAAAATTTGAAATAAACTCCGATGTGCGTAGTCACTAGACGGATGTTGTCACAAAATTTGGTTGCTCCAGCTCTTATAGTCTCTGAGATCTAGGTAAACATTCAAACAGACGGACACGGTCATATCGATTCGGCTGTTGATGATTATCAAAAGAGTACAGGGTATAAAAAGAAGGGATCTAAATTTAACCAATAATTCCTCATCATTCATATACATATATGTATGTACATATGTATGTATGTTTGGGTATGTATGTATGTACATCAATAGGTACATATTTCCTTTAACATTTATGAGAGATGTAGAAACGATCGGTTAAGTTCGAGCTATTGTCAAAAGTTTAGAATAAAAACCACTTTCTTTTTTGTTGCTATGATATAATGTACATATGTATGAAAGCTACTTACATATGTACATACATACATACATATGTACATATTTGCAAGGAAACTTTATTTGTATATGTACATGTATAATTTATTTGTATTTGCATGTGTATTATATGTGTGTATATAATATATACCACGATGATGATATATATTTTCTAAAACTTTATTTTTGAAACTGTTAACGTATTTCAATCCAATAAACTTTAGAGTCAATTTTTGTCAGTTCTGGTTTATCTTTTTGAAATTCTATACATATGTATATGTATGTAAACGTTCATATTTTCGTAGTTATGTACATACGTATTTATTTCTATGTGTATGTACATATGTATGTGTGAATGTTCATAATGATGCATGTATGTATGCACATATGTATGTATGTATATATAAACATACAAATGTGTTATCAATAAAAACTTTAAATGCCTTGCGTGGTAAATGTCAACACCAATTAGAGAGAAACGTGTTTTATTATCGATAGGTCAAGGGTTAAATTAGTCATTTTGCTTGAAATTCAAATTATACAACTACCTACATATGTACATTTGTACGTATGTATGTGCATATATGTACATATGTACTTATGTATGAAAGTAGAAGGATATATACATTTTTTCCTTGTAGGCCTTTGCGATCAACATTCGTTTTCCAAGAAGTACTTTTGAAAGACGCTGTTTTTTTTTTGCTAAAAGAGTAAATCTTCATTCAATCGCCTTGATACAAGTTTTCGGAATACTTTCCAATCATATTCATCATTAATTTCAGCATTATCTCACGAGCAGACTTAAAAAAATGCAACCAACCTTTAAAAAAAAAAATGTTGCAAAGACAAAAATATTTTATGCTCCAATTTTCTGGCCATATGTATATATGTATGTATGTATGTATGTATACTTA
Organism: Drosophila sturtevanti; assembly: GCA_018150375.1. NCBI lineage: Eukaryota > Metazoa > Arthropoda > Insecta > Diptera > Drosophilidae > Drosophila > Drosophila sturtevanti. The sequence continues at coordinate 2,698,167 of JAECWJ010000686.1, read as the reverse complement.
TCTAGAATATATGTATATACATACATATATAGACATTTTACAGTACATATGTACATACATATGTATGAATTCATAAATAAAAGCATTTTTACTCTAATTTATTTTCATTAATACTCATTGATCTCTTCTCGATAATGCTGATGATGATGATGATGATGATCATTATGATGGTTGCTGTTGGGTGCACTCTGCGGTTGTTGTTGTTGTTGTTGTTGTTATTGGTCCACTGCATTAAAATACAAATATACAAGTGCTTTCTCCGCATTTAAGCCCCGTCTTTGGTGCCATACACATCATCGGAACGGGACGGGCCGGCGCAGACCAGGCCAAGAATCGGAATTGGCAAAAGTGGTTTCAGAAGGGTGATTTGGGGGGGAAGTGGGAAACGGCAACAGCAGCAGAGAAGCGTAAATAAAAATGTCTACAATTGTGTGCGTGCTTCGTGTTGTTGTTTCGTACGTAAGTAAGTATACATACATACATATATGTATGAATGTATGTATGTATGTATCTATGTGTGTCTGTCTATCTGTTTGTACATATGTATGTATGTATGCATGTATCTTTATGATGAGTTCAACGAACCTTGGAATTGTTGAGAATTAGCAATTCTTGAAAAATGCTACCAAAACGGGGAACACACACACACCAACACACACATGCATACACATACGTACAGATACAAATATGTATGTGTGTATGTATTTATATTGTGGCCAAAAGCACGATGAAAAAAAAGAAAAGAAAGAAAGCCAAGAGAAGACAGGCAAAAATACCAAAAAAAAAAAAAAAAAAAAAAAAAAAATAATAATAATAATAAGAAAAGGAAAAGACTAAAAAAATGCGCCTCTGGCATTTAGCTGCCTTTGGTTGTAGTTATTGCTATTGTTGTTGGTTTTGTTATTGTTGTTGTCGATGATGGATCGTGGAGGAGCAAAGAAATCAAAGTTAACTCTTTGGTCCGGCGCTGTATGGCAAGTTTCAGGTGGTTTTTGACTAAAGGCGCCCCCTCAAGTGGAATGGAGCACTTCAAGACAAAAATAAAAACCGCTTAACACCCCCCCCTCGAAAACAGTTTGAGCCAGGGAATCGTTCGTTCCTGTCAAATGCAATCGAATTGACCTGATTTGTTTTCTTTGCTTGTTTCGTTGTTTTTTTTCTTCATTTTCTGTATTACAAAATTTTAAGTTCAACCTGTTCCGATGAGTTTGTGTGTGTGTGTGTGTCTCTGTGTTGATCACGTGAGAACTTTTCTTTCAACTTTCGTAACCTTCATTCGGAAATCTATTCAAGCACAACCACAACCAACGAGAGGTCTACCCATTCACACATACATACATACATACACTAATATACATATAACTACATAAATCTATACTAATGTACATATAGATTAGTATAGATGTACATATGTATCTTGTATGTATGTATGTATGTATATATATATTATCTATCGGCATTTACATATGATCAACTTTGGGACATTATACAATTTTATTCAAATTTCTTCCAGGCCATCAAACAAAATCAACAAAATAAAATAGAAACAAATTTCATAGAAAAAAAATAATTAAACTGGTTATAGTTTCTCCCTCTCTTCACTTGCCACTATCCCGATCTCCATTTTGCTCCATCTCTTTCTCGTCTCTCCCTCTCTTTTTCTCTCTTACTTATTTTTTCCTATGTTTCATTTTAACTATGCATGTATGTATGTATGTATGTATATATATACATCCATACATGCACACATATGTACATATATATATATTTATATATATATATATACATATATATATATATATATATATATATACAAGTTTTCGATTTTGCTTTTTTCGCTTGCTCCACAAATTGGATTGATTAAATAATGTTGCTGCAGCAAGCGAAAACCTTTCACATTTATGCGTGTATGTATGTATGTATGTAGGTACACTTATACAGTATGCAACTGTGTGTGTGTGAACCATTATGTATGTATCGTTTTCTTTTGTGTTGTGCACAGCATTTTTAGTTTCAAGTCTCTTTATATCTTTTCAATTTCTGCCCAAGCTGCATCAGTTGGTTGTGTGGCAAAGTGAAAGGTGCTCCCACAATTCAAAAAAAAAAAACAAAAACACAAAAAGAAGCAAAGAAGAAGCAGAAAAGCCTTTTAACATGAAAAATTACTACGCTTTTTGGCTCTGGTTTCGTTTTTCGCTTGGCAACTCTTAAAATCGGCGTGGTAAATGTAAATGGTAAAATGTAAATGGCCATAGCCAAAATCTGTACCTATGTATGTATGTATGTATTTATGTATGTATGTATGTACAATATACATATAAAAATACCTACATATTTACATATACATACATACGTATGTATGTATGGATGTATCTTTTTTTATATGCATACATACATACAAACATACAAACGCTTGTATGTATTTATGTATGTACATGCACACGAGTATATCACCTTGGAAAGAAAGTGGCCGATTTAGCCAAGAATGTAATGGCCAATTGAGTACACACACACACACACACACTTCGCGGGATAGAATGAATAATATAAGGCAAATACCTTCATTACGTATGCGTAAAGTAATAAAAATAACAATTTGATTCATTTTCAAAATTAATCTAGAAAATGCTTTTGCCATAGTTAGTTTTAAATTATCTAGAACTAAGTTCTTAGTTATGCATATGTACATAAATATATACACATTTACATACATACATACATACATATGTACATAGAAAACGTACCAATGTGAATTTTGGAATTGCTATTATTGAATATGTTAGTTCAGTCCGCCCGATAAATACATACATACATATGTATGTATGTTATGTATGTAGGTATGTATGTATATATGACTTAATTCCATATAAAATGAGAATCTTGATATAGTGCTGATCGGTCTACATTAACATCATCCATCTTGAAAGATCGTACCAATAAATGGACACTATTTATAAAACTGTTTTCAGAATTGTTAAATGACTTGCGTAGTTTTACCATTCCAAAGGATATTTTAAATGTATTTAATTTCTTATTAATAAAGTAATATGAAACCATAAGGACAAGTTTGCTTAGAAGCTTCAGTAAGTGGTAACTGATTAACAAACTCCGTTAGTTTATTAATTATGGGATAAGTAAAGGCACAAAGAATAGATTAATCACTATAATTTTTGTATTAAAAATTGTGTCCTTTTAGGAAGCGACTGTTATTGGTCTTACCAGAATAAGTGTTAGATATTCATTTCTATACAAGCATACATATGAACATGTTTGTAACCAATTTTTGATCCCAGCTACCAATACCCATATACCCATATACCCAAGCACCCATACCCCACTATTCTATGACGTGTTTCGCAGTATTTGTTCTGTTATAAATATAACCTAATATGTATAAAAATAGCAACGCAGTCAAGGAAAGGAACGGGGGCGTGTGTCCAATGCGGGTTTTAGCTTATCAACAGCATATGTCTCGGAACGGGGCAAAAAAAAAAAAAAAAAAAAAAGAAGCAAAACAAAAAACAAAAACCACAGTGAAGAAAATAATAAATTGAAATGAAACGAAAGAGGAAAGAAAGTACGTAAGCACTGACGTAGTCTAGTAAAAATTTGCAAAATACAACAAAACGGAAACTTTTGTGAAAGTAAATCCTCCAAGTGAGGAAAAAAAAAACTCCCACTTTATACTGAATTCGTTGTGTTGATGACGATGATTGGTTGGTTGGTGGGTGCCGTCCTCTATTAGCTTAGGTGTTGAAAATTGGCGATTTAGTTGTTGCTTCAAGCTGACTGAATCTACAGAGATTTGATGCCTTTCACAAATCTTTTGAAGCAGAGGGTATCATTGAAGATTCAACAATATGCGATATTTAGATTACCAAACCAAAAAGCATCTGTTGAATAGTAGTTTTTTTTTTAGCCAATTTTTATACATTTGTATGTATGTAGTATATGTATGTATCTGAATGCATATGTATTTTATACGTACATATGTGTGTATGTTTATATGAGTCATTGAACAAACGAACATACATACATATACATATGTATAATGGATTCACTTTCAAGGTTTCCTAAGAAATTTTAATGGCTAAAAGACGTCAAGTGTGTTTCATTTTAAGGTCTTTAAAACTTAATATAAATTAAATTCAAATAGGTGCCTAACAATATTTAAAATAATGCTAGAACATTACTTAAAGTTTCAGCAATTGGAGTTTCCAACATACATATGTATGTATACACACTCGGTCAATATGTAAAGTTCAAGAAATTACAAGTACTATGTATGTACATAAAGTACTCTGTTCTTTTCTTTAATAAACCAACTGTTGCCTGCTGTTACACTTATGTATGTATCATGTAACACTTCATTAATGCCCCACGTTGGACAAAAACAGTATGCTACTGCTGCCTTTGGGGCACCTCGCCCACTACATGTCCACCATCCCCCATTATCGACCTCCTGTTTGTAACATATTGTAAATTTAATGCAAGCCTATGAATAATTCACTCATTCACTCTCCACTATCCTGACATTGACGTCAAAAATAAAAGAGGAAAACTGAAACCGAAACAGCTGTCCAACTGGGACGCCCACTCTCTCCGGTTTATACCGTATAGTAAAATACATACATACGTAAGCAAGCACATGTATGCGCCTTAAGAGTATCGTAAGAGCAGATGAAAGAGAGCAAAGCTCTAGGCTAGTGGACAGCTGCGCATCCTGCATTGCGCAGCGCGTGTAAGAAAAATTCGCATGAATGGACGTTGGTTATATGAATGGGAATAGGAATAACTCTACAAGACTGTGTGACTATGTGTATATGTATGCATGTCTGTCTGTGTGCGTGGGTATACATACATACATACATATGTATGTATGTACATATATTAGTGCTTGCACAAATTTAATTATGCGCGCTTTTATTTCTGCCATATGTTTGGAAATTGTGACGTCGGATTTGGAGCTAAATTTGCTATAGTTTGCGAATTGTGGAGTTTAACCTGTTTTTTATACACTGCACTTTAACGCTTGAAAATGTCAAAGTTAAGGAATATACGTACATACATACATACAAATATATATATATATGTTCACACTTATATGCATACATCCAGATATATATGTATATATACGTATGCAACAAGTATGTATACAAACATTCATAGAGATATGTACATATGTATGTATGTGTACATACATATACTCAGATACGCTTGTATACATTAACCGAGAGTCAATCTTATAGACCATATTGAAAGTATCGTGTGCCTCGAACTAGTTATTCAAATATGCTGAGCAACATTCTTACCAAAGCCGATGTCGTTTCTGTTGCCAAGCACGTTTCTTGGTCTCTTATTATTTCGTGTGTAGCGGACCTTGCATTAAGCCGTTAGAAAATGTTCAACTTAACCTCAAATGCACATTTGCATTCAGACCATAAAACGAATATTTAAAGGGTGTCAAATTGGGGCCCCACAAAGAAATTGTTAATTTCATTATAAATGCTCTGTCTCATAGAGATTCTATAATGGTCACCTTTGTTGCCATTTTTCTGCTTATATAAGCGAAAGTTGGTTAAAGCAAGAAAAACAATTCACCTAGTACAAAAAAAAAAAAAAGTAACTAGAAAAAAAGTTGCTGACATTTTGACTTCCATTACTTTTTGTTTGTTAATGCTGCAATTTTCTTCTTGATTTTAAACTTTTTTTTTATTTACTTGTTATTTATTATTTTCTTTCTTTTATTATTGTATTTTTCTTATTTTTTTTTTTTTTTTTTTTTTTGTTAATTTTGCTTGAAGAAAGTCAAAAGTGGTTGTCGGTTTTGACTTTGGTCAGCATTCTTTTGTGAAGGCGACTGCAGGTTTCTTCTTGTACTTTTGTCCAAGCCAAGGTAACCAGTCTGAAGAGTTTACCATTGCCCAGTAGTGGGGATTGGGGGTATTAAATAGACTTTATTCAGCAATATCATCACATTGTTATTTTCTACAACTTGTTTCAGTATATTTTCGTTTTTTTTAGGATTTCAAACATTTCTAACCATTATATTTCTTTGTTTGTATGTACATACATACAAATGTACATATACATTCATATGTATGTATGTATGAATGTATATAGAGGTACATCATAGTGTATACATATGTGCATACATACATACATCCATATAAATAATTATTATATTAACTTAATTCTAAATTCGCTTAGTCGGCTATTTGTTCTGTTTCCATGTGCCCCAAACAATTATTCTTATCATCTTAAAAGTGAAAATATATACATATGTATGTATGTAAATACATATTTATAATGAAATATATACATATGTATGTACATATGAACTGTTTCTTGACAGATTGAATGTTTATATGTATGTATGTATGTATGTAAGCAAATGTATTAATAAATGTACTCACACACATACATAAATACGCTAAATATAATTGATGTACATACATATTCGGATTTCTAGTAAATCTCTTATCACGAGTAATGGACCAGTATAAAGTAATGCCGAAATATACATACATATATGTATGTATGTATACATATACAATGTACATATGCACATACATGTTTAAATATACATACATATGTATGAATATCCCTACATACATACATATACATACATATATATATACATAAGTACATACATATGGATGTACGTATGTATATATGCGATTTTAAAATAACTGGTAAAACCTTTTAACGACCATTTAGCTAAAATGCTAGGGGTATTCTAAAATAATTACCAAATCTTTTTTCATCTCAATCTTATCAGTATGTGCTATATATGTACATACATACACACATACGTACGTACGTATATATGCATGTGTGTATAATTATACAACTGCTTTAAGATTCTTAGAATGATTTTTCACTTGCAACTCTTCATCGGTCTCTTTGCGTACTGATAGGAGAGGAAGCCACTCGAAGATCGTCGGCCTTTCTAATCAAAAACGGGGTTTTTTTTTAAATGATGAATTGAATTTTAAAAGTGTATAATGCACGTGACACTATGGGGTTTTAATAATACATACATACATACATACATACATATATATGTATTCATAATAGGCAGCAGACGATTCCCAAGACTGCTCCGATTTAAACCCAAGCCCGATTCATTTTGGGCCTTTCCCCACGTATTGTACATACATACATACACACATACAAATGTGCATATGTATGTGTGTAGCATACATGTCGGCACCTAAGTAACCTTTTGCGAGTATTTTGATTTCACTTGAATTTGATTTCTATTAAAATTGATTAATTCCACATTATATTTGGCGCTCTGTTTTGTTTTGATATTTGTATTTTTTTTTCTATTTATTTTTTTTTTTTTTTTTTTTTTTTTTGTTTTTAGCGTTTGGGTGAAAACCCCATTGGACCTATAATTATTATTAATTTTTTTTTTTTTTTTTACTTCTCGTTTTGTATTTTAGCCCCTTCATGTAGAAAATGAGACGCATGGCTAATCAAAATTGTGCCTTATCTGTTTTTATTTTTTGTTTTGCCTTTTGGTTACAAAATACCAAGTGATAAGATTTCTGATATGCATTGAAGAGACTTTAGAATGATAATTTATGGTTATTAAAATAGTGCTAAAATAAGAAAACAATATGGTCAAATGAAATGTATGGGGGGTACATGCATACATACATATTGATGGTCTATTGGGGGAGGGGGTATGAGTTATTCTGATTATATACAGATATGTAAATACATATTAAGGTTTGAAAGATTTTCCGACTTTATAGGAGATTTATTAAAGAATTGCAAAGATGTACTTGTATGTATGTACATATGTACATATGTATGTGTGTAGCTTATACATACATACATGGGATCGTAGAGTAGAGCATTTTCATTTCTGTTTAGTTGTCTTACACACAATTGCATCTGTCAGATACATTATGATGTAATTGAGAGCACGCCCGGGGGTACGGGCATGGGTACGGGCACGGGTATGACCTCCTTACGGGCGGGGAAAACTGCACGCGCGTTTTTCCCGGGCCATTTTGGGCCTATTTCTGTCTCGCGCCTGCATTATCTTCTAATAGTAATGACACTGACATGCCTCATAGAGTGCAGCGGCAAAAAAAAAAAAGTCATTACTTTGCATTTAGACCGGCTGATAGCAGCAAGTAAAGTCTCTGTTTTCGTCTGCGGTCTCCGTCCGTGCTTATCATCACTCTACTAAGTATATGTGTGTCCTCATGCCGTAATAGATTCTTCTTTTGTATTTCAAAGTCTGGTACTACTGCTGTTGTTGCTGCTGCTGCTGCTGCTGCTGTTATTTCCCCTGCGGACGGACGAGCGGACGGGGCGGACGCCTGGACAGACGGACGACATGTATTCATTACTGTTTCCGCAGCGATAAGCACACAGAGCCTCTACATTCTACTCCGCCAACGAAGCTCAAGACACACACACACACACCCACACACACACACACACACACACACATTTCATTATATTGAAAACATTTTGTGTTTCTGTTTTGTTTTGGTATATAGTTTGCTTTAAATTCGTATGCGTATTTGTATGTGGGCGTATGTGTGTGTGTGTGTGTGTGTGTATGTGAGTGTGTGAAATATCGTTTGCTAATGATAAATTTCTTTTTTAATTTCTTGGAAAACTCTAATTATCATTATCGCAACACAGAAAATACTTTTGTTCAAACTTCTTCAAGTAACGACTAATAATAGTTTTGACACTCTTTCACAACAGGCAACAGTATGTTGTCTCTCTTATCATCGCAGAACCATGTAAATAATATTTTCAAACACAGAAATTCACTAAAAAAAAAAAAAAAAAAATGAAAAATAACATTTCCCCGTGTCATGTCATATCTCATTTGGGGCTCTTTTTTTTTTTTTTGGTTTATGGTTTCTTTTCTTTTTGCGAAACCTATGTACATATGTAGATTCTGGGTGTGTTGAATTGTATGTAAGAATGTATGTATGTATGTATGCATGTGAATACATACATACCTACATACATACATATATTATTGGGGCGAGTCTTTGGTAATTTCGATTCGATTTTTTCATCAAAAAAGTTAAAGATTGAAGCTTAGACACATAGAGACCAATTTTATGAGGTTGTTCATTTAGGTATTCCTTTGATGGGGATAGGTTTGCTATGGGGGACAAACCTGTTTTTTTTTTGTAGCGAGTTCTTTAAGTGCACATAGTATGGAAATTAAGCTAATTAATATGCAGATTGATCAGGTAAAGAAACTGAAACCTTTTGTATAAAACTTTATATTCTTTTTACAAATAAGTGCACGTTTTGCTTTCATGCCTGATAAGCTTAATGTGGGTCATTAAAAACTGTTATTGTTGTTGTTTGTTGGTATTGTAGTTGTTGTATTTAAAATGCAATTACATTTTCTTAGAAACATGTCTTCCTAATACATTTATAGGCAACCTTTGAATATACATATATGTACATTGTACATATGTATATGTATATATGTATGTTTGTATGTACATATGTTTGTACGTAAAGGAGTTCACAGAGTTCAGAGCGGTTATGACTTTAAAAATACATCAAAATTGTCGGGTTAAGGTCTATTATAAAATTTCATCTTGCTTTTATTTTTTACGAATCCAACCCAGTGTAAGCACTACCTAAACATTAGGTACTCTTATCGATGTGTTTCAATAAAGTTTTGGGTTTTTAATTTTCGCATACCTACCTAGCTCTGAGTGTACGATAGTTTTGTGTATATAATATTTGTAGCTATTCCCGGTTAGCTACCCGCCTCATATCAAAACATTAAGCTGTAAAAATGTATGTATGTATATAAATATGCCTGGATGTGGGAATGTATGTATGTATGTACGTATGTATGTACATATGTATGTACTCTCAAGTATCAATAGTTAGCTGATAGGGAAGGAAAAAAAAAAAAGAAAAGAACGCTAAGCAACTTTATTGCCTCCATTCTTAACCACTTACCGGATCTAAGTCTGAATCCCATATATCTTTGAGGTCACCATCGTAGAATTCCATTTTAGTGCTGCTGTTGCGCTTGTAAAACTTCTTACTGGATTTTCGTTGGTTCCACTTGGTTTGTTGGTATTATGAAGCAAATATAACCCACTTTCCGGCTATATAGTTAATTATATTTTATATAATTTTATAATATTTTCTTTGCTTTGCCTCCCGTCGTTTTCCTCTCTTTATATATTTCTCTCGCTTTCTCTCTTTCTCACTCTCTGTGTAGTTCGATGTCTGTTTCTCAATCTTTTCTCTTTTTAAGCGTAGAGTTCTGAGGTGATGACTGGTGTGCTGTGGTTTTGTTTCTTTATACCATTTATTGGGGGGAAACCTGTTGCTTCCAGAGAATGTTTTCACTTGACATTGTTAGAGTCTCTGTGTATTGGTGTGTGTGTGTTTGTGTTTGTGTTTGTGTGTGGTATGGGTGTGTGCGAGTTGTCTGAGTGTATCGTGTGTATTGGTGTGTGTATCTTGGTTTACAACTTATGGCTGGTTTTAACTTGTTGCATGCCTTTTAGATTTAACTTTTTCTTTGGGTTTTTACCATTAATTGAATTATTAACTTTTTGTTGTTACAAAAACACTCAATTGTCATAAAAAAAATTGTTTTTTACTTTTTAATGAGCATATAATTAAGTTTTTTTTTTCTTTTATATTTTGCTTTTTGCTGTAAATTTTGTTGATTAATTTTCGTTTTCTATGTGGAACAGTACACAGTACAACAGTCCATATGGCTCAGGTTTGGGGCCATGAATAAATAGCATTTAATATGTGTAGTTAATATTATTAACAATTTTATAGATATAATATAATATATGTGTTGTACTGTATGTATATATTATGGTAGCACATTAATATATTAGAATATATTGTCCGCAAGTGCGACTGCAGTCAAAAACGGTACTAAACTAAATGTCGGTGAAATTCTTGTGAATGCGAACGAACCGAATGAATTGACTGCGACGTCGCTGCGCAGCTCTCGAAACGCCGCTCTCCCAATATCTCTACTTTTCTCGCTATCTCTCTCTCCCTCTCTCTTTCCTTCTCGTGTCTATTTTTACGCTAATGGAAGTCGCGTTGTACGACAAGCTGCAGCTAAGAGCGGGCCTGCCGATAAAGAGAGAGCGGTCGTTAACAATGCCGGTAACAGCGGCTAAGAACACAATTTACAAATATATTTCTGGACGGTTTGATACCGTTTATTTATGGTATTGGTTGATCTATGGACATATGTACATAAGTATGTATATGTATGGTTAACATTTTGTGTATTTAGCAAAAGAAATTATATAGCTATAATTTGGTAAATAAGTGCAGTTCAGTGTCGGTTATTGAATCGCGATCTCTTAGTGAAATGGGTTAGAAGAATAGAGCGTTCTGATTTTAAGGAGACTTGACATTTCATTCTTGGTAGTTCAAAAATTTTTCGAATGTAGGGTTTTAAACATTAATTAAGCCAATCAGTTTCAATCATTAAACTTTTCCAGTTTCTATCGGATTAAATATACCCGTCTCAGCTAGCGTCCTACCGCGAACCTTCTCTTGAGTTTCAACTTTCACGCTCTTTAAAGCTCTGTAAAGTGAATGTAAGCAGGCGTCGACATTTGTCTGTCGTTTGTCGATTGTCGTAAGCCGGCTTGACATCGTAAGAAAGAAAAACAAGTTTCTTCCGACGCGGAGCCGCGGCTGAGACAGCGACTGCTACATCTGGCCGAGACTGCTGCTGTTGAGGCAACACATTGTACATTAGTTAACCTGTTTTTTATTATAGATTTTGATTTGGTCTATAACCGCTTGGCAACACTCCAGGCTACACTCAGTACTCAGTTGATCTTGTCAACTTGACCAAGTTATTTGAACTATGCACATGTGCAAGCTAGGCGGCATTAAGACTTGGGATTGGGACTCGAAGTTGAATCCAAAGTTGTTGCCGTTGCTGATGTCGGCGGGTTAGCTCTTGTCATTTGAAGGCTGTTTGCCGGAGCCGGATTGGGACCGGACTGCAGCGACGCAGCGAACTACGACAGCGACGGCGTAAAGTGAATGTACTTTCAAACCAAAGATCCGGTTTAAAGCTGAGCCAGCCAACAGATACAGCGACGAACGTTTTCACAAATGCTTGTGTAATACGCATATGGACAAATGGGGAGGGGATGGTAGGTAAGTTATGGGGTATGACTAAGTATTTATGTATGTATGTATATGTATGTATATTAAAACAATATATATGTATATATTTGTATGTATGTATATGCATATAGATATACAAATATGTTTGTATATACATACGTATATTTGTATATATGTTTGTATGTATTTATTGTTGTATTATTTATTTAAATCCAAAACTGGTTGCCCTGTAAAGTCCCAAATCCTCTCGTAGACATAGACCCAAAGTGTGCAGATCAATGAGCTTTGATCTTTTTCAAGCGCTCTTTTTTCGAATAAATGCATACATACATACATACAATGTACATACATATGTACGTACGTACGTACAATAATTTCTCTACACCGAATCACAATCTTCTCATCTCATCATTGTGAACAACCGACATCAATGTGCATTTCAGTTTGTGTGTATTGTTGTACTATAAATGAAATTTCATTTGTATGTAATAATAATTCGTCATGCTGGCCGCGTTTGAACCCGCATCGCATAGTCCCACCGAAGTCCGCCCCTAATATGCCAAAAACAAGAAGGAGAAGAAGAAGTAGTAGCAGAAGAAGAAGGAAAAACGCTAAATTTTTCTCTTAGATTCTCTCTTACATACACTCTTTTTCGCTACTACGATCATTGCCACCGCCTGCGTCACTTCAAGTGGTATTTACAGTTATTTAGTATGTACAAACATACATATGTACACATTTATATAAAGAGAGGGAGATACATTTGTATCTTACGGCTTTGGCACAAATATTTTTCGCCACTGACAACATTTATTTTTTTCCATTTGTTATTGTTCTTTTCATTATTATAAATATATAAATATATGTACATATATGTATGTATACATACATACACACATTCATACATACATACATATAGTGTTGTTTGATTTGTGAATCACAACAAAAAAAAAACCCTAGCTGTGCTGGGTGTGAGCTTAGGTTGCGTGTTCGCTGGAAAAAGTACAATGTTGAGTGCAAAAGATGAAGGAGAAGAAGAAAAAGAAGGGGTCTGTTAGTCTGGAGCGCCAACAAATGTTATTTATCTGCAATAACATACAGTGAATGTCACTGAAAATCGTACACCTACTTTAGATTCACAATTTGCTTTATAACTTCTAAAATAAACAACATTTTTGTACAAAATATGTTTTAAAACAAAGATGGCGTAAAATAATTTAATAAAATGTGCATGCAAATAGAGCCCAGTTCTTTTCAAATTGCGGCCAATACATCGAAATGTATATTCGAAATCATGGTGTCACTTAAAATTATTTTGGCGGAATTTCGGGGATGCACAGAAATTTTCCTATTGAACATTAGTAAAACTGTTATAGGAGTCGAGTCGTTCTCTGTGATTTGTTGATGTTTTATATATGTATGTATAACGGAAAAGGTTATGCAGAAATAGTAAAAATAGTTAAAAGACCGCGAAACACAAGGAACAAAGTGGATAAAACAGTTATAAATAAAGTCCGAACTCCGTCAATACATACCTATAAACTGACATTAGTTTAAATAATTTTTTGACACCATGATTTCATATACTTATTTTATTAAACTATTTTACGTAACGTTTGTTTTAAAACATATTTTGTACAAAAATGTTGTTTATTTTGGAAACTATAAAGCAAATTGTTAATCTAAAGTGGGTGTACGATTTTCAGTGACATTCACTGTATGTAGTATGTATATTAATCTATAAAATATAATTTAGCATTATGCCGGAGTTTTTTTTTCCATTTTAGTGATTAGATTCCTGTCATGACTTCTAACGTAAGACTTGATAATTAAATGACTTCCTCTTTGATACCAGATGAATGAAAACAAAATGTCCGTGTTTATGGCATATTTGGCTATGTGGAGCATACAATACCCTTACTAGTTTCCGTTAGTTTATCATCGCTATCGAAATATCTAGGTAATCAACTTTAATAATAAATATGTAGCAATTTTTAAATACCAAGTTTTGTTATTGGAACGCAAATCGACGTTTAATTAGATCGATATTTTTGAAGTAATAAACAATATTTGATCTTTCTACATATAAAATTAGATACTATTAGAATCAATTCATACATACATATGTAGCTATTATAGTTTTATTGTATTCATTTCATTTGCTATATTATATTATAGAATATTAAATAAATCGAATAACTACCAAAGTATATACTAATGTTGACATATTATGTGTTTGTATTTAATATCTCTTATTTGGATGCAAAACTTCTTTACAATAAAATAAAAATATTCTAGGGTAGCTATAACATGGACATAAGAATATTGAAATTCGTTGAGCATTATTTTATACCCTTGCAGAGGGTATAATTAAATTAGTCAGATGATGATATAACGCATAGAAATAAAAGTAAATAATCTTGATCAGCATCAATAGCCGAGTTGGTATGTCTGTCTGCCCGTCTGTCTGTTTCTTCTACGCTTTTAGACTTTAAATATTAAGCTACGTGAATAAAACTCATATGGTTCTGTCCATTGATCAATTATCCTGATCGAGTTTAAGAATTAGTCGGATCGCACAACTACAAGGTACAGAAGAACAGAAAAGATAATAGGTACCTCGGAAAAAATTTGTTTTGTTCTTAAAAGAAAAACTTTATTTACGAACAAAAGTACAAGCCTAGTGCGAAGGAGACAGAAAACCGTTTGTATTGTTGTTGTTGTATTCTTGAATAAGAACGAAATTTAAAGGAGCGAAAAGCTGAGCTGGTGGTGTAACAGGTAGAGATTAACCCTACAAACAAATTGCCTTATGTTGATTCCTTTGCTTTAAACTTCTTTAAATTTTATATTCACAAGGCTTAATAAATCTTCAGGCCGGATATAACGGAAAAAGTAATTAATTAATCTGCAATGGGTATACAAACTTCGAAGTTATGTATGTATGTATGTATTTAAATGTATATTACGGAATTAGTTTTGGAATCCGCTGACTATCTACAACAATTTTGCATTTAAATGTCCATCATGCATTTTAGTAGTAGTGTCGCTTCTCTTAAAAAACCATTATGCCATTGCAGTAAGAGCAAAGCAGTGTTATCTAGTTGATTTGCTAGATTTGGCTGGCTTTTTGTTTACCTTTGTACTTATAATAATATAATTACCATTACAGGACTTTAAAGTCATATAGATACATACATATGCACACATACAATGCTTATTTATCATTGCTTTGAGGAAATGAATCACTCCCTTTACACAAGCATGACCTAAGCAAGTCGTCCCTGCCAACTTGGAGTATACCCTGTACCAATAAGAGATATTTCATAAAGTCAAACTCCATTGAAACCATTTTGATAGAACTCTCCTAATAGGTCGAAAAAGCAAAAGCTATGCTTTCTCGCTCACACCTAACAGTGAACGATACTAACTAAACGAAATGGATCATTCGATACAAAGCAATGTGAGCATGCTATCTCGCTCACACATTTCAGCCGCTACTGTCCATGGCATTTCAGTACACAACATAATTACATATATACATATGTATATTACTACGATATTTCTTGTCCGATTTCAAAATTGGTACATATTGGGTATATAATTCAGAATACCAGAAAGAAATATAATATAACTCTCTAGTTATAGTTTTTTTCTATTTTGCGTGGGTGGAAGTGGGCGTGGCAGAAATTTACTTGAACTTGAAATGCGTACACAATAGACGGATGTTGACACCAAATTTGGTAGCTCTATCTGTTATAGTCTCCAAGATCTCTACGTTCGTACAGACAGACGGACAAGGCTCAATCGACTCCGCTATTGATACTGATCAAGAATATATATACTTTATGGGGTCGGATAATTTTGCTTCTGCCTGTAACATATATTTTAGCGGCTTTAATATACCCTTCTACCCTATAGGTACAGGGTATAAAAAGAAAAATATTCCTTTGGGTTTCATTAGCCATTCACAGCGGGGCGTTATCGCCAAATTTTCTTTAGCATAAATTTAAAGTACAGATAAACCGACGACAGTACATACATACATATATATATGTATATATATGTATGTACATTTTTAAAAGCCGAAAATAGAAATTTACGAGATAATGTTTCCTCAGCGAAAAGTGAAATGATAAAGTGAATTTATAACTTTTATTTATTCTGTGCATTATTGTATTCTTTAATGTATGTATGACTATAATTAGCTAGATCTTGGAAAAAAAAAATGAAAAGTAAAAACGAAAACAAAAGCTGATCTCCACTACGGCCTCTGACTTTTCATTTCCTCGAAAAATTCATAAAAAAAAAGCCACATGTCTATAGGCTTCTATAAATACGAACATATTTTTTTGGTTATTTAAGTTATCCCGCGGCTAGTCGAATGTTGATCATCAAATGAAGTTGTTAATTAACAGTGGATATCCATCTGATTAATGTATGTAATAGGCAGAAGGAACTCCATAAAGTATATATATTCTTGATCAGCATCAACAGCCGAGTTGGTATAGTCATGCCCGTCTGTCCGTCCGTATGAACAGCTAGATCTAAATCGGTCAAAAATATCAGAGACGGACATACATATGTGTGTAGCTATATCGACGTGACTGTTGATGCTGATCAAGAATGTATATGTACTTTGTGGGGTCAGAAATATATAAACATTTGCTTAGTTATTTATTATGTATCGATCCAACATATACTAAATTTTGTGAAAGCCGTTAATCAATTAAATTATTCTCCTATACTCTTTTCTTGACCGATCATTGCCATGATAGCTTTATACATAAGTCTATCCGATTGGTATGATTTCGAGATATGTATATTATTTGTTCATTAATAAGTAAAAAGAAGTAAGTGGAATTAAAGCACTGCATCTTTAGTCCTCTTATATACTATATACTTATGTATATGTATGTACTTTAATCTAGCCGGAAATGCTGCCTTTTACTCAGTGCAAAACTGGAATGATTCGAAAATGATTATGCCACCAAAATGAAAAATGAAAAAGAATCGGACGACATAGCCCAATATTCTGATTATCCCTTAGAAACGTCTAACTACTGTCATATTATCTGTGGTGGTTGAAAATGAGAAATACCTGTTCGATCATAGATGGTTTCACCCTAAGGTCACATCTTGATATACCCTGTAGCCATAGGGTGAAAGGGTATATTAAAGTCGCCAAAATGTATGTAACATGGAGAAGGAAACATTTCCGAACCCATAGAGTATATACATATTCTTAATCAGCATCAAGTCGTTATAGCCGTCGTTATAAAATCGGTCAATAAATATCGGAGATATTTCAGCAGCTGCTGAAATGTGTGAGCGAGATAGCATGCGCACGTTGCTTTAGTTTCGTTCACTGAAAGGAGTAAGCGAGAAAGCATGCAATTGCTGTTTCGACTTGTTAAGAGAATTTTATAAAGAAAATTTATATTCAATTAATGAGGATTTCGAAGGAGTCTGATATTATGAAATATCTTTTTTGGTACAGGGTATACTCCAAGTCGGCAGGGACGACTTGCTTACTTAATTTTTATATATTTTTGGTGTAGAATTGGTCTTGTTATTATTATTGCCCTTTTACCCAAAAGCTGTACAATGAAAGTGACACATGTGCATGGTAAATTAAACATTCAATTCAAGTCATTTATATCTAGATGAAGGTAAACAGACATTTTGTTTCGTCTTTACAACTGAGTCCACACCGGAGTCTTTCGTTACCGTTCCCATTCTTATTCTCAGTCTCATTCTCATTCTCTTTCTCTTTCTTTTTCTCTTTCTCTTTCTTTTTCTCTTTCTCTTTCCCATTTTCATTCTCTTTCCCATTCTCATTCTCATTCTCATTCTGATTCTCATTTTCTTTCCCTTTCTCTTTCTCTTTCTCATTCTTATTCTCATTCTCATTCTCATTCTCATTATCATTCTCATTCTCATTCTCATTCTCATTCTCATTCTCATTCTCATTCTCATTCTCATTCTCATTCTCATTCTCATTCTCATTCTCATTCTCATTCTCATTCTCATTCTCATTCTCATTCTCATTCTCATTCTCATTCTCATTCTCATTCTCATTCTCATTCTCATTCTCATTCTCATTCTCATTCTCATTCTCATTCTCATTCCCATTCTCTTTCCCATTCTCATTCCCATTATCATTCCAATTCCCGTTCCCTTTGTATCCATCCATTTTTCATCGTGTCATTGCGCATCGTCGTCCACTGAGACATCTTTTGTTTAAGGCTCGGTTGATGTATTCTCCATCAGTTTTTGTCGTCCATTTGTCAATTGCATTTAAAGCAAATATATTACCGTTTACAAGTGGTTAAAAAAAAAAATTGGTTACCTCTGCACTTGTTTAAACAATTCCAATATTGTTTACTTTCATACAGTGTATATATGTATGTATAAAACATATGTATATATACATATATATGTATGTACACATTTAGATGTATACATATATTATGTACATAATATATATATATATATATGTATTTATTTCAGTTTTGATACGCTCTTCCTACAGGTGCACGATAAAGAATTGAACAAGCATCGACACTAGCTTCTTTGTCTTATCATATTTTTTCTTTCTTTCTTTATTTTCCCGTTCAAATCTTGACAATAATTTAGATTTTTTGTGCAAATTCTTTTAGTCCACTCAATTGAATGGAACGAAAGCCATGATCAAGCAAAAATTAAAAAAAGAACAGAACGAATACATACATATGGAATGAAATAAACCCAATTTTTTTGTGATTTATGTATGTATATTATAATAGAGACTGTCTTGTAATAAAGAAAGAGCCACACGTAGTGAATTATGTATGCTCTTAATAATAGATTAGATTGCAACACGATTAAAGTTATAAACCAATAAGAAAAAAAATGTCTAAGAAAAAGTTGGTGTTAAGTTTACATATTCGATTTCTATAAGTATCACAATTTGATCAATTTATCAAATTTGCTTCATTTTTTTTTCCGCGATTAGCAATTAAATATTAATATAAAAATTAATTGTCATTTTCAACTAATAAAAGAATGTGGGGAACATCTTGCTGACAAATTGCAAACAAACGAATTTGGCCATTTTAAATGTTCATTTAGTATTTGTTAGCCATTTAGCTTGAACGTCTTCGTCTTTGTCTATTTTTGTCTATTAATCAGATACAAACAGTTTCCTTTTATTGGAGGGACTTGGTCAACGTGAGTTATTACCACAGCCGAACGGTCAATAAGGAATATTATACACAAGTAAATTACATATTTGGATTCCCCAGATCAGTCCATTGAGAGGCCCACGAAATGAAGAGATAATGACTAAATTAGATTTGTGAAAGCGTATTGAGGTTATATAACTATCAGTTGATAATTATCACTTTAAAAGGCTCAAAATAGATGGATACATATTCCCGAATAAATAAATAATTTTTAAATAACAAATATTAAGTAGTAGTACTTTTTGAACAGACCTCGTATGTCCTTTTAGTTTTTTTAAGTCTCCTAGACAGATGTTTTCGATTAATGAAAATACATTTATATATATATACATACATATGTACATATGTATGTACATACATACTTACATACATACATAGATGTATAAAATTTTACGATATTTTATTTATTGTACCTACTGTTGGCAATTAATTCACGAATATAAGCTCAAATTGTTAAGATTGCAATGGGGAATCCTAGGGTATTATATAGTCGTTCCGCTAATATTACAACATATCGGTATATGTATGTATGTATGTGTACAATATATACATACCTGTTAGCAGCACCACGATTTCATGTCTTCGACTCTCCATCGTCATAAGCAAAAATACAGCCAATGCGGTGTTTGTGTATGAGGTCAATGATTTCTGTTGCGTTGTCTTTTTCACGCTTTTGACGGCTATTTTCTTTCTGCTGAGAGCATATTGAATATTAATTTAAAAAAAAGTTTTTGTGGCTTATGTAAACAGACATACATACATACATACATATGTATAGACGAATATTCAGCAAAAATGATAATAGTAATAATAATAATAATAATATAAAAAGAAATGAAGCAAGCAAGTGGTCCTTGTCGACTTGGAGTATACCCTGTACTTAGAAGTTATATTTTATAAAGTCAAACCCCTTCGAAGTACCCAATTAATTTAATATATGTACTTATGTATGTAGGTTTATTTTATGAAATTTTCCTCACAATCTGAAACACCAAATACATGCTCTCTCGCTTACTCCTATCAGTGAAAGAAATTAATGTGTCATTCGGTGCTAAGCAAGTTGCGCATGCTATCTCGCTCACACATTTCAGCCGCTGCTACCTGGCATTTTAATACAAATATATGTACATATATACGTATGTATGTGTGTAAATCTGTATTTAATTGTACATATGTATAGATATAATTGTAACAAAAAGAAATATATTTGCTTTAATACAACTTTAGTTATAGTATTTCCTAATTTGCGGGAGCGTAAGTGGGTGTGGCAAAAATTTTAAATTTACATAAATTTGGCAACTTTAATATGCCCTTTTACCCCCTCCTTTTGGGTACAGGGTATAAAAAATAACGCAACAACAACATAAAGAGTAGAAAAATAAAATCAAAAATGTATAGATGACATAATTATACATACATATGTATGTATATATATAGTATGTACCTATGATGTAGGTATGATGTTCGAAAGTACATACATAAATTCATACATACATACATACATATGTACATACATATATGCATGAGATATGTAGTTACGCATGCTATCTAGTGATTCATGGCCATTGTAGACTATCTTCCAATTATCATCAATATTTTAAGAAAAATATCTCGAAGGTCTATCGTGATAAGGATTGTTTCAAATTTTCATTAATTAGACTAAAAAGTAATTGCATGTTGTCTAACTGAATTTTGGGATGTCAAAAGTTGCCATAAAAGTGAAGGAATTGACATCGCGTTGATTCAGTAGAAGAACCGAAACCATTCACGAAATGTGCAAATATCTCTTGTCTTTAATAGTTATTGGGCTGCTATTGAGTTATCGGCCCATAAGGGCCGAAATCTTTGAAGAGTGCGCAGATGAAGAGAGTGGAACATATGTACAAAGCTGGGAAAGCTGTCAATCCTATGTCTATTGCATGGGTGAGGATTCCGGCAAGGGTGATTGTGATGATGGAGAGTATTTTGATCCAGAATCGGGTAGCTGTGATGCTCGTGAAAATGTACGTTGCTTTTTAGACGAGGTTGATGAGCCATCTGCGGAAGAACCCAATGATACCGATGGCGAAGAAGAAGTGGAGGAGGAAGAGCAACCAGTGCCAATTACCTCAAGACCAATTACTAATGATTCCACACCACCAACTGTGACTGAGCCTAACCTTGAAGTGGATTTTCTTAATATAGCTCCAGTTGTGAAACCGACTTGTCCAATCAGCGATGATCCCAGTCAGGTGATTCTTATGCCGAGCAATGTTTCATGTACAGAATATTATCTTTGTTATCACGGTCATGCCATGGAAATGCATTGTACAGATCAACTGCACTTTAATGCCCTTACAGGTCAGTGCGATTATCCGGAAAAGGCCCAATGCCCGGTAAGTGCAGGATAATGGGATCAAGGATATGGAAATTCATTGATTAATTCAATCTGTTCTTTTATCTAGCTTGAGCGTCCTTTAGCCCACAAGTGTCTGCCATCTATGATGGACTTTTTTCCTCATCGAGATAACTGCAATTACTTCTACTATTGCATTAAGGGTTTCCTCACACTACAGCAATGTCCCTTCTATTACGGCTGGGATGTGGAGAGACGAAGTTGTGTACAAATCAATGTGGCCAAATGTTACGGCAATTCACGACGTACGTAAAATTTAGAGAGCAATTGAAATTTTATTTTGGGTATCATCTTATTGGATGCTGATGTATGTCCCCAGATCTATTTATGTATATGTAATTCTAGTTAGATATTAGTTCATTACATTTCTTACTAATCAATGAAAGTCCATCAGTTCCCTTTAGCTAAAGTACTCTAGATAAAAGAAGAGGAAACAAAAAAAAAAAAAAAAAAAAAAAAAAATGAAATGAAATTAAATGAAATAATAGAAGGAAACAATTTATTAGAGCTATGTTCGTTTTAAGTTGATAAACGATAAGTTACATACATGAGTTGATTAATTAAATATAACTAATTTAAAAGACACTTTTCTGAGCTATAAAAACCTGAATACCTGTCCCTTGTCAGTACATACAAGAAGAATGAGCCCGTCCCAACACATTAACGCCGTTGTGTTTATACTGTACGGCATTGTTGTCGTTGGCGTCATTAGCCTAAATATCCCGGATTGTGATAATCAAACTGGAATTATTAATAATGCACTAACGAATTGCTCATACCCGTTCATCAATTGTTCTGGAGACAATTCTCAATATTGTGTGGATCGAGAGAACTGCAGTGATACATATATTTGTAATGCGACGATAATAACGACAACAGTAATACCAACAAATCAAACTACAACACCGATTCCCAATCAAAGTAGTTCCACAACAAATAGTATCGGTAACAATAGTACTCCAAGTTCGGCGGAAGTGCGTCAGCATTGCCAGCCGGGTGTAACGCAAAAGTATCCCTATCCCAATAATAATAATTACTACTACTATTGCATTAATGGATATCTATTGGTTGAACAATGTCCCGTATGTCATTCATTTAATATGGATAATGGTACCTGTGTTGCCCCAATAACAAAATGTACATTCAATTAAGTTTCATGTTGTATCAAATCTTTCATACAAATACAATAAATTGAATTAAAATTGTAAAAAAAAAAAAATTGAAAATTGAAAATCATACTGGCAAGTATCTTATCAAATGTTGTGGTTTTTACCAACCTATAAAGCGTACGTTATGGTGAAATCGAAGCAACAGTTGATTGAATATATGTGGAGAGTTTCGTTACTGGTTCTCTGCCTTATGGCAGGGCACGTAAATGCTGAATTTCTACAGGAATGTGAAGGTGTTATTATCTTTCGGATACCCAATCCTAACCAAGAATGCAGTGAATATGTCTATTGTAATGGCGATGATTCATACTATTGTAATGGGGAATGTACCGAGCGTGTTAATTGCTATCAATCGGAAAATCAAAACATTACGACAATATTAACAAATGCACCACCAGCTGTAACACAGACGACCAGCACATCATCTTCTATAGTTGAACATTCGACTACTGTTGAATATACCAAGCCCAATACAACCAATAATACAACAATCACAACAGAAATGACGACAGCAACAACAACAACAACAATAACCACAGTATCACCCAATGTCGATATCCACCTTCATTGTAAAATGAATGGACAAAATGCTGTCTATCCATATCCACCTAATGAGAATTATTATTATCATTGTATTGCCGGTTATCTATTGCTACAGCAGTGCCCACAGAATTTTCATTTTGATGTGACGCAAGGTCAATGTATTACAACGACGTTAGCATCGTCAGTAAAGACTTATCAAATGTAAAATTTCCCCAAAAAAAAAAAAAAATAAAAAGTCATGTTTCTAAACAAATTAAACTCTGATAACTGAGACCGAAAAATAATTTAACCAAAACAACAAGCCGACAGCAATATAGTCAAAGCACCACCATCACCTAACCAAGTAACGGTAGTCTTCGTTTAGAAACCTTTGTGTCAACATGTTGTCGCTATTGTGGTTGGGTGGATTAATTCTATTTTTTAACTCAGGAGGATGTCTGGCTGATATATTTGAGGAATGTAATGATAGTAACAATGGCTTCTATATAGCCTCGCCAAAGAGCTGTGCCCATTATATTGCCTGTGAGGGTGAGGATTCCTTTGAGGGTGAATGTGGAGAGGGTGATTACTTCAATGCCGAAGATCAAGTTTGTGAATTAATGGTTGATGTGGACTGTAGGACGGGTTTAAGTCTTCAAACAAATGGAGAAGAGTTAGCTCCAACTGTTGCTTCATCACCGGTAACTGCAGCAATAGAATCAACAGATCTGAATGTGACAGAAATACAAGAACAGACTACAACAGTGGAACAGGTTACGTCTTCAGCTATATTACCATCGATGTCTCCATTGGAATCAACATCCTCCTTCAACATTATGCCAACTGTCTCACCTTCTATTACTGTTGTATCCACCGTATGCCCACCTCAGGATAATCTTAATCGGATTGTCCTGCTACAAAATTCTAATTCTTGTTCAGACTATTTTATATGCTATCATGGCCAAGCCCAGGCTCTGAGCTGTTCGCCACAGCTGCACTTTAATCCATTGACGGGCAAGTGTGACCGTCCCGAAAATGCCAAATGCCTGGTAGGTGGTAAATCGTCGTGGTGAATTGTGGTAAATAAGAAATAGAACATTTTAATAATAAATCCTTGTTCTTTTTAGACCACAAATGTGAGTGTCCGTGAGCAATGCAAATCACATGTTGTGGATGTCTATCCACATTTGGATAATTGCAATTATTTTTATTCATGCAACAAGGGATTCTTGATGGTGCAACAGTGTCCGTTATTCTTTGGCTGGGACTACGAGAAGCGTATGTGCATGGCACTTAGCCAAGCTAAATGCTATAAGCGGAAATCAAACATTTAGTTTACAACAGTTTTAATATTTATTCGTTTAAGCCTTTTACCTATATATACATACATACATATATGTATAATGACAACTGTATAATATTTTAAAATAAAATATATTTTACCAATATATACATATTTCTAATATTATTTATTATCGTGTGTCTTCGTACAGGTAGCGTTACAATATACTCTACACGGTAAATAAGATAAATATTTGAGGTTCACATTAATTTTAATGAAGGAAGCAAGTCATCCCTGCCGACTTGGATTATAAGAGATATTTTATAAAGTAAAACGCCCTCAAATTGCCTGTCAGTTTAATAAATAATTTCAAATGGAACTCTCTTAATTTGCCGCAACAGCAGCTATGTACATACATGCCATCTTGCTCACTCCTATCGTTGATCAAAATTACTGCGACACTAGGTACAAATCAGCGAATGCATGCTATCTCGCTCACTCATGTCAGCTGCTGGTGCACTTGGGATTTAAGTATATCTCCGATATTTATTGTCCAAATTTAATAAAATTGAATTCTTGGTACAGGGTATATTTCAGGTCGACTTGCTCGCCTCATAAGAAATAAGAACAAGCAAATTAATGAATCAAAAGATTTTGTGATAAACAAAATGAAAAATTTCAATAATATGTTTCAAATGATATAGCGAGTTTTTAATTTTTCCCCTAGGGCTCCTCTCCACGGCCCTGTGTATATACATACATATCTATGTATGTACATATGCACATAATGTAGGATCGATAAGGATTTGCTTAGAAGAAATAATATTCAGATAACACAAGCAATAATATACATACATATGTATGTATGTACATATGTACATAAGTTAAGAATACTTTAATTAATAAAAATATGAAAAATTCATTTATGTTTGGATTTTTATTTCTTTATATGTAGAACCAAAAATCAAACAAATATACATAGATCGACTTCTTGTAATGTTAGCATATAAATTCATTTTTCCCCAAATTTCCGGCAAACCCTTTAATGGGAAATTTGACTTTTTTTACTCATTCAATTTTACGATGTGATTGGTGAGATCTTTGAAGTTGCCATTAGCAGCTCATTCCAAGGTCGTCTAAACAGAAATTGATCATATCACAATTCTTTAATGAATCATATGAGTTAGCACTAAATACATACTACAATATACATACATACATACATACATATTTTATATCTTTCATATGAACATGAACCTTGAACCGTTAGTTTGTACTAGAAACATTAGCACAGAAATGGGACAATATTTTTTTTTGCCAACATTAATTACATATTTTGTTTTGCTATTGCTCTTTTCTTTTTTCTTCTGAGTTAATCGCAAACTATCTTTTTCGGGTTTTTTGTCTTTCTTCTTCTTCTTCATCTTCTTCTATGTGTATTTGTCTATGTAGTATGTGTGTAAGCGGAGAAAAATTAATAATGCAATGGGGCCAATTAGGTAGATATTTTATCTAGCAATTCTTTTTTGGCAAAAAATACTGAAGGCGAATGGCTGTTATCGTCTTTGCCTGACATGCAATTGAAAAATGTTAATTTTCTGATATTGTTGGAGGGAGAGAGACTCGTCTGCAATTTGGTTGGCAAGCCGACAATATGAGTTCAATAGATCTATCGACATTAGAATAAAATTGCGTTGATAATGATTCGGAACTATTTGCGTCTAGGTAGGACATTTTGGCATATATGTATGTACATATATATAAAACTTATTTATCAATTTTATCAATCCACATCCAGTGACTATAGTAATATTTGCTGGAGTCGGATCCGGGGCTAATGTTGGGACTGGGACTGACACCAAGTGGCGACCTTTTAAGCCAACTAATTCCGTGACAATTCGTCAAAGTGCTGGCAGTTTGTGTGTTAATCATTTATTTGGTGAATTTGTTGAACATCCAGATGATTGCAAAATGTTCTATCTTTGCATGGAGAATGGTGATGCTGTATTAGCTTCATGTCCCAGCACCATGTTGTTCAATACGGAGAGTAGACTTTGCGATGCCGCTGAAAATGTTCGATGTAGCAATACTGGCGATACAAATTCCAGTCCCTCAGTTTCTGATGAGTCGAATAATGTGATAACCGACGCTGTCTCTTATTGTGCAGGGCTAAGTCCGTTGCAAGCGAACGATCGGATTGTCTATATAGGCAGTTCCACGAGTTGTAGTAACTACTATATTTGCTATTATGGCCAAGCCATAATGCAAGAGTGCAGTGAGGAGTTGCATTGGAATGCGGTCACTGGAAAATGCGATATGCCAGAGAGATCACAATGCACCATCGACATGGAGCAGTTGCAGCTGGAGCCATCAACTATTAGCAATTCAAATTCGGCTGGAGGAGGACTTCTGGCCAATGAGTTTATCCATTGTCCTACCTATGGCCAGCATTTGTATCCGCATATGAAGCGATGCGAATTCTTCATCTACTGCGTTAAAGGACATGCCACTTTACAACAGTGTCCATTTTATTATTTCTTTGATGTTGCCACAAAAAGTTGTCAATGGTCGCGCACAGCCTTATGTGTTAGAGATTTAGAGCTCCATCGATAAATAATACTTTCTTAACTTATCAATAGCATTTTATTTTTTTTTTGTACGACTTTGTCGAAGTTAAGTGGTTTTCCGGCGGACACCAAGGGATCGTTATTTTGGCATTGGAATTGGTTCTACATTTAGACTTATTATTTTACTATGATTGAAACTTCGAAAACGGAATGTTAAATTCAAATTTGATCGGATTAACCCAATTGGAAAGTCTCTGTGTATACATATATACATATGTATGTATGTATGTATGTACATATGTTCTCAATACTTTTCCAATAATATTTTGACAACACCACACAACTCATAAGTTAATTCTGGTAAAGTACTTTAGTAAGATAAAAACATTGAAAATATTGCATCTACATGTACATATGTATGTACATATGTATAATTACGATTATAAACATTACAAGCATACATATGTACATACATACATACATTAAATGCATACATGCATTTAATGGAGCTTGTTCAAATGAATCAAAAGCGTTTGACGCATATGTATGTACTTACATTTATTCATATGTTTGTATAAAAGTATCTAACAAAATTAAACCGCTGTCTGGTCAAGCAACGAGAAACACTGAATTTCGGTTGGTAGTCTTTTTAGAAATTAAGACTACTAGAGCACTACCACATTATTGAAAGTTTATTTTGCAAAGATTCTAACTTATTGAATTCGTTTACCGCCAATTAACAAAAAGCAGTTTTTGTTAGCGTCGAAACGATTGTCGATTAAAAAGTAATCGAAAAATCGAGCTTTAATCGACAAAGAATCGCTGAGATGCCAAGAACTTTTGTGCGGAAATACGTACCTTGGGTACCATTGTATGCAGCATATCATTCGACATATGTAGATAGTTATCGACCTGTGTGACCATACTTGCACATGTAAGAAGTAAGAAAAAAACAAAATATTTAAACATTGTGGATGAGGGTGGAGAGTACATAAAATTCTCAACAACAAGACGAGGAAGATTCCGAAAAAAATATTTCAAATGAAATCGAAAATTCCGAATTGAAAAGTATAGACTTTCAAGAGAATCCAGGTAAACTATAAGTCCAACAAGGCTAGACGCAAACGTATCCATCAAGTATTCCATCAAAGCTCCTGGAAGATTCTAGTAGCAGTCGGTAGGTGGGAGGGGGAACGACCAGGCACCAGGCGTTTTGATTCAAGACGAGCGAGAAAAATAGAGCAAAATGTTTGGTAATTTCCTCGAGATTTTCCGAAATCGCAAACGTCGGCGATGCGATGATGGTGACGAGGTGGTGGGAAGTGTGCCGCTACCAACAGAGGGACCAGATGTTCATGATGACTTGGTCAAAGAATTTTGTACCAGCAACAACAACATTACACAAATCGATAGGTAATTAAATACTATATTAATAATCTTTTATCTCTTTTTTACAGTTGCTTATGTGTGCGTGCGTGTATGCGAGTGTGTATGTGCCCTATGTGTGCATGTGTTGTGTGTGAGTAAACAATATTAAAGAGATCAGCGCAAACAGCAACAAAACCCACACACAAAACTTAAGACGTTTCAAAAAGAAAAAAAAAACAAACCCAAAACTCGAAAAAAATAATCAAATCGACAGAGACCCAAAAACGGAAAACCATTGGAAAAGAAACTTAATCGCACCCCTGGCCAGCAGCTGAAGACTCATTTCACTCTGGATCAGCCGCAGGATATGGATATTGATGTGCCCACAGTGCATCCAACCGACAGTCACCATCAACACCACCACAGCAACAACTCTTCATCATCATCCGCTGCGAACGTCTATCACTCGGAATCATCAATGAATTTTGATTACTTGCAAGGACTGCGAGGCGGATCATATCTAGCCTCTAGCTCGTCCTCTGCAGGCGGTAGCGGTGGCGGTAACGGTGTCGGTGGGAATAGCTCGTATGGACTCGTCGACGACAGTAGAGCTCTGGACAGGTTGTTATTCCATCCATCCATCCATCTATTCATCCAACATCTATCTATTCAGTTCCATTCTACGAACATTTTTTTATAACTATTTTATCTTTCTCTTTCTAATTGATTTTTCTTCACACTTGCTACCATTTAGTTTCATTTGCTTTATAAAATCATAGTTATGTATTGTACAAATATGTATACATATATGTATAATGATTGTTGTAGATTGGTGGTAGCTCTTAGAGTACGCCCACACAGGTTTCAAGCTGTTTTGGTGCGGGCGCCTCTTAAGATTCTATTCATTTCTAATTTTTAGTTTTTTTTTTTTTTTTGTATAATTTTATTTGTATAGAGAGATCTCTTTATTTGGTTATCAATGAACCAGCTTAACACAATTTAACTTTTGCCTTTTTCTTTCCATGTCCATCATATAACTCACAAAACCAAACGTGTGACAGACCTTTTAATGCCAACGAAAGGTAAAAGTAGTAATAATAATATTATTAACATTATTAAAATTGAATCCAAAGCTAATGTTGTTATTTGACTAACGTTCGTCATATATTTCAGGTTTGTTAACATAATGGATCAATTAGATGCGCGCGTGGAAAAGTTTCGCAAAGACGCCTTAAATTTACAGGAGAAGAAAGACTACCTCTTGATGTCCATGGATCTCATTAAAAGCTATGAAATGCTACAGAATATGAGCGAAGGTAAAAAATATTTCGATATTCCAAACATTGGTGATGTACAGTAATACTCTACTATATGGAACATTATGATTGAAACATACAAATCATTTAACACTCACTCAATTACTTAAATTAAGAGGGTAAATTTCCAAAAAAAAAGTCTGCCGCGTAAACCGAGGTGATTTACGGTCGACAGATTCTTACTAATCAGTTTCCCAATCCAATTTAAACCGTTGATAGTATACCCCAGAAGGTTGTTAACTAGATTTAATTCTTTTACAACTTTGACTACAGGATTATTGAACCAAATTTTCGGGATCCTTAATTTTAGACAAAAAACCATTTGTAGTGTCGCTGTATTTATTATTTATAAGGCCGATGTGAAAGAGAAAGTAGTTAACATGAACTGCAAGGCTATATTGATATTTATTAACTAAATTTTTTTTTACTTTCTTGCAGCCGAACGGGAAGAGATCATGTTATATATTCAGCGGGTTAGCTCACGATTAGGGACTGTAGAACTGAATGTACGCACTGTACGCGACAATGCCCAGGAGGATTCACTTAGCCAGATAAACGCTTTAATTGATACCATGATCAAAATGGGCGACCCCGTAATTGCCCGCCAACGATGTCAGTTATATTTGAATGCCTGCTGTAGCAGTACCATGGATCCGTACGGACACATGGACGCGGTTTCCGAATCGGATTTGGGACCGATTGATAAGAAGTTCGAGAGTGCTCTGTTGGGTTGCACACTGGACGATCAGAAGAACATAAAAAAACGATTACAGGCGTTGATGGGTTATCTGAATAAACAAACTGTTAACAATTAATTTTTGTTAATTTATTTACTACTGCACTTTTTTTTCGGGCCAAACTAAAAAAAACAAACAAAGAAGTAAAAGAACAGAAACAAAAACCAACAGAGTTCGATGATGTACCGTAAAATACTTAAAAAGAATTATTATTAAACCAAAAGAAAATCAAATGAATGCATCACTATTTAACAAGTATTGAGAAAAGAAAATACCAGTAGAACAACTTTTAAAGAAAAAATGTTTGAATTTCCGTACTTTGCCTTTGAATTAATTTAAGCTTTAGTTTGCTTATTTAATATTTAATTAATTTATAGCGATTTACTTTTTTTTTAATTTAAACTAAGTATATAGTGCATACATTTATACATATACATATATGAATAAATACAAATTTTTTGTGTTTGTTTAAAACTCAGTCTTTACTATATAATAAATTAAACAATCGCAATTTAATTATTACGAAATTTGTCATTTATCTTAAATTGAAATCGTTCTTTGTATTGTATATATGTAGTCGCAGTTGTTTAACATTAAATATTTTTGGAAAAATTGCATTCATTTTTAAACAGATTTTCTTATAAATGAGATGAAATATGATCTATGTTAAACTAATCGATTTATTTGTATTTTCTATATGAAATGATAAGACATCAATTTGGTACACCTAACTGCTTGGCTTATAAGAATCCCGGATAGCATATATCCTGAGGTTTAAGCACACGATCACTGAGAACCCAAACCGCTCCCTCGACCCCAAAGAATATTTGATGTATATTCTTTGAGGTTAGGTATATAATTTCATTGCCCTCCGCTGTTAGATTCCTTAGACAGGAGCAACGGACAACGGCACCAAATTTGGGCATCACATAGAACAAGGAGCCACTGTTATCCATTAGCATACTGCGACTGCTGCCCAAAAGGCTGCCCAGTTGTGTTAGTTGAATTGATGGCGATGGTATTAAAGCATTAGATTCGTTATATAAACTTAATGCGTTGAGGGAGCTATAGAGTCCACCATCCTGATCGGCCACCAGAAGTTCCCCTTGAAGTCCAAATGTAAAGTCCAATGGTTTAATGGGGAAAGTCCGATCCATATTCTCATATTTGTGGCTGACAAGATGCCGACGATACCATTTCTGCTCCAAGATATCATAGGCCAATATCAATGGATCACTGCTCATGATAAAGTAGATGTGACGTTCCACTTCGCAATCGCTGGCCCTTGGAGACATTTGGACCACCAAACTATTGGATTTATTTACTCCTATATATTGGCCACAATCAATTCTCAACAGTTCAATATTATTCCGTATCAAATCAAAGACAAAAAGTTTGGGTGTACACTTGCATTCCGTACAGCCCACATCCATGACCCACAAGCGGCTCAAGCTATCCACCTGCGACCAGTGCGCCTGCTGCAGGAGCGTGCAATCCGATTTAATTCCATTTGCATGCACTTCAGAGCTGGGAAAAATGATCGTACGCATTGGAAGATGCGAAACGGGCCATTGGGCCTCGATTAATGTTGGAAATTTCTTATTTTCCACACTGATACTAAGAAAAACTCGCGAAAAATGCATGGACAGATGACGCACATTATAACTGGAGCCATTCAGACCAGCTTGGGAAAGTAACCAAGCACCATTCGCTGTAGCCTGGCAAAGAATTAGGCTAACACAAAAAACAACACATGATGTGATCATTGTTAAAATCAGTTTTCAACTGAACAACCAAACTAATTGCCAACGTTAAAGAAACTTTCAGAAAATTGTCGAGGTCATCATTTGGTGTCGATTGTCACCGGCACTTCCATGTCGCCGGCCTGAAAATGCATTTCTCTCACTCTCCCTTTCATCATCACTCTGTCTCTCTCTCTCTCTTTCTCACTCTCGTTCTCTGTGTATTTATGTATGTATGTATATATAGTTGATTGATCATTGATAGTTGGATCAGTGTATCAAAAATTTAGCAAATTGCTAAAACTGAAAACATTTATTACGAGCATCTGAAATATTTTGTTTAATACACGAATAATGCTGGACCAGTCCATGTAGACTATGTTCCGATTTTAGTAAGTTTTTGTGCTTTGGAAGTGTGCTTGGTAAAAAGTTGCATAATGAAACATTGGTAAATATTATAATATATAAAAGAAAGAAGAAATATCGTCTAATTACCTCGGTTAGACCTATGTAATATTATGCCAAAAACTAAAATAATCTGAAATTAGTATATTTTCATCCTTTACTATTTAAACCATTCAGGTAAATCCTCTTCAAACTATTTTAATAGCCAAATAGAGTATCCTCCGTTCCTCAAAAACTGCATATGACCTTTTTCTCAACGTGTCAATGTCAAAATATTTAATTGGTAAAATCTGTGTTTTAAAGACATAGATCAGTTAGCTAAGCCTATAGTCCAATAATCTACATACATACATACATATGTGCACATTATAAGAGACAGTTAAGGGGGTATATTCGGGATACCGGGATATCCAGATCTAATGAATCATCGTAAATTATTAACTTTCCGATGTGCATACATACATACGCACAAATATAAGCTTTACATACGCACACATACGAATTAGAAATTAATCTTTACAGCTACCTAAATTGTTGTACCTGTTATTGAGATTAAAAATACTTAAGATTTGATTATAGCTTCCTGTGCTTATTTGTAAAGTCCCGTGCTGATAGATGGCCTCGTATAGGCAATGCAATATGTCATCATGTTTTTCCCCAATTTATCTATATATGTACATACATACATACATACATATATGTATGTGTCACTTGCGTTATCTTATTCGATTCCGCTATGAACTATTATTAGCGTCATCACCAATAAAAATTGGAAAAAAGAATTTTAAATCACAATTCTTATCAAATTGCTTTAAAATAATATCTGAGTGGTATAAAATATTTTTATTTCTATTTACATACATGACTTATCTAAAAGCGAACAAACATCAGGATCACCAAGAGATCCCAAAGGTTCCTCGTTGCGATTGTACCGATTTTGGTTCCAGATCTAATGGTTAAAAGGGTTAAAAAGGAGCATAGTGTCAAAATAATTTTGACATACATAATTACACCGATTGGATATTATGTAGTCCGAAACAAAACCAAGTTAAGGTTGTTACCCGTATGCATGTATGTATGTATAATATACGTACATATATACATATTTATATATATGAGTCTATTTCACTCTGAAGTGTTGGTCGTGGTGTTAATTATGGTTTGTGGGACTCGTTATCTTTTGATTGTTTTATTTTTATTTTTGTTGTTTTTGTTGCCCCGATATGATTAAAGCTTTTCCCACCTCAATACTTTACCGTTTTTTTTTTTGTTGGTTGAAAGGTATTCCAGTTGTTAATTTGGCATTGTCCACCACGCAACGAGTAACGGCAAAAATAAAAAGATCGACATTTATTTGCTTTTTGTTAAGTGTGTGCATACGATACTATTTATCTTCTCTGTAAAGGATAATACATAAATAAATTCAGTCAACATGTGCAATTGCCTGTGGGAATGTCTGAAGTGTCCTGGCAAATTGGTTTGCTGGTAAATATAAATACATACAACACGGATTACATTTGAATTTACGTATACACACAGGGGGGTTTTGACCCCAGACTTTCAAACAAGTTTTTATCAATTTAAAATCAAAACAATATCTCAGGTACATGCCTGAAGTTTCGCGTACTGCCCTTTGATTGTAGCTATATACTAAGTATATGGAGCGGTGCATGCAGTGACTCATAATAGTATACATTCTATATAATTAATAGTACATACACGCATACATATGTATAAATATTATATACATATATAAATATATATGCACATATGTATGTGTATTATATATTGATTTTGGTTGGTTGTCATAAAACACAAAGCCATTTCCATAATAAAACAAGTTAACCTACTGCTATTCCATTATGATTAAATTAAATGTATAAAAAAATATAAATATACATATGTATGTATGGCTACCAGTTACCATAAAATGTTACCTATAGGAACTATTTGAGAAATAACTCTATAGATTTCAATTTTTAGATCAATTTGATGCGACTATTAGCAAAATACCGACTCCTGTGGACTATAACATACATATGTACATATATGCAACTTTTATAGAAATAATAGGTCCACAACATGTTTACTATATACTATATATCGATTAACTTAAAAAACCGCATTCTTGGCATAGGAATTTCGGCATGGACAAAGTCCCATTTCCAGATACATAGATCTAACTATTTCTCTATTTATTTAACCTTTTTAGTTGCTGTGAATGCGCCTGTAAAATGATATTGAGCATACTCTGCTCATTCATTGTCCTCTTGGTGATCATTGGATTGATTGTCTACTTTACTGTATACTATCATAAGGATAGCGGTAATCCAACTGATGTGGCGACCACACTGGCTCCAATTGTTAAGCGAAGCATAAGGGATTACTTTAAAAAGGAATACTAAATGCAAAAATTATTAAATTAAACGAAAAGAATTTCTAGTATTTTAAGTTGTATAATAATATCGTAATCCATCAAAAGATAGAAAATAAAACATTGAAAACCCATAACGAAATAGTTATAGAATTAATCTAATCTAGTCATAATGCGATTTTTTTTTCTTATCTATTGATTGCTTTCGAACGAAATGTATAATTTTGCTATGGCCCATACAGAATATAAGCATACATAGTGCATATATATATACATACATACATATGTATGTACTTATACATCCATAGAATTATTGTTTCTGTATTGTATTTGCGGGCTTGTCAACTGATATTGGATCGCTATACATACATATCTACATCTTGGGATGAGTCAGTCGTAACTTATTCTGGGTATTTCATAAAATTTTGTTGGTAAATGAGTTGGCTAACACTTGTTTATGAGAGAGGAAGAGAGAGAGAGACATTGTGTGATATATTCAATTCGAAGAAACACAATGGAGGATATGATGAATACATATGTACATACATACATACATACATATACAAACACACATATGCAATATTTCAAAATCTTATAATTCTACCTCGATTCCTTCAGATTGCTAGACTTCTATTTATTCGTTTAGATTTAAAATTCATTTGTAGAGCTTCAAAATTTGACTAATAACCAACCGATAGTTGGTTAAAAATCTCGAGATCCTGGAAATAACAGTCCTTGAATTAAGCCAAATATGGGGTATAACCATTCCCGCTGCGAGAGGGAAACCTTTCATAACAGCTGTTCTTTTAATTAGTTTTGTTATACCCTTGCAGAGGGTATGTTCATTTTGGTCAGGAGTTTAAATGCACTGAAGGAAGCAGCCCTCGAATCAGAATCGGCTGACCATATCATATAGCTGCCATAGGAACAATCAGACCAAAACATTATTTTCTTATGCCATAGACATTAAATATAGGTTTGGCTATATTATATTCTATATTTATATATGTACATACATACATACTTCTTAATGCAAGGGTATATGAACTTCGGCACGCCCGAAGTTAGGCTATCCTTCTAGTTTTTCTGTATACTACTTTACGATCAGGTAGACGACACTGGTCAGTTCTCTTTGAGGGTTGAAATTTGGTGTATTCCCGTTGTCAATAACTTTTCAATTTTAGTTCTTTTTGCACCAGCATTGGTGTTACAATGTCTTCGAATTGTACTCTTTATTACACTGCCGTGGAAGATATGTTCCAGGACGAGCTCGAGCTCGACGATGCAGAAAGTGGAAATCAATCTCAGAACGAGATCGAACCCTACACTCATACACCGAAGCGCACAGTACGGATACGTCAGCAGAATTTATTCTCTCAGGATTCATCTGAATTTGTCATTAACCGCCGATCACCGATGCCGCTTCCCAAACACGTATCAACCTGCATCTCAGACAAGGAACTGTCGCCCCAGACCCGAAAAGAATTTCAGGCCATTCAGCTTTTGCGTTTGCGTAAGAAAAAGACCGAGAACGAGCAGAAACAGAATTTGCAACGACGCCTAACCATAAGAATTTAAATCGATCTTCTGGATTATTTTATACAAATTATAACCTAATCGTAGTGCTTCCAAACTGTATGCTTTACTTATAATTATTATGTAGTAGTTGTGCTAAGTATGCCATATAAATTTTAATTTTTTTAAAAGTTTTCTGAGAGCTTTTTTGTAATTGAGGTTCAGTGAAACATGTTAAACTTTTTGGGTATGGGAAAGCTTATCGGTTGCTTAGACAAAATTGCGAGAGAAAGTGGAAGGCATGGAAAAAAGATAGACAGCGGGAGAGAGAGAGAGAGACAAGTCTTTCTCTTACACTCCAGTGAGAAGCAGATTTAGCAGGTTTCCAAGACAGCTTCTCAATTCCCAAAATATTGTCATTAATTTGTATTAAAAAAAGTACATATGCTTTACATACATATAAATACATTATGTGATCTATCTTTAATAATTTCTTTAAGCCGTCTTGATCAAAAGCAATCAATTAGTATGGATTTTTTTTTTCATTTTTATTACAAGATGTATGTATAATATAAGCTTTCTATATTAACTAATATCTTATTTGCAGAATCAAAATAATTTGTCTAAATTACTGGTTTTATGTTAATGTAAAATAATATTCAAATTTTGGTTATCATTTATAAGGGCACTGACTTTAAGTGGCTTTCTTTTACCTTGATTATCATCTTATCATTAGCCAGATACGTACTTAAGGAAAGTTTGATAAATTTAATTAAATACCTTGAATTAGTTCATTGTCTTTAGTGGCAGTAGACAAATAATCAAATCCAACGTATTATACGTATGTATGTATGTATATAATTTGCTTTCTAAAGAAATTAATACATACATACATACTTTAATTAAATTTATATAGAGGAAGAAAATGAATTGCAGAATTTGGCTCTTGTTTTTGTATTATTAAAAGCAATAGTCACTATATTTAGTGCAAATCATTATTTTGATAATACGCAAAGGTTCATTTGTATATACATATGTATGTACATATGCACTCGTATAAATAAACGTAACCCCTCAGTGACCTTTTCCGAGCGAAATAAATTGTGCAACTTTTTTCCCCTCAGCCCACATATGTACATAATAAAAGGGAAGCGAAATTAAATCGATCACCTAATCTCCCCCCTCACCAATTTCCCGACACCAGCCATATGTATGTACATATGTATGGATTTATCTCGGGAAGAGCGTCTCTCGATTTTTCAGCTTACATTTCATCGCTCCGACATGTACTCGCGACCCTCAACCGGCAGCATATAACGAGAATTCTTGTAAAATTTGCTGCGGCTATATTTCTTGTCGGATTTCAATGAAATTAGGTAGACTGGTGTAAAATGCCATATTCTCTAACATATCCAAAAATGATAAGAATATCTTAATTGGAAGCCCTTTGAAATGCAAAAGTTTGTCAGATCCAAACGACTAAGCCGATTTTATTGACTCTTGAAAAATCAGATACTTGAGAACCATATCTCACTATAGCCCGAAAATGAATGAATTCCCTATGCTCTTTCATATAGAAATCAATTAACAAAAAACAATTTAAATCTTGCATTTGTTGTAAACAAAATAAGTTTCGTATTTTACTCTAGGAAATCACAATTCAGCTTTATCATACCCAAACACGCGGCCGGTTGATTCACAATATAGACGAATCAAGTAAGTGGCGGGGGAGGCCGCCAGTTGGTGAGCGTGCAAGCATTGTTGTCTGTTGATTTTTATACAAAGTTGGCATTCATTCAAATGAGAGTGAGTATAAATTACTTATAGAGAGATTGAGAGCGTAGCTGCTTATGGAAATAGTATGTGGAAAGGGTACGGGGAGCTACCTCTCGTGTTTGGGATGGGTGACATGTGCATAGTTTTC
The DNA here is from genome assembly GCA_018150375.1 of Drosophila sturtevanti. NCBI lineage: Eukaryota > Metazoa > Arthropoda > Insecta > Diptera > Drosophilidae > Drosophila > Drosophila sturtevanti. Next base: position 2,659,478 of record JAECWJ010000686.1, on the reverse strand, counting down.
TTTGATCGTTCAAGTTTATGAACAAACATAACATACATACATACATATGTATGTATGTACATACATATGTATGTATTTAAATATGTACATATATGTATGTATGCAGACGATAAATTAATCAATACTAGTTATTATATATTTTATTAAGCGCACTTTTGAAATTCGTGTATTATCTTTATGGAATATAGAAAACACTCATTCGTAATCAAAACTTTGCAATGACTATGTACATTTTTCATCTATTTCCTTCGATCCTAAATCGCTGGTCATTCTCTTACTTATTTATGACTCTTGACACTTGAATGTACATACATACATACATTCACACATGCATACATATGTATGTATGTATACATATTTAGAAATGATCGAAATTGTTTAATTATACAATTTGGAAAACTTTCTCGAACAGATTCATAAAATGAATTGCTCTACAAAACAATCGAACTGTGGTTTTATTTATATTGGCTTATTAAACCTACATATGTATGTATATGTATATGCATACATACATATGTGCTTAAGTACGTACAATGCAACTGAATTTGTAAATTAAAATTTAGGATAGTAAAAATAATTTTTAATCATTTTTAATTAATTTAATTATTTTTTAATGAAGAAACTATTTCGTAAGTTTGAAAGATTTTTTAAATTTTGTAGTTAACTTGTCTCTAGGTAAAAATTATACAAAAGTCTAACAAAGCACTTGAATTAAAAAGTAAAAATCTGTCATTTTACTGCATTATGCATATAAACATACGATTTAAACTGGATGCTCTCTTTTACAAGGCTTAGAATAAAAATTTGAAAAACTAAATACATACATACATACATATGTACATATGTAAGTATAGGAAATCTTCATCCATGAAATATTATTTTTTTTTTAGTCTTCTTCGTTTATTTATAAGTTTCGCATTTTTTACAAAGAGTTCCCTAGGTAAAATATTAAAAAATAGAATATTTTGTTAGAAAGGTGATTCAGGATTCAACTGATAAACGTGACTATATGACATTCTATATATGTATGTATGCAGATACATATGTACATCCATTGATTAATCGAGGTTATTTGCCTCTCTAGATTGTCTATTAGCGGTTATCTTGAAGGGGGACCTTTTTTTTTGCAAATTCTATAGATGAATGTACATACATACATACATATGTATGTACATGTGCTGTTTGTAATTTTATTAAAATCAATCTAGCGGCAATTTGGGGACCTAAAGATAATTCCGAAAGTAAAACGGAGCAATTGAAATAGATTCGCAATATGTTTTATTACTATAAAATATATACATTTGTATATTTGTTTAATTATATATTTAAAATCTAAATAATACATAATTTTGCTTTAAACAAAACAAATGAAATTCTCATTAAGTTTACCTAAAAATATATGTATATAAATATATATATATATATATATATAGGAATACGTATATAAATATATATATATATATATATGTATACATATATGCATATATACATCACACTCCCAATTAATCTCGATTAATTTGTATACTTTCTACGCTTAATATCTATGCAGATGCGACCATGTCAGCAATAGAGGCCCTGACCCTCGTTTTGCTCAACATGGTAATTGCAGTACTGACGCTGGGTGGGCGTCAGGCCAAAAGATTCTACTTCCGATTTGAATTGATCGATGCCGCCAACACCCGCTAGATAGCCATTTAATTTAGTGGCTACGTAGCTGGTCTGGAGAAGTTTTTGGTTGAGATTTAACGAGGCAGCGAGATCTTTGTGACCCTGAAGGCGATACTTTTGATGATAACTGCGGATTAAAGAGGATTAGCTAAATCCTGTGGATTATGAAAACGTTAACCTACTCTTCAGCCGCATAAAAGTTATTCTTGGGCGCAATCTCTGTGGTTATGATTTCTGGTGAGCGACGTTCCTGCTCCTCTTTAATTGATGCTTCAGCAATTTGTTTTTGCTCTTCGTTATGGTAGAGTATAAGCGAGGCATATTGACGTTTAATGGGAGTGGTCAAACCATATTCATGGTTATTCCAGAACAAATCCAACAGATTCTTGAAACTGATCACCGAGGGATCGTAATCTATCTCCAAGACCTCGGTATGATCACCCCTGTTTAAGATTGAGTTGCGGTTAGTAGGCGGAAAGTGAGTAACAGAGGACAATAGGCGAAATAGGGGCGGGCGGGATGGTAAAGAAAAAGCAAAAGTTGCGGATTAGGACTACTAATGTTCCAGTTTTAACAATCTTACATTTTACGGTACGTTGGTAGTTCCGAGCTGCCTCCAGCATATCCAACAGTTGTTCTCAGCACACCCTGTGTGGCACCATACAAAGATTCAGCGCCCCAAAAGCAACCCATACCAAAGGTAGCTGTTGCCTTAGTTACATTCAAATGATGCACTGGGGCAATGTTCAGTTCCTTCTGTTCATTGCGAACGGTGCTCTGAAACGAAATAAAAGAAAAAAAATTTAACACACACTGTTAAACTTGAAATCGTGTTACTGCAATAATTCACTCATTTCACCGTGTTACCAAAAAGAGAAAAGTTAATCCATAACCAAATCCCGGCAAGCAACGCATTTCCGAATGATGAAAATTAAAGTTTACAACAAATTTTAATCAAATCTATGTGTGCTACATATGAATGTGTGTATGTATGTACGTCTCTCTTTTTTTTGGAGTTGCTGACGAGTGCGATAGCCAATATGCCGACTCGACACACTGTCTCCCTCTTTCTTGCACTGAATCAACTTGCATGCAGTTTCAGCTGTTGAATCAGCTGTTTCGCATTGGCCCGCATAAAAATCAATGCATATCAAGGTCAACGGAAATCTCAAACAACTCTTGGCGAAAACTAAATAGAATCAATTTAATTGTTTTGCAACCTTCTAGCAGCAGTGTGTATTTTTGATGCAGCAGCTAATTATGTATATTTTTCACATTTTAATTTCGATTTAATTTGATTTAATTTAATTTTGTTGGTGTCGTCAAAAAACTTGCCTTGAAATTACGAAATAGACGCGCAAACATTTTATGTTCTAATGTAACTTGGCCAAAAGCTGATGGGCAACTAAGCTTCGGGCAAAAAAAAAATAAATTTCATTTGTCCGAAGCTTATTAAAATTCACCTAACAATGGATATTCAAGCCGAAACTGGCTTTTTGACAATAAAAAAAATTGCCAAGTTGTGGCCTTGTTGAAGTTCAAGAAACTTGCTCACAATTAAGATAAATTAGATTTAAGTGTTCAACAAAAAAAGTAAGCAATAAAATTTTTAAATCCCCTATTAAAAAAGTTAATTTTTTTTATGAAATGTTTTATCACACTTTACTGTTTGGAATTTTGTTTGATATTGTCGGACTTACCAGATCCTTGAGCTCAGGAGTAGAAACGGAATCGACTTGGGTAATAGTAAGAGACATTTTTAAAGTGATAGTAGTAGTTATATTATTGTGCCGCCTTTCGGTAGACTCAAGTCAAAACTGATGCACCTGCCAAACCGGGCGACACAATTTATACCCGGCCTCTCAGCTTTCTACAAAGAAAATGAGCAAAAGCATACCCGAAACCGAAAGAGTTCGAGAGTGAGAGTCTCGGCTATCTATCTGTTTTATATGTATATGTATTATGTACATATATATATATATATACATATATGTATTTATATTTGTATAATATGAATCTATGGTAATGGACTCTCCCGCTCTTTATTAGAGCACACAAAGTCTCATTAAACTACGCAGCTTTTGTACAACAAAAATAAATGAGAACCGCTTTTACAGTTTTGTTTAATTTAATAAAATTTCACTTCTTTTTCATAATTCAATTCTAAAACCACATATATGTATATTCAAATTTAATTCTGAACCGAAGGCAGTTTGGAGTAGTAGACAAATCGTAAGAAAGGATGGGAGAAAAATGTTAGTTACAAATAAACATTGAACTTGAACTTTGAAGAAGTAACGATTTTTTAAATCCAACATTCAATTTCGTAATCTGTATCCCTAAAGTTACGATTTTGTTTGTTTCTGAAAGAAATTCAGTAGGAAAAAAGTTAGAATTTGTTTAGATTATATCTATTGATCCCAAATCCTTAAGAATATTAACATTCATATACGCACGTACATATGTACATACATACATATGTATGTATATAAATGTAAGAGCATAGGATGAATTATTATACCCTTGCAGAGAATATATTATTTTGGTCAGACATTTGCAACGCAAAGAAGAAAGGATCTTCGACTATAAATGGAAAGTATATACATACATATATTATTAATTAGCTTCTATTATTTATCTATAACCGATTTTGCGTACATACATATATGTAACTGCCATAGGAATGATCGGTCCAATGAAAAAATCTCAAGCTAGTGGGTATTTGGGATATATAGAAATATCTTTGAAGAGTTTCGACGGAATCGGTCGACTATATGCTATATCAGACCAACATGTTTTTGAATGGAAAGCTTTTTTTATTAAGCTATGGACGTTAAATATACATTTGACTTGTGTTATACACTTCTTAATGGTTCTGGTAAATTATATATAATTATCAATCAGCAAGGGTGTATGAAATTCTGAAACCCATCCTTCTAGTTGTAAATTTATGTTTAGTTTTTGTTAACAACCGACTTCAAATTTGTAAAACGGTTATGAAATGGAATTTCAAATCATAATTTGAATATAACGTCAATCGTGTATCAAATTCCGCCACAGAGCTGTCGCACTTTACCAGCCATTATATGTAAAGGTTTCGCATAGACTGCATATTACGAAAATTGTTCATTGGATATTCAAAACTAAAACAGGGGAGAATCTTGCCTAACCGATTCTGTTATAGCCTCTGTCCTTTTCTATCTTGGACTATTTGGCTTTCACTCTTTCTCATGTTATGTGCTGTTGTATATGTTAAGCCAGCTGTTTTGTGTTGGCCACAACCTGTAGCAATAATTTTCAAACTAATTAATCAATTATATGTAGTTAAAATTTATCTCACATATCCCAGAAGATTCCATCTTGCATCGGCATCGGCAATAAATATCTGTCCAAATATACACCAAGTTATACTGAAAGTAATCAAAACATATCGTATTTAAATAACTCAATTTATCTTTTTACATTTGTCTCAGTATGGCCTTGTACGGAAAGTGGAAAATTACCAAATTGGATTGACAAGCGTTCAACCGGGTAACATAACTAACTATCGGTTAACATGTAAACTTTCAGCTGTAAAGTCTTAAATGTTAACCGCAAATACTGATAAAGGCGAAGAGGCGTAAAATTAAATATTTGAATTTTTTTTAATTTATTCTTTTAGAATCAATAGAGACTTAATAATAAAATGTTTACATTAGGTAACACAAAAAAAGTATGGTTAAAAATGTAAAGATTTGCGCGCTTTAACGAACTGTTTGTTTGCCTCATAGTTGTAAACGCGATTGAATTTGTTTTTGCGCCGTTTCTTCAGTTGGGTGAGAAATGTTCCAGGACCACCACTGCTTGGAGTAGCCGGTACCAGCTGGAGTTTTTTACTGTCCAGTGAGTAGCATTCCCTTTCCATTTTATTGTCCTTTGGAGTCTCCTTAATTTGTAGATCACTCAGGCGCTGGAGAACTTCGATTGTTTCAGAGATGGACATGGTTGGATTTACGATGGTGTGCTTCTGGTTCGCTACTGATTTTGACTTGGTCACTGTTCACCTTTTATATGTAATCTCGCCACAGTAATTCTTATGACCTGATCATAAAAATTGCGCTAGAAATATGGTATGCAAATTTATTGCCAACCATCTGTTGTTTTACAGCATTACCTGCTAAATCATTTCATAATTTTCCAGGGAAAATTTTAACTAATCTGTTTATAATGCATTCAAAATTACCCGCCCAGGTAGACGACATTCTTCGTTTCTTCTTCGATGGTGTACACACTGACAGCCGCTATTTGATTGGCACCGTTTACACAAAATCTAAACTTTTGATTTTTTATTCTGAAAATCGTTGGGATTTTAATTTTGTATAATATGAATAAGTATATTTGAAATAACATTAAAAGCAGGTAATTATTTTTGGGAAGTATGTTTGATTTTGTTGTTCCAAAACCATACAATAGAAAAAAGGTTGAAATTTCCAAGCTACTTCATCTGAATAGCATTTTTTGCACAGCTATATTAATTTGTAGTGTAGACAGATCCATCGAAAAATAACGTCCATATGCTTATACAAGGCACCTAAATTATTTATAGATTAATATTTCCCAAACGTTTATATTGTTTTACATACTAAACGTTGGAGATCACGAATTCGTATATAACGATCTAGAGCACTTCACGATGTGTCGACGCATAAACTATCAGACATTAGGTTAGCAGGCTGAGATGCACTGTTAGTGTGCGAGAGTGAGACTCTTTTTAGAGTCCCGACAGCGGCATAGAACGTTACATTTGCGCCTAAAAAACAGGGAGGTGGAACACCCGCCAGCAACAAAGACAATTCGACTCAATTAATTGGCCATATATTTGAAACTCTAACCAATTGATAGCAAAAGAATATGTAGATAAAACGACAACCAAATCAAAGTTAACCGTGCATTGTGTAACCTGCTACAAAACTATGCGCCAAAGCGGTCATCCGAACAATACAAGCGGAAAGTCTTCTAAATTCAACGTGATCATATGATTTCCTAAAAGCAAGTTTTACGTAAAAATATATACATATATAAAAAGAAAAATTAGAATCAAAATCAGAAAACAAAACAAAAATAAAATTATTTTGGAAACGCAGGGGAGGGAAAATTGAAGTTGAACATTGAAATAACCAAAAACCATGTACACAATTAACAAGGGGCCGAGCAAAATTGTTGCTAAAACGCGTCGAGGTGAGTGTAATAACATTTCAATTTGCTTAAATAAAAACAATAAGGAACATAAAACCAAGTACAATAAACCCTTAGAGACTGACACAGAGAGAGGGAATGTTATGTCACAACAAATGGGCAAAAGAGAACGGGCCCCCCAAACTCATGCCTATTCACATCCACGTTTTAGCGCTCTCTTACGTTTCTTCATTCTCTCACTGTCGCCACTCTCTCTTGAAACATTTGTTGTGCCGGCTTTTACGTTATCTAAATGACAAGTTTCATCATCTGATTGAATTTTCCAGGATTGGCGCAAAACTTTGAAAAATTTGAAAGCATCAAGGAAAGTAGCAAAAAGAATGCCAGCTATGATCTGAATAGTCCCGAGGAACATAACAAGTAAGAGAGATAAAACAGGAACGAATGCTTATGCAAACAACATACGCATGCAAACACACATGCATGTGTGTACATATGTATGTACATATACATATACACTTGGAAATTTGTCTTATCTAGTCTGTAATCCATATCCGACCCTACGCTGGCATTTAAATGCTAATTGTGTAGGCTCCACGTGGGTCAAACATCGGTTATCGGTTGAGATTTTGGTGGCCTCCTCATTGGCAGCGTCGACGACGCCAACGATATAGCCCAATGACTTTTACACCGATGTTGTGACGTAACGGCAACAATGCGGATGCGAGATGAATGTCAGATCAAGCAGAATAGGCAGAATCACATTTCTTTTCTATCGGGTACAAAGGGTGCAGTTTAGCTTGTTGTTAGAATTCCATATTTACACAATCTTTTATAGAGATTTCATATGTATGCAGGTGCACCAAAGCTCTAGACAATGTTAAAGCAAATAATGTTGATTAACATTAAAACCAGTTCATTTATTTCTAAAATAAATAATACTAATACGAATGACCATATTCTGGGTACTTCTAAAGATGTTAAATTTTATCAAAATATATTAATTAAATTAACGTTAACTACATGTTGGAAAAATTAAGTATGTATGTATGTACATATGTATGTATATTTTTATTCTAGTTTGGAATATTAGGTTTTAATATTTCTTATCCACTGAAAACTACATACATACATACATAGTACATATGTTGAATAGGAAATAACATCAGCATTTGGAACGTGTTTTAGCCTACTAATAGAGAAGCAGATAACACTCGTATTTCACTGTCTCCGGTAGAGATCTTTAAGTGATTTATTTTTGCAGTCACACATGTGTGGCAGGCATAAGTACAGCGTCGTCGTTTATTTGTTTATTGTCATTTTAAATACATGCATACATACATATGTACGTACATATGTATGTTGCACATAGATACATATGTATATATGAAATAATATACATTAATACATACATACATATATGTAAGTACTTATCTATGTGCAGAATGTATATAATGTATGCGAAATTCTCTTGCAGCATACCTCGTCCAGTTTTCCAGCAAAGTTTCGCATCAAAGCGAATAACTCCCACAAAATTGATCGAAGATGAAGTAATTACACCGCAGCACGAGGAGATCATACGCTATATTAATGATTGTGAGTTGTAGAATACATGATAAAAAGTAAACTTAGAAAAAAATTAATATGCCTATATTTCAGCTTGGAATATATTGGTTGCACAAAATCCCTACGATTCATCGTCTTTGAGTAGCATAGGAAAACCCTCAGAAAAGCTGATGGCCGATGCCAATAATAATAATGCCAGCAGTCCAGTGGACAGCATTATAGCCAATACACCAGTTGCCTCCTCAGCTGCCGTTTGGGTAGAGCCACCCAGTCCGGCGTTAAATGATTTTAAACCCTTCGATTTGGAGACATGGTGGGGTCGCCGCTTGTTTCATAATATTACCAAGAGCTTATAAACGAGAGGAAGATCCATTGCATCCTTTCTCTCGATATCTCTCTCGTTCTTGGTAACTCCTAGTGAGCCCTGCGTGCTTCCTTTTCTACTTTCGACTGGAAACAGTAAAAAAAGTAATACTATAGAAAGATAAAACAAAACTGAACTATAGATGTAAAGAAACTGAACCCAGAGATAATGTGGCTTTAGTTATTCAATTAGTGGCTAAGCGGAGATATCACGTATTGCTTTTTTGTTTTTTTTTCTTTCTGTTTAATCAATGATTATTAATTATATTAGCATAAATTTTAAGTAAATTGTAGAGTCAGTGTACATAAGGGGGCAATTTTGTTGATCGATGTTTCTATTGAACTTTATTGTATATATTAAGGCAAAAGAAAACATTAAAACTTAGAAATGTTTGAGAATTGGTAGACCTAATTCTAGTTTACACTTCCATCGCATAATGTTAATTATTCTCACGTTTTTATCATACAATGTTTAGCGTACATAATCAAGAACATGGGAGCTTGCAATAAATACATTTTTTATGCCATTGATTGAAAGTACATTTTTGTTTTAATCGTATTTCCTCCTTTCCTCCCCAGTCACAAAACCAAATATAAGGTAAAAATGCAAAACTATGAAGGTTTCCAATTCAAAAATGCCCGCGAAGTCGTCATTAGAAAGTCGTAATAATTGGTCTATCGATGCGTGTGTTTTGAGCCATCGATAATTTTTTTCCATCTATCGACATAAGATCTTAGATCTTTGACTTTTGCCCCTATCAATTGAAAACAGAATTTTGAAGTAACCAAACTCGGGAAATAAGATTTATTTATACTTTGCAAACTAGTAGAGTAGTCTTAAATGTTTTCGATTAATGAAATTGTAAATCAAAATTAAACAAAAACTATGGTAGTTAATTTAGGCATTCTATATTTGTATCTTCAAACTCAGTCTTAAAAACATTTGATATCTCGTTAATCATATCACTTGCTAATAAACTGCGACCAAGTTTCTGAAACGCCACATAATTCAGTTTCTTTACAAAATAGCTTGATGCGCAAGCTGCTAAAAAAGCAGGATCCCGTTCCTTTGATTCTAAAGACCAGTAAAAAAACGTAGCCAGAGATCCGCTAAGCAAGTCTCCTTGACCACCACATCGACGGCCCGATCCAGCAGTAGGCATCGAGTGAACTTCATTAGTGTGTGGTATATATATCTTATCGTTTGCACCCTTTTTTAAAACTATAACACCATCTCCAAGCTGAAGCATTTTGTCTCGTGATTTAATAGGATCTTCCCCGAATAATCTTTGAAACTCAACGGCATTAGGTGTCAAAATAACATTACGTTGTCCACACACTAAGTCTATGCTGTCGTTTAGGATAAATAATCCGTCGGCGTCGATCACAAGTGGCTTTCCGGCATCAAGGCAGAGTTTTATTATGGATGTAGCATTTTTAAGAATATGCGGCTCCCGTCCCAAGCCTGGTCCTATAATCTGAAAGTATTTGACCAGATTAAAAAACTAAATGTAAGTCCACAATGATCATAATTCTACTTATTTAAGGTCTGTATAATAACCAATCAATTCATAATGTTGTCCAATTGTTAGATTACCCAAACTTACAACAACGTGAAGGCGTTCTATCCACGGCTGTATTAAATCTACTGCCTTTTCGCTGTCAAGTATCGGGTGAACGATTAAGTCAGGGCTGTAGCCTTTAATAACTGTAGCTGCATTTGACTGACAAAAAACATGAGCAAGGTCCGCGCCGACCCTCATTGAGCTTATAGCTGCGAAATATGGCGCACCTGTATATTCTAAAGAACCACCGATAACCCCAATTCGTCCACATTGTCCTTTATATTTTTCGTTCGTCAGCTTTGGCACAATAGTTCGAAAAACATTTAACAAATTTGGCAATACAACTGGGATTTCGAGGAACTTTGCCATAGCTATATACGTATATAAGTTATTGCCTTGCGCCCACCAATTTTAACTGCTACTCATTAATATAAATGTAGAACTAAAGAATCATCGATTGCGCAATCGATATCATCGATGTTTTTGTAAAAATTACAATTTTTTCAGGCCCCTATTTAAATTGGCAACATTAGATTATTAGATTATTTGAGATGTGGTCAACCCAACAACGGATCATATTGCCATCTTATGTATGTATGTGTGCTTATAACGTGCAACTTGTAACGATATAAACGTAAAAAGGTAATGTTAAATATTTACTTAAGCCACTTGAGCCCAACAAAGACTAAATAGTAATGATTTTGATACCAAACAAAATTTTGGATGAAGAGGTTTTGCAAAATAAATGTTCTTTTGCCCTTATTGTGATAAGAATAATTCTTTTTTAACATAATTCCTCTCACTGTTTTTCCAATTTTTAACCATCAGGTGTCATAATCGTCTGTTCATATGTTCGTATTGTATGATATCTGGCAACGCTATATATACAAGTTTCTTAGACTATTTTTGTATTTTATAGCACCTTTTATAGTGTTGAACGCCTAGTTATCGATATTTGTTCGATTAAAAATGCACAGAATTTACTAAGCCATCGATGTTTTTCCAGCTGTAATAACAAAAAACATAAGCAACGACAACATTGATGTGAAAATAAAAGAGTAGAAGTTTAGTTGCCATATCGTAGTAGTAGAAAATAAAAAATGGTAAGTTAAAAAACGGTTAATTCGATTAGTGGAAGCGCATAATTCTGGCGAAAACGCTTACTAGAAATGGTGAGATATGACGGGAGACGACGTTTGCTTTTTACACACCCAAAGTCTGAATTCTCCACAAATCTCTTGGTTTGATGTCAGCTCTCCCCCAAGTGTGCATATTGCTGCAACTGTTATTTTATTTGATTCATAACAATAAAGAAATTATGGTTTTTAAAATTGTTGGGTATTTCCCCAATTTTGTCTATCTGGCGTGCAAGTAAGCGACCCAGTGCGACAATAGGAATAAGGTTTGTACAAGTAAGATACATAATACATACATATGTACATACGTACATACATACATACATACGTCAGTATCAATAGACGAGCAAGTATAATCAACATTGTCTTTTTCTCTTTATACCCTTTGGATATTTTTTCAGATGTTTAAAAAATGAAAGTTTTCTGGGGATCGGACTACCATGAATTTATTATTTTTTTATAATATCTGATACACATCATATGAATGTATTATAAGCCATACAAAGATCTATCAAAATTGATTGGAATGTGTGACAAAATTCAACAGAATAAATTATTGAACCGTTTTGTGAAAAAGATTTTGATCCATTCTTCCGTATTCTTCTTACCAGTTGAAGCTATTAAATAGTTTTTCTAATTTTTCGATAAAAATACGTACATATGTACGTATCTGCGCGATTGCTTCCCTTGTCTATATCTTTGGAAGTACATATGTATTTTGAATTTTGGTCTGAAACATTCAGGCGACATTCTTAAGATGTTTAACTTGGCTAAAATACACTTTACAAAGTCGATACAAGGCCCTTTAGTACTCTTAAGTTATTAAAACCACTGAAAATTTCGTCTTTACCAAGCGATTTTCGTTAAAATTTGACAATCTTTATGTACATATGTATGTCATTTCATCAGTATCATGAGCAGATATTTTATATTATCCGAAATATTCGTATTCCCGGAATAATCGTACCAAATAATACTAAAGCCTTTCTGATTACTTTTTTACTTGTTTAGTTTTTGTTAGTTTTTTTATGTTAATGGAAACATATTTTTATGTATTAAGTATTCTGTTTTCTTCCTTATGCCATGTTAAAGAAATGTCGAATTCATTAAAAAACTATAGTTTTTAGACACGCCCAATTACGAAAATTGTTTTTTTCTTTGTTGAGCGGTTTTAAAACATGATGATCATTGACACGGTGGACATATTAGATTAAAAAAGCGAACTGGATTCCATGTTTTGGGACGCTTTGCATTTGTTTTTTTTATTTTGTTTATTTATTTAGACACTTAATATGATATATAATTAACACGACTTGATTTTGGCATTTCATACATTTTCGGAAAAGACTCTCGATCGATTGATCAAACAACACTTTCTAGTAGTAATTGTGATCCAATGCAGCAGCAGCAGCTGTTCCGGGTCCTGTGCCATCTGTTTGGAAGAAAAGCAATGGCTCGGGGGATCTTTTGCCACCCCATGAGTGAAATCTCTGCTTTTTGCCTAGTACAACCGAATTCCTTTTCTCATCCCGCTGCAATTGTGACTTGATGCGACAACGTTCAATGACAGCATCTCGAATGATAGCAGCAAATTCTACATCATTGAACTGGGCCATAAGCAGCTTGAAAAAGGCCCAGATTTCACCTCTTTGGGATGTAGGTGGCGGGGCATAATGCCTAAAAAGCCAGCCATCCGCAAGAGATCCTTCTTCCGCATTCACTGGCCTGGAGTTATAGGCATCGCAGACATCCTCAAAACTGAGTATGGCCTGTAGAATGAATTTCCTATATTTGGTCAATTGAAGCTCACAGGTGTTTAGCTGTTCCTGATCCCCGTTAAGATGTGTGGTGGGTATGGCATATAATTGCCTCGAGAGACCCACTAGGAGCAGCAGACGCCAAATGCTGAACATTTTCCTGATAATCCTCTTGGCCAACTGTTGAAACAATTGCCCTAACCAGCCACTTATATAGCTAAGTGGCAACACCCACTAACAACCTCAGACTCCGTCTCTTTCTCCTTATCCTGGTGAATGTGTTGGGTGTTGACAGCAAAATTTTTGAAGTCCATAAAATAATTATAAAACGTTTGTCGTTCACATTTTCCAAGTCGTTACACACGGCGTGCTAAATAAATACGCGTATTAATAAGCGGAGCATGTTTTTAGTCCTTTTGCAACAAGTGTCATAAATTTTCACTGTCGTTTCGTTCGTTCGTCTTTTTTCACGCTTGGAGTATATTTATTAATCCTTTCCACATAGAGAGATAAACGTGACTCTTGGCTCTGGTCGGGCTGCTTGTTACTTTTTATACAAGTCTATCTGTACTATGAGCGTGGCAGGCGGCAGTAAGAACGTTCATTAGTTTGTGGGTTGGCTCACGCCCCTCGTCAGTCAGTTGGGGGACTCAGTACAAATTGCTCGCTGATTAGCAGGCAAGCGTATGAAATTAATCATATGCAAATATTGCCAACTTTCTGCTTTTTTTGTCGCGCCTTTGCCTTTCTGTGTGTCATAAGCAAGTGTTGGTTGGGAAGCTCTTTAATTTACTCAAAAACGTGATGGAACAGCTTGGACGAATGGGTGACATGGCAATGTGTGGAGGCTGTCAATGTAGCTTGCAACTTGCTTAGAGCTTAGCATAAACATTTATTTAGATAGCTACAAAGTAAGGGTTTGAAATTGTAGATCTTGTTAAGATACCTAGCCTTTCATCAAAAATTTCTTGATTTTTGACAGAAAAAAATCTAAAATTTTACATTCGGTAAAAGATATTATAATTAAAGTTTCCCAAAAATAGTTACATGCCTAATTCTAATCCGCAAAATAAAATTTATGAACATTTTTTGAATTTTTTATGTTAAGATACAGATAAAATTTGCCTTTAAATGTTCTTTCCTCTTTTCATTCATTTCGGAATCGAAAGACTTTTTATGGATTGACTTAGAAACCTTCAGGTTATATATGTACATATGTAAATTTATTATATATTAATTGTAATCAGAATAATTTGTCTACATACTACACACTACATATTTTAGTCAAATATAATTTGTGTAATTTTTCATTGATTTACTTTACAGAAATTTCGGTTTTGTGGCGAAGGCGATTGCCCCGATTGGGTTTTAGCCGAGATTATATCAACGCTATCCAATTTACCTATTGAAAACCTGGAACAATTAACAGATCTTGTGGCAAAACGGATATGTGGGAAACCATTTGAGGTAATGAACAATTCACTAGTTTATTCCATAACACTAACTATAGTAGTCTATTAATCTATATAGGAAGCAAAAATCAAATCGCTGACATCAACGCTAACAAATGAAGGTAAAACTGCTGTGGCCTGTATCAATTTTATGCTGATTAATGCTGCACGATATAATTGTACTGAAAGTATATTTGGTGAGGAAATCCAACAGTTGGGACTTCCCAAAGATCATGCCGAAGCCATGTGTCAAGTACTTAAGGAGCATTCGGCTGCTATAAGACAACAGCAGATAAATAAATCCTATAAAAGTGTGTGCATATGATATATTTTTACAAATATTTGATGAATCTTTTTTTTTTTTATTTTAGTCAATGAATTTGAGAGTATAAGAGACATAACCTCGCCTGGCGAAACGCCCCCAAATTGTGCCACCTTGGAGCTCAAAATCTCGCAAGAATTGGTTGATGGACTACCAAAGGATACAACTCATATATTTAATATTGAACGATCACATTTAAGAGCTTTAGTGGCAGAGCTAAAAACTGCATGGGACATTATGGAAAAATATGAAAATAAAGAGCAAACTTAGTTATATTCAACATATGTATATGGACAACTATTCGAAATAGTATAGAAATGCTGCATAGCTATCACATTTAAAGTTAAAACTTATCAAACTTGCATAAGTGCAAACTACTATGGCATTCCATCTTTGCATACATTTAGGATTCAATAATGTGGATTTTCTTTTGAGTCGGCTTGTTATTATGCTTAACATGATAATCGCTCAGAAAAAAAACATAAAATATAAAATCGAAGGGCTAAAAGCCAGTTTAATGTAGAAAAATATGAGAATACCTATAGGAAACTTAGGATTTATAAATTGGTTTTACCAAAATAAAGTTCATTGCATGAAATCATTGACATTTTATGCGCTAAACTAATGATTTGATTTATAAACCCTAACCTATAGGAGTGGCAGTGAAGAAGAAATATTTGTAATATTCTAGCAATATACTTACATATACCAACATTTGCATATAACGAATGTTTGCTCAGGAACTTAAACGAAAAAAAATTTCACGCCGCTTATCCTCTAAACAAGAATCTATTCTTGTTTCTTCCATTTTTCTTTTCTGTTGAGCGCTATTATTATATTATAACAAAGTATCGAGAGTGAGGTTTGATTGGCGTTTCCCAAATGAAACTTGAACTTGTAACAAAACTTGGTTTAAATTTTGTAACCCACAAATATTAATTAAAATTAATTTTAAGAATTCGTGACATTCGCTTAAAAACAACAGAGTTATTAAGGTTAAAGCGTATTCACTAAGAACTCTAACATGGTAAAATCCTCATTCCAAACACCCCCAAAAAAATTTGACCTAACTTAATCCTAATATACATACATACATACATACTAACACAAACCTAATTCATTCATACATACCTACATATGTATGTATGTATATGTAAGTACATACATACATACATTAAAACTTAACTGGATAACAATGCTAAACATGATTCAATGGAGTATAAAAGGTTACACTAACAAATTATATATCCAATATGTACCATTTGACCGAAATCGGTCAATAAATATCGGAAATAAACATATACATACATATGTACATACATACAGTCGGGCCTCGATTATCCGTGATCCGGTCCGATCTGGTCCCGACCATCACGGATAATCGAGGCCCGACTGTATGTATGTATGTTTTTTACTGAAATGCCATGGGCAGCAGTGGCTAAAATGTGTGAGCGAGATAGCATGCGCATGTTGCTTTGTACCGAATGACGCATTAGTTTCGTTCACTGATATTTACTGTTTCGGCTTGTTAAGAGGATTTTATAAAAAGTATACATACACACATATGTACATACTGAACCGAGAAGTATGTATGTATGTACATGTATGTATGTATGTAAATACATATATCACAGTCAAACTCCTTTAAAGTCACCTTTTAAAATAAAACACACTACACTACGCAACAGCGAAGACATGCCCTCTCTCTCACTCCTATCAGTGATCGAAACTTCTGCTACTTGCGGAAACTTACATATGTATGTATGTACATATGTATTATTTCGAAAAAATATTTACTACAGTAAGAGTTCTCTTACCGAAGAGCTTATTTTCTTAAATTGTACTTAGATAAGTAAACTTACGGTAAAAAATATAAAGAGAGCCAAAAGATCAGGAATTAACCGTAATTTTGATTATCTTTGATCGCTTAAAGCGTGGCCGAAGCCTAAGAGACCGAAAAACCACATGCATACATACATAAGTACATATGTACATACATATGTATGTATGTATGTAGACAAGTTAATAAAAGTTTTGTATTTCTTGACAAGAGTGGACGCAAATTTGTGATTTACGCGAGATTGATCCAATCATGACCCAGAAAAACTGGCTGATTATAGAGCAAAACAAAGAGAATGGTTCCGAAATTACAGGAAAAAAATGGGAAAGAATAAAATAAAAGTCGATAGTAAGCTAAAGAAAAAGAGAGAATTTGAATTTGTCAAAAATTTTTTCTTAAGAGATGAAATATCAGACAAAGCTGCTTCAAAGAAAAGAAACATTTTTGTTGATGGCCAAATAATTGCCAAATCATGACATTCAACATGAAATTGTTCCATTAATATATTGGAAACGCTTGGAAGAATCTATAAATTGGCAGAATTGGCGTAAATGTGATGGACAAATGGTCCTGACCAAAACTTTAGCTCCAATACATATACATAGTATTAAATGAACTGCAGACCCGGATATCTACATGCATACATATGTATCTTTAAAGAAAATTTTTTTGTTGAACGGTATCAGCAGAAATATTTTGAAGCCATTAAAGCCACCTTAATGCGGGGTGAAATTGTATTATAAATAGATTTCGCCGAAAACTACCGTCTGCAATGCCAAAATGAAATCCAAAGTGCACATTATAGCTACGAACAAGTAACTATATTTACATGTGTGGCATGGTTGTGCGGTAGAACAAAATCGTATGCTGTAATAAGCGAAAATTTAAATCATGACTAAAACGCGGTCTTCAGTTTCATCTGCAAAATTATGGACATTATAAAAAAGGAAGAAGAGCTTTTTAAAGCAGTTTACATATTTTCTGATGGAAGTCGCAGTCAGTTTAAAAACAAATATTTATATGACATGGAGCCTGCCTCCATTTTGGATGCGAAGAATTAGAATGGAATTATTTCGCAACATCTCATGGTAAGGGGGGCAGTTGATGGGGTAGATGCCGCTGTAAAAAGAAAAGTGTGGCAGATTCAAAAAACTAAAAAGGAAGTTCTGGAAAATGCATTTTCGTTTTACGAATGTGCCCGGCAGAATATATGTACATACATACATACATACATAAGTGGGGTTAACCTACATATGTTTCATTTCGACAGACGACATTGAAAAAACATCTGGAAAAATGAACGCTAAATGGAAAACAACCAAGAGTATCAGTGGCATCATAAGGAAGCATTTTACTTCATGTAACAAGGACAAAAATGACTATAATTGTATATGTATGTAACTGTACAGAATAATAAATTTCAAAAACAGTACAGGAAAAATTTTGAAAAGTAATAAAGCTTGACATCTCTGATTTATGGAAAAAATATTTAAAGTTCAAAGTTCTCACACAATTCGCAGAGTTTGCCCATTGTTAGCAATGATCTCTAAAGCCACGGCTATTTTAAGTCGCGTGAGTGACCGCTCATTATTTTTACTATAATCTCAAAAACTAAAAACCGAAGGCTCTCAATTTGTTTACGAGATTGATTTTGTTTGATTTATTCATCGTAGAAAGTTTTATTTTGCTTCCGAAAGCTCACACGACCGCGGAAATGCCCATGTCGAACTTCCCTAACTCGAAGTGGCATTATCCAGCTAAAAGGTTCGAGTTACGGAGACTTCGAGTTAGAGAAATATTTTGCAACACTAAGGAATACAATGAAACATCACAAAATTATTCAATTAATCATTTCCATTTTATTTCAATAAAAATAGTTAGTAATTTCTGTATGGAAATTAGTTTTTGTTTTGTTTGCAGCTGAAAACAATCAACAAAATGTTGAATCTGAAAATGGCAACACTTTGAATGATTTTCAGAAGCTGCGTCAACAGCTTTGGAGTGAAAGAGTCAACAGTATTGATAGGTCTTAGCGGCTGCGTCGGCACTATTCTATTTAATTTTTTGGGACTTCCTCCGAAAAATTCGACTTACAAATGCATGTGCCCAATAGTTTGTTCGAGTTAGTTTAAAGTCTTTGAATTTTTTCAAACTATGTATGTACATATATTGTGCCATGAAATAGTTTTGAGAAAAGTCGATATTGACATGGTTATATTGTGAATTTACTCAACTATCAAACAAATCCTTTAATTGGTGAAATCAGTACAGTGCTTTCGGCGATAAAAGCTTTATACAAAGCTCAGTCCTTTACTAATCTTATGTATTCTGAGCATCATTGGATAAGGTCACACTGGCTTTCGTGGTAAAATGTTTATATTTAAGGATAAGGTCATCACGTCGGCGAATAATAATAGCTAGGTTTAGCAAACAACCAAAAAATATAGGTATAGTAGTATAAAGAACTTAGATGCGCAATATTGATACTGATCAAGAATATACATATGTATATACTTTTTGAGGTCGGAAAATTTTCAAACTTGCCAAGGCTTGCAATTAAGCTTTGGATTTCCTTATAGTTTTATTTTTTATTTCACACGCGTGATACTTCTAACCATTTCTATACTTATAAAACACAATATATTTTATATAACCTTATATGTACTTATACTCAACTTCAAAGCTTTTCGGTAGCAACTCAAAAAGCGCGAAGTTTGAATTTTTTCAAAATCAATTTGACAGATATAGTACAAAATTAAGGAAAGTAAACTAAGCCTAAACTAAAGTTATCGCTTATCCCATCTAATTGCATAATCGAACGACCGGTTAGCCTCAAACGATCTCACACTATTTCCAAAGACAAAGTAGTGTAAGGATAATCAAAGTTTTTTGTCCATCTCAACATCCATTGCTTACCAAAAAGTGCACAGCTAAATCCATTACATTAAGACGTACTAAAAGTAATAATCTCACACTTTATAGTGTTTCAATTTAATAACTTATGCTAAACATAGTCATGACATAACTCTACTTGGCACCTTCAAATACTTCGACCGTCAAAGTTCTAAAAGGTTAGTTATCTGAGATCTATGTTTCGTAAAATCATGCTGTGTTGGTGAAATTATAGAAGTGCAGCAATTGAAAAGTTATTATTTTCTTGAAAGCTTTTGAAATGGCGGACAAGATACATTAGTCTCATTACCTTTTTTATGGAGAGAAATAATAATAATAATGAAAATAACGTAAAAATTAAGTAAGCAAGTCGTCCCTGCCGACTTGGAGTATACCCTGTACCAATAAGAGAGATTTGACTGAATTGGAGCCCTCTATAGTAGAGGGTCCTTCGAAGGATTTGTCTATGGTCCTTCTTTTGAAGGATTTGACCAATGTTCTATAGGCTCTAAGTTGGCCATTTTTTCTCCGATTTAGAAAAGTTTTACATCAATCTTCCAGATAATTTCCGTATTAAAAAACTGCATTAAAAGTTGAAAAAAGTTGGAAAAATAATTTTGACCGGATTTTTGTTTATTTTTGCAGTGTAACCATCGTTAAAATTTGCGAAAATCGAGTTGAAAATTAGTTTTCCAGATTTTTATGCTAATTAAAAATGCCGATTCTAAAAAGCAAATAAAGATATCGTTTTCCAAAATCGGACGAGATTTGACTGAATTGGAGCCCTCAGAAGTAGAGACTGCTTCGAACTGCTTCGACTGCTTTTGCTTCAGCTGCTGCCCATGGCAAGAAATACTATAGCTTTAATACAACTCTAGTTATGGTTTTTTCTAATTTGCAACACTGAAGATAATCGATATAGCATTGGGATTAAGTACACAAAGCTTAAACGAGCAACACCTTACATAGAGAAATCTGCTGGACGACCTTCCTTTTTTTTTACTTCTTATCTCGACTTAATGTTTTATAAGTTTAAGGACATCTTTAATAAAGTAAGGAAGTTGTCTCTACCGATTTTTAGTATATCCAGTACCAAATAGTAATACTTTGAAAATAAAATTGCCGATATGAATCCCTTGCGACGATATAAGTTACAGATTAACATTTCGGAGTAAAATAGTAATTACTTACATACATACATACATATGTATATGTGTGTCATATCGACGATAAGGATTGCCCTTATAAACGTCACCAGAGAGAGAGTCAACCACAAATTAAACCCTATTGCAACCCAATATTAAAAGTCACCTTGAACTGTGTCAAATTTAATCAACTGCCGTGCAACCTGTGCTGGGGTTTCCTTTTTTTTTTTGACTATCATTACAGGCGTCATGGTCTCCTCCCTGTCTCCTGATCCCCTCATTCGTTCATCCCCTCATTAGATTATTAATTAAAGCATAACGTGCAGCGTAAATAAAGTGAAATTTGTTAATAAAAGACAAAAAAGAGTGAACCCTTTGACGCTTATCTACGGCAATTACCGTCGCATCCTTTTTGGTTCCAGGCTATTAAAATTATCTGCAGTAACGGAGAAAAACGTAAAACAAAACGGACAAAAATTAAAAAAAAAAAAATAAAAGAAAATATAAGAAAAATTTCAATTAAAAATACGAAAAAAGAATAAATTAATTTAGCTCTCTCAGTCTCCCTTTTCCTCTCTCCCTTTCTTTGCCCTGTGGCCACTCTGATTTCTATCCCCTTCCCCATTTCTAATTATGAGCTTCGGTGGCAGCTGCCTGTGAGGTTAAAAGTTGTGCGCGATTTTTTTATAGCAAATTTTTCTGTATTATTTTTTCAATTAAACTTGACCATGTCAAAAAGTCGCGAGAGTTGCGCGACATTTCATTTTTTCCGTTAACATTTTTTTGTTTTTCTTCAGCTTTTCTTTTTGGTCGCTTGGCCACATGTTGCTGACACTTGCAGCTCTTTTTAGCCCGAGAACTTCTTTTCGGTGCTTTGATTTATGATGGGAAAGTTCGCTGCCCTTCGGTCTAGCGGGCCTTTTGAATTGTCACCTGTTCCGTTGGCTTTAATAAAAATTTCCAACTAAAGTCCCTGCTATGAACTTTAGTTCCATCAAAAAGGTAAATAATTGTATCCATGTTGTCTGTTGAACCAATTACATTTGTAACTATTTACTAAACATTACATTGTTCGCTGTTTACCTAAAATGATATCTAAACAATTCATGGAACGTGGAAGATGCAATGAGATTTACTCGTGTAAACAGGACGACAAATGTCAACAAGAAAGTGGTTCATGTTGAATTATTGGGAAAAGTGTGGTGCGAGAGAGAATGTGGGGTGGAAATACATATACATACATACATATACATTTATATCGTACATAGCAGTATGATAGGCTCCCACACAAACTGTTGGCCAAAATGATTGGAAAGGTGCAGGCGGGTGGTCATTAAAGTTTTAGTCATGTTCCAAAATTAACCAAAAATATAACTGAATAAAGCAAGTCGTGTCGGCCGACTTTAAGTATACCCTCTACCAAGAAAAAGTATTTGATTTAAAATAAAATTATCTAACATGACGCAGCAGCGAAGGCATTCTTTCTCGCTCTTTCCTATCAGTGAGCGAAACTTGTACTGCTTGCAGAACAAAGCAGTGAGTGTGCGGCATCTCGCCCATGCACTTTGCATTTCAGTACACAACGTCTTAAGTATTTCATTCAGAATACAACTCTCTTATATACCTAATACTTTGTTTATCATTGCTTCTAAAAGAAAATAATTTAAGATCAGAGGACATTGATAAATTATAGTTAATTACCGAAGCATCATATTGTTCCTATGGAAGATATGTATATGATATAATCTATGCTGAAAATTTCAGCTCTGTAGCTATAAGGATCTCGGAGGAGAAGCTGTTAATCTAGACAGATGGATAGGGCTAGATAGACTCGTCTATTTATGCTGATCACGAATATATACATATACTATATATAGTCGGAGATTCTTCCTTCTGTGGAAACTTCTAACCAAAATTGATACACCCTCTGCAAGGGTATAACAAGGGTATAACAAAGAGATTAAAAAGATTAGAGATATTTGTTAGGTAAGGCTCATTTAAGATCTTAAATTTTCCGCAGACTGACAAAGAATATATGTATATCCTATTTATTATCAGAAACATTATCTTCTTGAAGTCATATAAATTTTTAGATTTTACTTGAATATATACTCTTATGTCGCTTTGTGGGTACAGGGTATAAAAAGGTGATTAAATTATCAATGATCCTTTGTGATTGTTGACCCCAATATAATTAGTTGAGGATTCAATGGTTTTGTTTTGTAAGTTGTTTTCTAATTTAGTTAAGTAATTCAGAAAACAGAAAATATTCAAGAAAATTTTGCATTAAAAAATAATTCCATTAACTAATGCAAATAAATCATTCGAAATTATAGCTGAAAAATATTCACACTGTATTTCAACCAAATGAGAATAATACTATTGTTTAGTTTGGCAATAAATCTGCATAAATATCGAAAATTTCCATTAATTATGTTGTGTAATGTTTACCTCAGTACGTAACTCTAATACAGAGGGAAAGAGTCACAGCTCTTTAGCCAGCCCTCGCCCTCGCAAACCCTCCCCTCGTATCCCGTATTCCGGACTGGTAAAACCCAAACATGTGTAGCATTTTGTTTTTGCTATCCCGCTCCATCACATTATCGTCATCATCCTCATCAACCGCCTTTGACTGAATCAGAGATGCTGTCACATTACGCGCCTTTTACCATATCTTTACAACTGTATCTACAGATCGTCCTCCACGCACTTATATGACAAAGCACAAAACTTAAAAACCTTATGCATCTGATTTGAGTGCCCAACTGTGGGGGGTGAACAATATCCTAAATGATGAGTAGTATCATGATGGGGTGTAAGGCAGCAGCACAAGTAGACAGTGTCAGCTCTTTGTCTATGGTTTGTCTATGGTTTGGGTTATTTTCCCTTTTTTTTTCTTTTTTTTTTGTTTTTTTTTTTTTGTTTTTGCTTTGTGCTTTTTGTTGCCGGGTTGGTTGGTGTTGGGTGTTGGATGTTGGTGGTGGGCTTGTAGCTAGTACTTGGGTGGAAATCCTTGGTGGGCTTATGCTTGTTTGCTGCTTCCGTTCCGGTTTGTTAGGATTTTGCCAACCCCTGTGGGTGGGCCAACCCCCAATAATACATACACGTTCATACATACACACACACACAGCAATTTTTGACTTTTTCAATTTGACTTTTATACAATTTTTCCGGTGTTGTGCGTTTCCCAAGGCATAATAATGAAATAAACGTTTCGCTAAATGTTTTCGTATTTGACAAGGGGGGAAAAGGAAGCGGAAAGCGGGGACTACATCGAGAGTACGAGAAGGAAGTTTTCGTATGTCGTTCAATTAAAATAATGAAACAGTTTTAGAAGAACACAATTGCTTATTCACTAGAATTAAATCCAAATAGTTTAAACGTAACAAAAAAAACTTCAAGTAATTGTCTTTTAAACATTCATTTTAAAATCGATTCATTATTTTGGGCCCGAATTTATAAAATGTAAATATGTACATATATACCAAACATTTATAAGTATACTATGTCTATATATTCATATGAACTTATGATTTTTGTTTTTCTCCCCACCACCCCCACTCCTACATTTGGCGGCAACACCTGATAGCAAATATAACTTTTTTTTTTCTCCCGTAGATCGACTGCTTTACATTAATCAACGCATAAATTTAACGCATTATTATTTATGTGCTCCCCTGGGCTCCGGATTCCGGATGCCGTCTTTTGTCTCCCTCCTCTTGTATTTGGCGTCCCTCTGTGTCTATGCTTTTGTTGCAGATTTCATTTTGGAAAATAGAAATAGAAATTGTTTTACAAATGTCACAAGTACCTACTCCAACCATCCGACCAACTCAAACTCCAGGTCCAACACGCGACTTGCTGTCGAAAAATCTTTGCCAGAAGAACAAAATAAATGGCTCTAAAATGATTCAATTACGCGGGAAACAGGTGGCCAAAGAAGGCGGACGACAAAAATTTTTGATATTTTTGTTGGAGAATTTTTAGACGTGTTTATTAGGGGGGGGGTGGGAGGTGGTGGGGTCGGAGTTGGCACTTGCTGGAAAGGAATGGTGGGTGTAAGTGGGTCGTATGTTTCGGCTGACTGCAGCTGCTCCTTAAAAGAAAATGTAATAAGCGAAAATAACATTTTAATTGCCACATTTATGGGTTTTGGGCGTTGAATGCCATTTTAATGTCTTACCCCACCTTATCACTTGTTCTATGTGTAGGCAACGGGCGACAGGCCCCTATGTACAATCGGCATGCATATGGAAAGGTGCGAAGGCATCCTGTATATATAGGAGGTACAGAATTGAAATAGTCCACAAATTTCATCTCTTGGCATGGCAAATCGAACTACTAATTGGTATTTGTCTTGGACATCGAAGCGATTTGTGTTGTTCTATTTGGTCTGCTATCATTAGATGATTCCGATGCCATATTTGCTTTTGCGCATTTGCTTTCGTTTTGGTTTCTAACCGGGACTAATGCGTAATTTCCACTTACCCGTCCTTTCCAGAGTTTACGCTTCAGTGCCCCGTGAAGTGGTTTCAGTTAGGGTTATCTGTTTTCCTTTATTGTTTTTCCCATTTCTTTTTTTTTTTTTTATTTTGCTTTTGTTCATGCACTTTATTTATCTAACACTCTTTTGTGCCCTTGTCAGGGAAAGAATATCAAAACTGTGCTTTTTATTTATGATTTCATTAATTAAATTGCTGTTATTTCAATCAAATAAGGGGTGTGGGGTACGAAGAGGAAATGGTAAGATAAATAATATATTTAATTGTACATCTTTCGTTATATACATAATAGACTGATACCCTTAAAGTACATATAGAAATTGGGTTCAGATTCAACGTTAATCTTCAACTAATGTTTTAATGTGGAACTTGTTAGGTACAAAATTACTGAGAGTTTCAAAAAAAAAAAAACCGTCGTTATTACAGTCAAATATTAGCGTGACCAGATCATGCTTATGACAGTTTTCTTTGAGTTCTTATTAACATATTAATAAAATTGGCATGGGACAAAATCCTTACGATGAAATGAATAAATAAATTAAATTACCCTTTTGGTTTATTGTTTACAGGGTTTGTAAAATCCAATTTGGTTGCAAAAGCAAATACAATTAATGAACTAAACAAAGCACATTTCCAGAAACAAAAGATTGTAATAAAGTGAAAGAAAATCATGGAGCATAGTTCATTAATGTGAGCGTCAACTGTAACCAACTGTAACTGTGAATACGCCATCCAACTCAAATCTGTTCAAATCTGAAAATATTCGATTATTGATCAACCTTTTTGTAGAAATATATCAAGTATTCTTTGAATTAGTAGTCACACCCTAGCCGTAAATTTAATAATCCCCCACGAAGTGTTCTCTTTTCAATTATATTGTTTTTGTGAGTATCACTACTCCAACTTGGTCGGAACACTATTTACATATGTACATATGTTTAAGGTGGATTATTTCTACTCTTACAGGCTGAGCCCATTGGCGCTAACTTTATGAGTTGAAAAGAGACTTCTCCGTCGGGCAATCAACTCCATATACATATATATATATATGTATATATACATGCATACCATTGGCAAATAAAGTAAGCAAGACAGTTGGATTCATTTGAACCAGTGGGTGGTAATGCGATAGTATTGCAATCATCCCAAATACGACTCGATCCAATTTCTGTGGACCATGTGTAAGAGGCTTTGTCGCTTTGGCATCGGAGTGTCCCTGCCCATAAGTTGTTGCAAGCCATGTGGTCCGTGTTCATCTGGTTTTACGAATTGTTGTACCATCTGCTGTGGGTTATTCCCAGAAACCTGTGCCGGTCCTTGGTGTGAATCTTGTCTTGATCCGGCTTGGTTTTCATGGCTTGCCCCGAGATTATGTGGAGCCTGTTGCTGTTCCTGCTGTATGCCGTGCCGGCTAACCAAAGGCTGCTGCTAGGATCAAACAAAACAAAATAACAAAAAAAAAAAAAAAAACAACTATTTCCAATGGGCTAACTATTCTGATGAAATGAACTCCTCCTTCAATCACAAAATTTTCAATTCAAATCCAAATGCAATTCTGATGGGCTTTAGTTCAGTCGCCATATTGTAAAACTATAAAAAAAATTATATACATAATTCGTGCAAAATCGCGAATCGTAAAAATTTGCGCAACCAAAATCACCGCAACAAATTGGGCTAAAGGGCAAATTAGAGTCTCCGCAGCGTGACATAAACGAATCCTCCGTCCTCTGACAGGAAGCCAATAAAAAATTATAGATTTTCATCTTTGCATATTTAACTTTTATCGCTCATGTGCTGCGGGGATTTTCCTGTTTTTATGCCAGCCGCAACCTGAGGTAGGCATAAAACAACACAAATGTCATACTTACGGCCAAAAGAAATCATGTGTGCTCACGCAAAGGACTCACTCACATACATACATACATACATAAAGGTGCTTGTTTGTATTTCAATTCTGAATTTTGCATAATCGTCAATTTTTGATTTTAAGAATTGTAAGGCCCACAAACCACAATGACCCTTAGCGCAAGGGCATAAAAATTCATTTTTATAATCCTTCCATGTGTTGCCGAAAGCAACAAATATTTATTACTACATATTATTCGATTGATTTTTGCCTCAATCTCGAGACGAATTATGTTTGAAAAAAAAAGAAAATCTATTTACCATACTATTTAATTCTCATTACTAACTGCAGTTTATTTAAAACATATCGATTATCTAGAATTTTCTTCGCCCAAATATCTTTAACGTTCTCAGTTCAAAATTTCTTAGTGTTTGTTAACGTCATTATTATTTTGGATAGGTGGCGGTTCCAATCAAAGCCATTAGCTAGAACTGGAAACTGATTAGGAGCCAAAGAATTATGTTAGGAAACATAATAAGGCATATATATTTATTTATATAGATATACAGATATACAAATTACAATTTATATACAGATTGCCAAACAGTGAATTTGCACTTAATCCCTTATTATTTATTGAATATTATTTATTATTTATTTAATTATGAATTATTAAATAAACAAGCCAGAAATAAAGTGCGTAATGTTAGCAATATATTCTAATTTCCATCTTTCTTTTTTGATAAAAACATTTATCAGATCTTGCGATAACTTGATTACAACGAATTCACCGATTTATCCGTGCCAATAGTATATATATACATACATACATACATACATACATACATATATGGACTGTCTGTTACAAATCTACGTGGAGATATATGTAGTTTCTTTATTAATGGTGATTCTTTAGAAATCTATCATATACTTGTTATATATGAGTATAAGTAGAACATTAAGATTGGCGAATGATTGTTTTAAACCTTAAGAAATTCAAGGACACCATTGCGAATACACAATATGCAAAAAAATAGTGTTACCTTTTTTTTAAAATAGTACAGTAAATACATATGTATGTACAACACATGAATACATACATAGGAAAAATTCTCTTGGGCGGACAGCGATCGTCACCGCTTTTTTGTCTTTTTGTAATTATTATAATTTTAAAATGAGAAAGAGGTGTCTGTTAAGCGGGGTTTCCCTGTATTAACTTGCAAGGAATGAAGAGAGAGGATTCCAGAATCCTTTTACAATTTTTCTGCATAAATTAATGCAAAATTTTTCGTACGTTACTATGTGTATATGTATGTATGTGTGTGTGTTTAATAAGAAGTTCTATATCTACATACAAATGCAAAATGCAGATATATATACATATATACTTACATACATATATCACCTATTAATCCCATATAAATAAAAATGGATATACCGACCAGTTGAAATTCAGTTGGATTATATTTTGAAATTTCAAAAACACGTGTTTTGTAAACACTGAATTTGTACCCTAAACATTTTCTTCGTTCAAGCCCTTACACACAGACACAGGCACTCACATACATACACACATACATACATACACTCCCTTACTGAAGTACTGTTTTTTTTTCCGTTTTATTTTAATCCCACGATTTTGTAAACTCTGTAAAATATTTATCTCTAATGCCTTTTTAGATTTTCCAAAATACTTTTTGTCGCATAATTTACATGAACATTAAATAAACGGGAAAATTTTTTGGTCCTTCGACCAACCGCTTATCCGCATGAACATGAACATGAATGATGAGGCGTCGGCACGCGGCAAACCGCAGATCGGTTCGATGCCCGGGTCCACCCTCTTCTACATTTTTCATTGCATTCCCCCTGGTTTCCTTTTTGGATGTGCCAACAGGCCAGCTATTAAACGCTTAATGGCTATTTCATTGGTATGATATCAGATATCCGATATGCGAGTCCACATGTTTGTTGTGATTACATGAGAGTTGACACGTTGCATTGGTGTGGACACGTGACCAAGTCACGTGTCGCCAATTTGAAATTTGCCACAAAATTGTGTTACAAGTTCTTATTTTACTTCGGCAAATGCCCTTTCCTATAAAAAGTATATTAATTATTTAAGAAATTGTCTTCAAGTTTAGCCAATACATATAACAGTCTAAAGATATTATAACGTTTCATACATGCTCTTATATGTACATATACGATTAACCTTAAATATCATACCTGAACATATGCATATATATGTACATACATACATACATACATACGTACATTCTAATTATCGATTTACCTTTTATGCATCTGATAAATGCTTTGGAATTAGAACAAAAAGTTATATAAATTGTAAAGTGATATACCAGATAGGTTTTAAGTATGTATATATCTACATATATAAGGAAAAAATAAAAATTGTACTTAAGTGTATTTAATGTTCGGTTTGTTGAATAACGTTGCTTTTCTTGTTGTCTTTTCATAATGTAATCAAATTATGAAAATAATATGAGGCCGTGAGTAATATCAGTAAGCCAAGTTCGTCAAAAATGTTGACTGATTGTTTTCACACGGCTTCCTGCTGTGATTCACTTAAAACAACCCCTTGGCAGGGGGTTCCTTTTGGATTGGGTGTTAGGTAAGTAGGCTGGTAACCAAACAAATTATATTTAAAAATCCTTGTCCCTGTGGATAGCATTGGGCTGGCACAAATCCCAATGGGCTGTTTCTATTTCAACACGCAGAGCTGGGTCGGTCTGCTCCAATTGGATTTACGTTTTTCGCTTAGAAAGGTCCTTGAGCCATCACCGAGTATTTGGAGTGGTGGTTGGTTGGCTGTATGGCTGGATTGCTGGTTTTGGGTGTTTTACGTAGACCACCCACGAGGCTTCTGCTTATTACTTTTAAAACACATTAAACTCTTGCATTTGCTTCTCCCTTTGGGGCTTTGGGGCTTAGGTAAATGTTGTCAAAATGACACATCACGAACTTTTTTAATTTGTTTATGATAATTTACGTATTATTGTAATGCTAACGGACATAACTGGTAGTCATTTATTATTATACATACATACATACATACATAGATGGCATAAAACAGTTGCTGGACTGTTGTTGATGATGATTGCATATTATTAGGTTATGATATCAAATAAAGCATAATAAAATTGAAAGAAGTCCGAAATAAAATTACAAAAGTACATGGTGGAAATGAGGGATTCTTCCTTTATGTGCAGCCTGACGGATGTTCACGACTGCAATCAATCTCAGTCCTGCCGTTTGTGTGCAATATGTGCAAATTAATTAATTTGAATTAACAGTCATACTCATACACAAAAACACGCATAAACAAACACACGCACACACAAACATGCATATACCAATATACTTCTAGTCAGGGCCAGACTAAGGTATCGGTCATTCAGAATTCTCAAAAAAATAATAATTGAAAAGGTTTATGAAAATGTATCAAACCATATAAAACCATCTATAATGCGAAGTCAGACTAAGTTTACTGACCTCTTTAATTCTGGTAAATATAGAAACGCATTGAATTAACCTCATATACATTCCCTATTCTAGCCGTATCCGCTTCCGTTCGTTTCCCTGTCAGTTTCCATGCATCTTTTAGATGGTTAAAATAGTATAAAGAAAGATTCAATAAAAAACACTTTTTTTTATCATATCTGAAGAAGATTAAAATAAGTATGCATTCGAAATTTGTTGCCATATTTTGTACCTATGAAAGGGTATATAAAACTCGCTAAAATCTATGTTAGAGGTACAAAAAACAATTCCGATTTGATAAAGTACATATACATATATATATATATATTTTTTTAAGCATCAACAGCCGAGACGATGAAACGAGATTGTTTCAAATTGTTAGATAAAACAAATATTTACAATCAATAATTTTCCTTTATTTCGTTTAAATCGGATAATTAAATATCGGAGTTATACATATGTATATACAAACGTTACCTGCTGAAAAAGCAGAGGAAGAGAAGAGAATTTCACCTTCCGTTTTGAATTAACTTGATAACGATTTCATACTTTATCAAGTATCTATACTCGGTACAGGGTATTCTCAAGGTCGGCAAGCCTCTCTTGCTTGCATCATTTGAGTTGCTTTTCATTTCATTTTGTATTTTTATGGATTAATTATAGATAAAATATTGAAAGTACATATATTTATATACTCAAAATTAACTTATGAGCCATCCGTTGTATGCCATATTTTGTTCTTTTCTTAGACCTTAAAGTTTCTGGCTTGTCTTTTGGGTGAGTCAGCTTTAGTAACAAATTTCTGCACGATAGCTTCAAATTGATAGACCAAATATGAGCTATTCGAAATTTAAAAATGAAACTAAAAGTTCAATTTGTTGTTATCGATTCATATTTGGTAATCTATTGTTCTGTGGATTTGCAAAATTAAGAACCGATATTAGATATATGTATGTACTTATTGTGGTTGCAGAAGGAGCGTGATACTATTAAGTCCAAGGTCCAACTTCGGACTAATAACAGATTACTTTTTGTGGTTTTCCAACCAGTAACATGAAAATCGATACTCTAGCAGATCAATGAGAGGATCGCATTATACCAAATTACTTATTACTTGACTACAGAAAATACTACGATTTTAAATATATGTACATCAGAATATGGATATGGTAGGTTCAGAGGAATGGTAGATATAGCGTTATGTGTCGTTGCATTGACGACAATGGGAGAATGCAATCCATTTTATGATCATATGAAACCGATGACTAATTCAAATATATTCTTATAAGTTCCCTCGATCTGTAAAGTTTTAATTAAAAAGTCACGTGTTGTATTTAACACGCTGTTTCGAAAGTCGAAAGGTATATGTACTTACATATATATACATACATACATGTACATATATATGTAGATGTGTAGTATAGGTAGAATTTTCATAAATACTTTATTATGAACACCTAGATCTCGGCGACTATAAGCAATAGTTTGTCTGGACATCCGTCTAGTGTCTACTCAAATTAAGTTTGTTTTTTTTTTTTTTATATTTTCCGCACTGGCAAAATATAAAACACAAATAACTAGAGTTGTAGTGAAAGTATCATATTTCTGTATATCTATTTTTGGTACTACTTGACTAAATTTTTTTTCAAATCGGACAATAAACATCGGAAAACTGAAACGCCAAGTCCAAGAATGGCTGATATAAATGAGCGAGATGTCATGCCTTAGATTCAAGCAGTATAAGTTCCTGCAAGCAGTACAAGTTTCTGTAAGCAGTACAAGTTTCATGCAAGTATTTGCAATTGCTGTTGCGGCATATCAAGAAAACTTTTTATTATAAATTTATTAATTTATTGATGATGATTACTAGAGAATTTGATTTTTAAAGTAATTGGTATAGAGTATCTTCAAAGTTGGCAGGGACGACTTGCTTGCTTCAGTTAATTGTTCAATTGAAAACTTTAAACTTATTTAAAATGAGTATTGTACTAAGACACAATCTATGTATGTAATAGAAAAATAAAAGAAAGTGTCTATTCAAAGAGAGTTATGTATAATAATGTTGTTTAGACTTCCTTTTCTACATATGTATTTTTGAGCAAATTGCACGACCTTCAGTTATGGCAGAGTGCGGCCCTGTTTTTAGCAATTACTGCTGTACTATAATTAATCAAATCAAAATGCATGAGCGCCTCACTAACAATAATCATATGCGTTATGCTCCGCATAGCAAATCAAATCAGTAGCCGAGAAAATGCGTTTGCATGTCAATTACATATGGCGAATAACACTTAGTCTTCCCTTTTCGGCCAACTTCCTGCCACCTCTTCGACTTGCTGCCTGCCTGCCCGCCGTAGCTAATATTTAAAGTCAATCGGCGGCCTCATGAACTCAATGAGCAATTTCGACCGTTAGGAGGAAATGTGTAGTAAGAGATTTGTATATATGTATGTATGTACATACACATATATATGTACATATGTATGTATGTATGTACAATCATCTAGGGGGATGCCCCCAATTATTCATGCCTGAATATGCAAATCGAGTGAGCGGATTCATAAGCAGAGCAATTGGGTAAAAGGAAATGACTATTGATGCTCTGATAAAGGGGGCGGGGTGGAAAGGTGGTAGGGGTGGTTAGATCGATTTGATTTCTGTCAAAAATTTCATGCTAAATATGTCGCCATTTGCTTTTAATAGTTGATAAGCTAGAAAGCAAAAACCAAATACACTGAGCGAAATAAATACATATACCAATAACGATTACAATCATTTTTGCAATTTAAATTTGCATCAGTCAATTCGCTTTAACTTATTGTTATCAATTTTTAAACACTTCAAGATCAAAGACACCATTTAAACCATTGCAGGTCAAGATTTCTTTTGGTTAATAATAAAATTAAATTTTCCATAATTTTTAGTGAAATTTTCCAACTATTCTTGAGTATGATTAACACTTAAATCGCGTTGAGATAAGTAAAAAAATGTATTGCAAAAGATCGTTGTTATTTTTTTCAGTGTACGAATTGGCAAATTGAATTTTTTGTTTGGGCTCTTGACTAAGTCGGAACGAATTGAATTTTGAATGGGTTTCGAGGATACGCATACATATCAATATTTTTTTTTTTTTTTTTTTTTTGATTTTTTAATTTTTCTAAAAATGCATTGCCAGAGTGAACAAGATAGAGGGATAGAGATAGAGAGAAAGAGAGATTTATGCACACGCAGCTGTGTGTAGTAATTTTTAGCCTGGCAGAGAGAGATTCTTTTCCCTTTTCTTTTTGTTTCATTCCTTTTTACATACATTTATTTTGCTCATTTTTTGCAGTTAGCTTCGCGCGCGAGCGATTTATTGGGCGCAATTTTTTTTCTATCTTTGCCGGACTACGCTTACGCTGACGCCGCTGTCGCTATTGCCGTCGCCGTCGCCGTCGTCGACGTCGTCGTCGTCGCCGCGCACATTGAAAACGAATCACGTGGAAATCTAAATAGCATCATAAATCAGAAAATGGCGGCAGGTTGGTTTCGCCTCAGTTTCAGGGGGATTCGGTTACTGGCCAGACAATGATATATGTTGGACCACTGCCTAACCCCCAATACCACCCAAATGGGTAAAAATGGCGAACAACGCGTTATTGGTACCAGGATTGGAGGAACCGACTCGCATGTGTATAAAAATTGCAAATCGCTAGACGGCATTTGATTGCACGAATCCGAATATCTCTCGCCATATCTGACCCCCCCCATCCCCCCCACACACACATTGCCCCCACCATCGAACAAAATGCCCAGCCTGTTTCCATTCAAATGCAAATTTCGCTCGGTGTGGCGAGGCCCATAAATAAATGAAGGGAAGTGGATTGGAGATAGTTTTGTCCTTGGAGATTCCATACGCCTTTTGTTTATTTATTGACGCTGGATACCTTGCCAATTCTTATAACTTATGAGAGAGTCCTTCCTTTTGCCACATGATTTATGGCTCGTATGAGGATTGCCAAAGCAATGCCCAGTTTTAAATATCCCATCAAAAGAAACATGATTTCGGTATGTCCATATAAATATACATACATAACGTACATACATATGTACATATGTACATATGTATGAGTGTACCTTTACACACGTTGAAATACGATTAAATACATAGATTGTTTAATGCTTCACACTAGTCACATATATTTAAGCCATTCCTGAGACCAAAAACTGTTAAATAAGCTCTAAAACCAACAGAGGTGACTTTAAGGCTTCTCAGAATATAATAAACTAAGTTAGTTAGTTCAATGAACTTCTTTAATTAATTTTAAATGTACCTTATTCTTTTACATAAGATAGTCCATTTGAAATGCCAAGCCTACAAATTTATGTATGTATGTAGCTAGCTAATGTCTTACACACATTATTCTTTATTCTCACACACACCCACACTTAACGTTTCGTTATTTGCAACATCAATTAGCTAATTAAGATCTCTCGTTGTTCCTATTTCTTTCTATCATCCTATCTTTCCTTTTTTTTTTTGCGCACATCACCTTACACTTGCTCCATAAATTTGTCGCACTTCCTAAACTAACCGCAAATGTCAAAAGTTTTAACGAAAAATATGCCAAAATAGCCCACATCCATAAATTCTGAACTTGGCTCACATTGCTCTTTTTCACCATTTCTCAATTTCTTTTAGTCTTTTTGGTCTGTTCTTGTTTTTTTCTGTTTTCTGTTTTCTGTTTTTGTTTTTTTAGTTTTTGTTTTGGTTTATGGGATAGGCAACACCACCGCAATGTAAACAAATTAACTAAATCAGTTTCTAATTGCTAAATGGGGTTGCCATACCCTATACCCAGTGCGGGTAGATCAGACAAGGCAATTTAGAACGCATTAGTTAGCAATTGGATTGTAAAAAAAAAAATTCCATATTATAAATTATATAAGCAAAACCTGGACAAAGTTTTTTCCTTGCAAATTATAGTAAAGCTACGAAATCTGAATCTGATATTTGATCTAGCTTGGCATTTTTCAAAAATTATTTATTTAAAAGTACAACTATATTAGTTTTTTATCTTAAGGTATTACAACTATTTATTGGACCTATGAATAAAGTCGTCCGACTATTCAATGTATGTATATACATATATGTATGTATGTATATATAATTGTAATTTCGTTTACTAGAGATTTCAGATTGGAATGTATTTAATTTGGAATAATCACAGAGTTAATTTTAGCTTATTAAACTAATCTTTATATGACATAGGGTAAATCAAAGTCGGCTCAATTTGTAGCTTAGAAATGTAGAGAAATAGCTTTTCTCTTCACAAAAGTATTTTTTTTTGAGTCGGTTTGTTTGTGTTCCTGTGGCTAGATAGAGCCGAAAGGAAAGTTTTCCTGTTTTCCTGTTAAGGAGGTAAATAGATAAATAAATGGTTGGATTTTGGTAAATTATAGTAGCTAGATGATTTTGCTTACTTGATATAATGTAAATCTAATATGCATATGTATATATATATGTATATATGTATGTAAATGGTATATGATATTCGTGTATAAGTACGTATGTATATTATTATTTGTATCGAGTCGGTAATTTCTGTGCCGAATTAATTTCAAACGATCCCAAAGTATCAACAAATTTAATGGTCTACACATAAGGCGCAAATTCACAATCAAAGTCAAACAAAATATTACTCAATAGCTCTGTTTAATTTTCTGATTACTGTTACACACACACACTCTTACACACACCGCACATACCGTACATACATTGTATGCGTATGCCCATATGTGTTCCACAAGCGATTCAAACAGCCAACATAAAACATTTTCTAATACCAAATTAGAAATAATAAAACGGACGCAAAAATTTTCGGCCTTAGTTCATAATCCAAAATTCCGAACGAAATTAAGAAAACCTCTAGCCGAAAAATTAATATTCAGATTTATGTGCAATGTGAGGTCAAGTTGTATTTATCGCATAATTAGTAAAAACCATATCAGGATGGTGAAACCCCCCTTTCCACCGACTCCAACAATGACTCGATATCGTCATCTCTCCCTTAATGCTCCTGAGTCATTTGAAAATCTGTGTATGAACAAAGTCGCATAATTAATCTGCTTATGAAGCGGAAATTGGGCGATTGTGAGACGGGGTTTCGGGTGTGACTAAGTAATTGCAAGTAATACTCATAATATTCTGAAATATTATTAATACAATTTAGTTTTATGACTCTGTGTGTTGGCGAGAAGAGAAATTGTGGCAATTGTTGGTCCAGCATTAGCAGTGGCTATGGTAGTGGCAGTGGCAGTGCCAGCAGTTGCCAGTTGGGTGTAAATCATTATTTTTGTTGCGAAAATTGTTCTAATTGAAGAGGTCAAAAATATGCCACATGGGATGGGGCTAAAACTGAGAATGTGAAAAAGGTTAACAAGAGGAATACGGCTAACAACAATATCGAACATTTATGAAATGGTTGAAATTGCAAATGGGTTAAGCAGTTGAAAACTGCTTTTAACAGCTGTAAAAGGATTCTCGATACCAAAGTACTCACAAGTGTTGTAACATATGTTTGTACATATGTACATACATACATACATATATACATACATACATACGTTCAGTGCTTGAAGTACAACATTATAATTAAAGGATCGGTTGTGGCAGGAACAGTAGTACAAGTAAATTTCTTGTATATTTATTCCATGTACCATACCCGTAGGGTGAAAGGTTATATAAGGCTGCCAATATATACATATATACATATCTAACAGACACGAGGATGCTTGACCGATCCTATAAAGTATTTATATTATTTAACTTATCTATCTATCCGTTCGTCTCTATGTATATAAGACCTGATGTTGACAACTTTAGTATTACGACTTGTCAAATAACATAAACAATTTGAAATTATGAAATCTTAATAATATATATGTATATGTTATTATGTATATGTTCTTATGTTATAAATCTACAACTCAACTAGTATATATTCAGAGTTATATATATGTATATATACATATACATATATATACATTCATACATATATACATATTTATATGCATAAATATTCCCCCTTAAAGTAAAAGTCTGGCAAGTGCCATATAACAACATTATCTATACTTTTAGATAGATCGAACCAATAAAATTCGTAAGATTGGTTAAATAATGAAAAGTAATTTGAAAAACAATCCTTTTCAATTCACAAGTACATATATCGAAATGCGATAAACTCGTAGTATAGTCAAGATGTTTCCGGCTTTTGGTTCTATTATATTTTTGAAATAATGTTAGATATAATATTGTGTGCCTTAATGATAAAGTAGCTAGATATTTGTAAAGCCACGCTATATGATAAATTTTAAAAACAACAATAAAGTTAACTGGAAAATGTTGCCAACTCTTGGTCAATATGCACTTCTCGACTGATTAATAACATTCAGTTTTTTGAATACTTTCCAAATCGCGCCCCTCCCCCCCCCCCTCCCTACCACTCACTTGATTTATAACATTCGCACATATTTTACACACTACTAAATTACTTTTTGGGGTTTTTTAAGCAAATCGTAAGTAGCCTCATATATCAACGGGTGCAAAAACTTGACGTAACCGACTCCCCCACTCTCCCCATAACTATATCTAGAGAAAAGTTGCTAAAGCAGAAGCTTTTAGTGTTTCCCCATTGTCATTCCCATGCAAGACCCCACCCCCCCCCAAACTCTACCCAGCCTGTTTTCTAAGCCCAGTCCAACTCGAGTGATAAT
Source organism: Drosophila sturtevanti (assembly GCA_018150375.1). Lineage (NCBI taxonomy): Eukaryota > Metazoa > Arthropoda > Insecta > Diptera > Drosophilidae > Drosophila > Drosophila sturtevanti. The sequence goes on along the minus strand of JAECWJ010000686.1, from coordinate 2,620,991 downwards.
TGAATTAGAATATGGCGTCTCTTACATTCACACAATTACAGAAAGCTATCTCTTTGCCAGAACAGAATGCTGTGTGTGTGTGTGTGTGTGTGTGTGTGTGGGGAGAGAGAGAGAAAGCGAGAGAAAGAGAATTGTACAACAACACATGTGCCATGTCATTTAGGGGTTGAATGTCGGGTTTGGGTTGACTCCTCTCAAGAAATATTATGCTTTTAACAATTTTAGCATTTTCTCCATTTACATACATCTTAATTATTTCTCAAGATGGGATTCTGCGGATTACATATACGCAGCCACATATACATACACACACGCACACACGCACACGCACACACGCACACACATATGGGTTAGGGTTGTAAAATTTAACTGGTACCCAAAAGTATGCTATGGATTAGTAAAATCCCCGTATCCCCACTCCCTCCCCCCCTCCCCCTTCCCCCACACATATCATTTGTCTTCATTTTTACATTTGCATTTCCAGCTAATTTGGTTAAATGTTTTTAGGTGTAATAATAATAACTTTGGGTGTTTTCGTTATCGTCATCGTCATCGTCGTAGAACATGTTTTTATGATACCGAGACAAAACAGAGCGAGAGAGAGAATTCTGCTAATTACTTTTACTACCAGCATATAAGCACCCACTCGCTTTGGCAATTTAATTAGAGCCAAACACATACCAGCTTTCTTTTGCTAACCTCCAACTTATTATAATTGCAATTTAAATGCAAATTTTTGGTGTCGCCATCTTGACGTACCGCCCCAACTTCCAATAACCTAACCTTTCTGTTGTTCTTCTTGAAGAATGAAAACAAATCACTCGATTGATTTAAGTGTATCTGCGTTAATGATTCCCCTTCCCCTTCCCCTTCCCCACAAAATCAATTTTCAATTCCCAATTTTTCACACACACACACACACATGCATACACACGGGATCGCAAAAATGTCGCCTCAGCAAATGGAAAAAAGTAGGATAATAATAATAATAATAATAAATGCAACCCCTAATTATGTGCTTACTCTAAATATGATCGGTTAATGATAGCAGGGTAAAAGATGCATACATATATACATACATATATACAACGATAGGTAGTAGGCTGGCCAGCTCAACCCTCCACTCATTGGGTTGACTTTCAATGAGTGACTCTGTCCTGTTGTCTGTGTCTGTTCGCTGAAAAGTCAATTGGGAAAATTAATTTAGCAACAAAAATCCTATTGTATTTTGCATTATCTATGTACATACATATATATATACATATATATATAGACGAAGTGTTTTGCCATGATTTGATGAGGGACTGACAGTGTGGCAGTGAAAAGTAATTTGTGATGCAGCCCTATATGTACCCGTACATTATATGTACATATATATAGAGGGTAAGTACACCGAGAGAAACGGGTTAGCTTAAACCAAGAGGGAACATGTAGGGTATTTGGTATATAGCTAAACTAAGACAGATTCTTTCAGTCGTAATGGTTTCTTCTAGTTGCTGTGATTTAAATTCAAATTTTACCTATAGTAAATACATATATTGAATATTACTTGCTAAGAGAATTTCATAATTTCAACCTGAAATATACACACAACCTTCCTTGGGGCATTACATAACGTTAATAATTTGTTTTTTAAATTAATATCTCTTAAAGTTCTACTCAAATATAATTTCAGTTTTTTCGGATTTTATTTTCGCGCTCTTGAAAAAACTATATTGCATTGGGATCGGTATGAATAAATTGTAGCTAATTCTTAAAACGATTAATTAGAAAGTCATTTGAATCTTTACCATCAATTATTTTGCACAGTGCATAAACGTTTCCCTACTCTCTTCCATTTTCCAAAATAATTCTATTCCCTCGCATACTTATATACATAATCGCATTTACACTAATTGGGTGATGGTGATCAATCAAAAAAAAAAAAAAAAAAAAAAAAATGAAAAAAACTGCAGCCAAATAGACTGAGTCCCGTCTGTTACTTCTTCTTCTTCTTCTTTTTTTTTTTTTTTTTTTGGTTATTGTCAAAGCAACAGTCGCCCCACACTCGTCGTGATAGTGAAACCTGAATGGGTGAACTCAATGATCCGATTTCCGGTTGTGCGCATAGACAGTAAAGATGATACCTGAACCAGATTGTCCATTTGAAGCCTTCATATTAACAACCCCTCGTGAAAAACGGAAGCAAATCCTGCTGCAGCTGATGATGTCGACTTTTGGCACGACCCCTAAACGAAAAATTAAAATTCCTGAATATCTCCTTGTCCTGTGTTTTCACCGCTGCCATTATCCTTACTAATTTCGCAGCTCAATGATTTTTTCGAAATATTGTTTCGTTCTTTTATGTTTTGTTCTTTTTTTTTTTTTTTTTTGGTTTCCTTTGAGTGTGCGTGTGTGTGTGTGCGTGTGCGTGTGTGTTGCCTGATCTTTAATTGCGCAGCTTGGCAAGCAGAATTACAAGCAAACGAGCCCGCTTAAAGTGTGATAAATGCGTTTTTGACAAGGTATTCGTAATGAGAAGTGAGGGAACTGGGTTAGATCTTTGACAAATTATGATTTTTGCGATACCTACATATACATATATGTAATTTGTTATCATCTTGTTTGTTGTTTATTTATTGCGTTCTTCAATATGTGTGAGTGAGACGGACTGACTTCTGACAAAGAGTATGGGCATTGAAATGGTAATTAATTGGCTAAAGCTTTTTATTTAATCTTATATTAAAAATTATATATAAAATATATAATTTAAATATATAATATTAATATATAATATTAAAGCGACTATATTGACAAATTTTGCTATTATAAATTAGGCTAGTCTTCGGCCCACAGCCTAGGTAGAGATAATATAATTACTCAAACAGGAAATCTTAGGATAATCCTAGAGGATTATTGTTCAGCCGTTGCCGTTATGGACTTGGTCAAGCTTAAAAATAGGTACAGATTGTTTTTTTTTATTTAATTTGCCTAAACTATAGATGCACATTCGACAAGAGTATTAAATTTAAATATGTTTATTATAATATAATATATATAGCAACTAAGCTAAAATCAATATACTACATATATCACTATATCAAGAGCTTCAAATTGCACACCTTTTTAATAAGGATTTTATCGTTTGAGTTAAGAGGGGCGGTCGATTTTTTGGTTATTTTTCTTTTATTAATGATGAAACGATCACGCGATAAGAAATTCGCAAATTTTAAAGAAAACACAACGAAATCCTTAGCTTAAATTGGTGTCAATATATCATTTAGACCATATTATCCGTAGAGATTTTCTTAACTGATAACAAGTTTGGTTAAGTAGAAATTTACAAGTGAATTCTCGATTTCACTCACGATTTCTCAAAGTCAGTGTCTCGATTTGCTGGCTAGAATATTTATGTTTTTATGTATATATGTTAGCATATGAGCATGTTAAATCATGTGGAAAAAATTTTGCAAAAAGCTATAGGCAAAAAAAAACAAAAAAAAAAAAAAATGCGAACATCTGCAATTAATCCCGAAACCCAAAAATGTCATTTAGTCTTGCAAAAACTGTCGCATGAACACAAAATTGATTTTTATTGATATTTATAGATTAAAAATTTTCCGCATAAGCACCCAAAAAAAAAAAAGAAAAAGAAAAAAGAAAGGAAAATTGAACATTTGCCGAATAAATGTATTCCATTTTCGATCTCGTTTTTACATCGTGTATCGAGGATTTGGTATTTTGCAACCCTCATATGTGTTAGATTATGAACTTGAAATTGCAACCGTGGTACATAAGTAAGGCGGGGAGGTGGAGGAACGCATCATCCGAAAATTGAGTTACTAAATTGAGGGTGCCACTTTCCACTTTGGAAACTACCCAACCTATTAAATTAAAAGGCCATAAATTACAGAGTTTTTGGCTTTTAATGTCAATTGAAGATTTTCGCAAGCAGCGTGAATGAATTGCTCCACCCTCCCCTTGATAGTAAATACCGAATCCTAGGATTATGTATCTGTATCAAGGTAGAATTTCAAGTGAATTCACAAATATTGAAGAAAACAATGTAGACGCTTTATCAGCAACAAATAAATCCGGCAAAAAAAAAATACTTAAACTGACATAATTCTCTAAGTACGTCTGGATTCTTATTAGAAAACGAACTAAATAACAAAATAGAGGTATAACTTCCAGGCAAATCGAATGAGTCTAATATAACAGAAATTTTAAATAGACAGACAAACAGAAAAAAGAAACGTCTAGGACAAGGACGGAAGTAAATTATTACGGGTTAAGATACCAATTTCGTATCTAAATTGTTAAAAAATGAATATCTTTTTTTTGCATTTCTATGTATAGCAAGAAATAAAACATTTTTCAAGAGAATGAACCATTCTTATCATCAATCATGATAGTATTTCGTGACGCATTGAGGCATATGTGGAAAATCTAAATTAAGGAGCGCTCATACCATACCATATCAATGATATCGTTCGGTCACAGTGATGAAATTTTATTAGGTTACATAAAATGGCAGGCTAAAACTTATTACTTTGGCAAACTTCTTGAAATTTCATTAATTCTGCATTACCCCTGATTTTATTAATTTAACAATTTACCGCTCTCCCCTCGCATCACATGAATTTCAACTCAATTCGTTACAGTCAGATACAAAAAGACAAAAATATAAATATATATATAAAAAAAAAGAGGAAAACGTAATGCCTATTAATAACAATAGATGTCTTCCTGAATACCTGATTTGTAAAATAAAAATGGTAAATTAATTAACTACCGAGGTGATAAACGTTTAAACAATAGAAATTGATGAGATATTCCGTAACGCATGCATTATATGGCGAATTAATTGCATTTCACTCGATGCCAAATTGTCCATCAAAGAGCAATAAATATTGAGAACAGTGAGAGAACGAGACAAGAGAGAAATAGATAGACAAAGAAAGACATACATAAAGAGAGAGAGGGAGAGAGAGAGAGAGAGAGAGAGCGAGATAGATAGATAGATAGAGAGAGAGAGAGAGAGAGAGAGAGAGAAAGAGAAGAAGAAAATAGAAAGTTGTAAATAAGAAGCAAATAAAAGAGAGCAAGTGCAATGATTGTGACTAAAATGACTGCTATTTATAGACTTTCGGTTGGATGAAAAAATTTCGGGATACGGCATGCAAGTTTGCGCCAAGTAACTAGAAAACAGAAAGAGATACAGCCAACACCAACACCAACATAAAATATACGTGCATACAAACATACATACATACATACATACATACGCACATATGCATATATAAAATGTTCAAATCATCAAACAATAAACTCAAAATGGACTCCATCGCTTGTCGCACGTTTCATGCTCATTTTCATGTCGAGCGCGTTAAAAACGCCAGCGGATCCCATTTGTTCCCCCATTTGCCCATCCAGCATTCCCCATTGTACAAACCACTTTTGCTCTCTTTCCCACTCTAGCTCACTCTTTCTCTTTCTTTCTCTCTACGTTATAGAAAATCTCTCATGCGCAGTAGACGGAACGAAATGGAATTGAACTCCTAGCCATTTTGCGCATGGCGTTTTGTGGGCGTGGCTTGCCTCAACTACTCACTCATTGCCATAGTTACTCATTTGCTCATCCACTCACACGCTTTCATTCTCCGTGGTGAAGTTAATGAGCTTCTTCTTCAACTATTTCTGTTTTTTTTTTTACCAGCTCATTCTCAGACTTGGCTTGATTACATTTTGACCTTCTCTCGCCAGATTCTGTTTTTAAATTTTTTTTGTTTTTCTGATGCTACGTGTTTCATACATTTTTGATATGCTACTGGAACTGGCACTGAAATGCCGGAGCTCATTAACAGTCTAAGTTGATTTGGCTTTACTTTTGGGGTTTTTAATTAAAACAAATGTTGCTGGGTATGCATAGAGAAATGTGAAAGGTGGTAAAACGATGTAAAATGAGAAGCTTTCCTTAGAAATTAATGTACTTCGGCGGACTTTATAATCTTTGGAGCTTCTATACCAGAGGTAGGTGAATCATTGATTGAGAATTTTAATCTGCCAGTAAAGGTAAGGCACAAGTGAATACACCATTTCAAATTTTTTTCAATCTAAAGAAGGATGACAAATCAGTGAAAAAACCGTTTTCGATAAACGCATGAGAATTCCTTTTTTATTTTTCTTATTTTTAAAAAGTTTAAAAAAAGTTTAAATTTGTTGAATGTTCATAAAAATTTAATTTTTTACACTTTATACATGTTTTTATTAATTAAAGTTACATAGGTGAAAAAAAAGATCTCAAATTTTCAGCAGCCGTTTAAATATATGTTTATAAATTAAATACTTATTAATTAATAAATTAAATGCTTTCAAAAATTCTTTCTTATATTTAGAATGTAATGGCGACATTTCAAAAACCTAAAGCATTTAAGGATTATTATTTGCGAATTCCCACAATGCTTCGAACTTATAAGGGTTATACATATGCCACTGAATTTATAAGAGTAAAAAAATTAAGTACAATTATTTTGTATTTATTAAATATTTGAACTGGGTGAGGATTTTAAAAATATAGTACAGGACCGATAGCGCTCAGCCTTTCTTTCTAGACCTATTACTAAGGGAGCGTTTAAATATAAAAATGGGATAGTTATGTGATACATGTTATGGAAGTACGTGTATTCCATATAGAGTTCGGACAATGTCGAATTATTATATATTAATATTGTGTTTTTTGGACTGAATAAATAAAAGTGAATTTCCACTGAACGCTCTAAGTTAAAACAATAACAATAACAACAAATGAATATTTATTATTAAATCATTTTTTATTTTTCCATCAACAAATAATAATTGTTTTTCAAGTCATAAAGTAAAACTCGAAATTTATTATTTACAACTTGATATTGGGCATTATGGGCAAATTGAAAAAAAATGCAAAATAATTATTTTTCATTTTTAAAATAAATCTTATAATGTTTACAGTCCTTGGTTTAGATTGCTTCAACAGAACTAAGTCTTGGTTTCCATATTTTTTCCTTACAATATGCAGGATTGATCAACTTTCTGCATTCTGGAAAGATTCTTTGCTACAGTATCCTTTTCTACTTACCTGTATTTAGTGATTTATAATTCCGGTAATTCTGCATAGATGAAAGAGTATAAGAATTAATTAGAAATTCAATTATTGTTCCAATTTTCAGATAAAAGTTTATTCTTACTCCCCTGAAATATTCACATTTGATTTATATTCAAAGACTTTTGAGTATATTGAAACTTATTGATTTCATGATTAGTTAATCTAATCTAAACGCAGTTAGAACCTCATTCTATTTGTACAATTAATAGGTTTATGAAAAAGTTAGTAGGGATAACTTTACTTACTAATATAATCTCATTCAGTTCGTACAACTCTTTTTGGAAAATAAATACTCATTAAAAACGCATATACGTTACATTGTTTTGCTATAAACATAAACAATATTTCAATTTAATGGTAATAGAGAGTAAAGAAGAAGCAAAAGACAAAACAAAAACAGAGCATAATCAATGTTATATGTATGTATGTCTATCTATCCTCTAAAAAAAAGGACACTACACAGCCGTAACTCTCTCATTCTGCCACCCATTCAATTCGATTCCATTCCACCGCGTCCTATATCAGCCTATGCCGATCCCAAACCCTACTCATACCATCCATCCATCTCGTACACCCACCACTCGTACATTAGACATAGACATAGACATCCCCCAAAAGAAGCAACCTCGTATTTTACCATTGGAATCCACCCGCCGAACCCCTAACAGCGAAAACAATTTGGTAAGTTTTCGAAAATTTGTTGCAGAGTAAGAGAGATGAAGAAGAAGAGCGGTAGACAGAAAGAGAAAGAGAGAGAGAGAGAGAGAGATAGAGATGGAGAGAGTATAAAACAGTCTAATCCAATGAGTGAGATAGCAATACATTCGGGGAGTCCATGTACAAAGCTTAGAAATAGACAGACAATAAAAGCTTCATGAAGCGACATCTCCTGGCCGCCATCATTTGTGTGCAAGCGAGAGATAAACAGACAGAGGAACAGAGAGACTAGAGAGAAAGCAAGAGAGATAGAGAGAGAGAGAGAGAGTGAGGGAGAGAGGGAGAGGGAAAGATGGCAAGGGATAGAGAAAGAGCGAAAAAGTGGCGAGAGCACCCCTATGAAGTTCCGTGTTGATTTTTATCATTTATCGATTTCGAATTTGTGTCGAGGGACAATTTAGTAGCCTCTTCTTCACTCCATCCAACGTGTCTGCAGTGTTTCTGTTTTTTTCTTGTTTTTGGTTGTTTTTTTTTTTTTTTTTTGCTGGGATTGGGCGGACATTCATGAGGTGTCATCTGAAATTGGTGGTAAAGGGTTTGAGGTTCGATGCGGGTAGATGCTGATGGCCGACTTTACTTTCTAGCGGGCTGGATAGCTTGGCCCGCTTGTCATTGTCAGAGCTAAATGTTCTTTCGAACTGTGTGTATAAATGTGAAGTATATATTGGTTAGGCGATACTCGCAAGTATGTATACTGTGGCCTATGTATTTATGGCCAAGCATGGGGTTACACATCGTATCTCGTCGTAATATTCCATGACATTTATTGTTGTTCGTTAGATGAGCTGGCATTTAAACATACATACATATGTATGTAGTATCGATTGCTTTCATTGCCAACAAATGCATAATAGTTGCAAATAAATAAACCAGATTGATTCTCCTTTTCCATATTAGTTGATTTTGGCTAAGCAGTAACTTTTCTATATTTTGGAGTGTGATTAAAAAACACTTCGAATTGAACATAAGTAAGAACTTAATTAATTTAATGATTGTGCAAACAATTTTATCAACTTAACATAAATGTACATATATAAATGTTTTAGATCGAAACAAAGTCGTATGCTTTAGAGTAATATTCATATTAGTTATTAGTTTCTATAACTGAAAAGTTACATCCATATATATATTTTATATATTTTATATATGTACATATGTATATTATTATTACTTAAAATAATGTATATTTGTTTAAATGACCTAAATGTTAACGCTTTTATCTCTTTTTGGCTTATAGAATTTAATTGCATAATTTCAAAGAAATCACGTCGTAAGCCTTTTTGCAATTTCTTATGCAATTCTACGTATCAACAAACAATAAAGCAATTAATCAATTATATTTGACATGACAGACACAAACAAACCGAACCCAAAACAAAAAAAAAAGGAAGAAGGGAAAAAAAATTCGCAATCTTCTTCTTCCAAAGCCAAGCCAATTTTTCAGCAAGCAGATTATCGATGACCGAAAAGGTCCCTAAGTCAAATTATACACCAGGGACACGTAGTATTGAATGCATGTCGTGTCCGGATTTATTGTTATTATTTTGTGAGTTTCTATTAACCTCAGGCCTCAATAATCGGCTTACCTTCAGGATATACCTGAAGTAAACCCGATCTGAATAACACGAAATAGGCACGTAGCTCTGCGCCAGCGCAGCTGGCCAAACGGCAAACAGCAAACGGCAAACGGCAAACGGCAAATTCAATGGCAATTCACACTCAGTCGTCAATTGCTGGAAGTTGACTTTAGGCGGGCACACCAGACAGTACAACAAAGATTAAAGGAAAAAAAAAATGATGAATGGATATAGATAGTATATAAATACTATAGAAACGGAAGTGTGCGGATATTGCCTGTGAATCTGAGGAAAAACTACATTTAAAATTGTTAAATGATTTCTGAATGGAAAACGTGCTCATGGAATGAGATTGCAGAATTTACTTTTATGCTAGAGTTTTTTTTTTTTGGGTCTATTTTAATTGATATTTGATCTGGTTGAGAAGGTTGGCCAGTTGGAGCAGCAGTCTGGAATTTCACAATGTAATACTAGCGGCTGTTTACCCATAGTGCTAATGGCTCCCCCCCTTGATAATTATCAATGTTATGCTAATGGAGTTTTAAATGAGAGATCTAAAAACTCTCATATGCATACATATTGACTCCTACTACTTACTATTGTTTGCCATGCAAGTTAAAGTATGATTAATGTGGGTGCTCCATTAGCCAACAATACATTTTCGGTAGTTGCAACAGACTGAGGTCATTAGTTCGACTGAAAGAAAAAATATGCTCAACAGTAGTTCAATTCCTAGAGATGATAACGTGATGTTTAGTTCTCCTCCGAGCAGGGCCGGATCAAACACATTAATGTCATGGGGCCAGGTGTGGTGGGGGCCCTTAAAATAGAGCTCAATATCCCAGTGATAAGAATTAAATATTATAAGAGTCATATACTTACGAACTTGATTTTATTGAGAATAAAGAATACATAGCGTATATTAATTATAGAATATTAACTTTTCGCGATTTTTTGTGCGCAAGGATATCATTTTCCAAACTTAGACGTGATCTTACGTGTTTCCTTGTTAAATTGGTAAAAAAAAACCAGCTATTCACAAAATTTTTCTTCGCGGCTGGTGGAGGCCCTTCCATGGTGGAGGCCCTGGCCCCTATGATAATCCGGCCCTGCCTCCGAGTGTAGCTTACAGGTGATTATTATTTATTTATTTAATTTCTTTTATTAATTTTCTAGAAAAAAAGATCTTTTCAATAACGCACGATATCTTTATTCTTATAATCTTCACAGGTTTTTATTTATTTACATATGAGAGACTCATTCGATATATTCCGTATGTACTATCAAGATATCAAGAGAACCTAATATATGTACATATAACCTTTTAAAGTAATAGTGCGGGATATTGTGCGGTGATTTTCGATATTGGGCCGATATTCTTTCTATCAGTCTTTGACCAAAAATCAATCATCTCTAGCCTATAACTTCAATCTTAACTTGTTGCATTTATGTTTCTTCACAAGTGTTCCCCCCCCTCTTCGTTTGAGCAGGCATAAATAATTTGATGATATTTATTGTTCAAAACTCTCTCTGACTTCGATACCAGCCCTGCTACCCCCTCCCTGTAACCTGTTTCATTTTCATTCACTTATTTGATTTGATTGACAGTTAATCAATCTTTGGGTTTTAGCTGATTCTCTTCACACATTCTCATTCACTTCTATTGACGTTTTTCTTTCATTTGTCTGCACCTTGCAACGGCCTAGCCACACTCTTTAATCCTTTTTGACTAGAATATTTCTCTGACGGATTGTCGTCATCCAGTGACTCTGAGTGAGTGACTCTTTGTATTGTGTGTAAGCAGATTTCCGGTTTTGGTAATTGTTCAGAGTCCCAAAGTCCGACACAATGTAACTGGTGGGTGTTTCTGGCTGTTAAAACGGATTGTCCAATCTCACCAATACACATGCATTACATACAATGTATATATCAATAGCATTATGGCTATACTATACTATATGTACGAGTATATCTGGTTTTTGTCTAGATATTCAAATCATCGTGATATGGGTACTATGGGATGTGAAATCGTAAGCGAACTGTGATAGCAAATTGAATTCGGTTCTATCAATCATCAAAATAATTTAATTTTTGAAACTTGCTCTTTCATATCATTGTGATTGACTATTTTATCCTCAAGCTATATACTTACATACATACATACATATATGTAAAATATGTCCATACATACTATATATATCGTTATGTTCTTCAACATAGAAACATTAAATTGTAAAATGTATAGATTTAGGCATTTAACATAAATAGTTCTCTATTTAAATAAAAAGTAAATGTTGCTTACTTTTCATACATAATTGGATGATTTTTTAAATATCGTCGTACCAATTATATAAACCCCTTTGCAATATTGTTTAATTATTTCTACACACAAAATAGAAAATAGAAATTAAATAAAATCTTTGGAAGTAATGTTATAATATATATATATATTGTCTCGAAGGATATAGCGAATAAACAGAAGGGAAAAATGAATATACAAAGATCATCAATATGAAGAGAATGAATCATAGGAATCATTGGCCACGGGGTTAAACACCAATCGGTAAATCTTGCACACATCTTACCCAAAGTAGTGCTAAAATTATAGAAAATTGAATATTTATGAGAGAGAGAGAGAGAGAGAGAGAGAGAGAGAGAGATAGAGAGAGAGAACGAATGTGTTGCTAAGTTGCATTTAGTATTTTATCTCGGTACACTATTTATAAAGCTGAAGATTCGTATAGAATAAAGATGAATTGTTCACAGTAAATTGAAATCTATAGCTTTGATAGATTCTATTCTTCTCTGGGCCTCTGATCGTCAAACGTATTCCGTATTCCAAGTGCTGCTAAAATTATAATCTTCCAACTTTGGCCAGTGTAAAGGATTTCTTTTTCTAGGTAATCGGTTTTCCGTCTTTCTTAGAAATAGAAATATCTTTAAGTTAGCAATAATTTACAGATTGTATCTTTTTTTTCAATCTAATATTGATAGTGGTATTAAGTAACGGAAATGACAGATCGATCATAAAGAAATTCGCTGTTTTTAGATATATTTTAACTTATTCTGAATTAACTTTCGACTAGTCCCACTGAAACTTTGTTTAATTTTCATGTATCCTTGCGTTTTTATTCGTTATCAATTTGAAATAATTAAAGTTACAATTTAATTTAAATACATTTACTGCAGTAGTTAATCATTATTAATATTAATAATTATTTATCATATTGCTCTTTCTTTCTTTTCTTTTGTGTTTTTTTGCTTGTTGCCGCTTAAATTTATATGGTAATTTCTTTTTCTTATGTTTTTGTTTTTTTTTCATGTCATTTTTTTTTTATAAACTAAAGTCTGATCATAATGCATGAAAATACATTTAAGACTTTAAGAACTAAACATACAATATGTTGTAATAAATTCAGTAAAAACTTTTATATGCCTTAGGTTTTACGAAAAAAAAAAAAAAAATTACAAAAAAAAAAAATAAACATCCTTTCGTACGCTAAGTCGATAAGCACCGACTTATAGATACCCTGTACCAATAAAGAGTGCAACTTAAAATTTATTTAAACTTTTACGATCATTTTTCAATTATAATTCCAATGGCAAATAAACTCTATATATATACGAAATTTGAATTGGGGCTATCAGAAAAGACCCCAGAAAAGTATAAATACATATATATATATATATATATATATATATATACTTTATATGTTAGCAAGTGCTTTCTTTTGATTGCTACATAAATGACAGAGATCTTAATATACCCTTTTACCCTATGGGTACAGGGTATAAAATAGTTATACAATATCTTTTATTAATTAACATAAATATTTACACAAAATTTAAAGTATGACTGAAACAACAATCGCGATGTGTGTTTGTGTGTTTCTATATCTGTCGGAAAGAGAGTGGTTGTTACAGGGGGGGGTGAAAGAGATAGAAAGAGAATTATATGATGAGGGGGAAAAATGAATTTTGTCTTCAGAAGACGGTAAAGTGACAAAACCTACTAGTTAAAAAAAAAAAAATCGAAAAAAATTACTTAAAAAATTGTTTAAGCATTTTTCGTTTTCTTTTTGTTTTTAGTTTTTCTTTTTTTTTTTTTCTTTTGTGTGAGTGTGTGTTTTTTTGTTTTTGTTTTTTTTTTTTGTTTTTTGTTAGCTACTTTAATTTATAATTAATATTTTTTATGTGTGTTTTGTTTTTTTCTTCTTCTCTTTTGTTGTTGTTATTCCATTTCCATTTCAAAAGCATTGTGTAAATTCGTTTTAATGACGATAATTATCCTGGTTGGAGGAACTGCTACTGCGACATCGTTTACTTTGAGCGGGAGTTTCACCCATATCGAGACTTTCATTATCGCTATCCATGGTCTCGCTGCAATCGCCATCGTTATCGCCACCCATGTCGTCCTGTTTCCGTTTCGCTGTGGCCATTTCGGCTGCATGACGTTTGCGCCATTTGGTGCGACGATTCTGAAACCAAACCTGTAAAAAACAAAAAAAAAAAAAGAAAGAAAAAAACCAATGAAACAAAACTTTAATTGAAGTTTTAAATAATCTCAAAGTTTTCCATGTGTAATTAGGCGAGCGAAAGGCACATTGTCAAAGTCATTAAGTCGCCAAACAATGAGGGTTGTTGTATGTTGGTGGTGGATATGGTGGGTACACTTGGATGGAGGGGGGGGGGGTTTTTTTTGAATTGTTGGCTCGGTTTTACGAGGGCCTAACAGCCCATAAGTCGCATCATCAACGCCGGTTAACCCTCAATTAAGACAATATTAAGCCCAGGACAGCAAGCACAGCCTGTACACAGTGAGAACTATGCAAAAAACCATGACTAACGTCTTTGGTCGCGTTTACGGTCTCAGTTTCGGTCTAGGTCTCGCTCGGTTACTGATTCAGACTCGGATTCGGATTCGGACTCGGTCTCGGTTTCGGTATTTGTGTAACATATGTTGTCCCTGTGTTGCAAGTCACCCTCACCCTCTCCCTCTCCCTTTCTCTCTGCTCTGTTTTTGTTTTTGCAATTTATTTTGAAATACCCCACAGCTTTAGCCCTAATTATTTTTGTAGCATAATTTTTACATTTATTTGATGATATGGAAAATATTTAGCAAAAGTTATTATATAATATATATATATATATACATATATATTTCAAATTCTATTTTGTCCCAACACAAGACACAAGACAAGTTGCATAATTCAGTTACTGTTATAGGTTTTATTCTTAAACAGATTTCATTTAGAACATGGATTACTTGATTGGCTAATTTGTAGGGACATTTGTTAGAATATGTAGTAAGTAGTCATATTATCCTTCCATACACTCTCGTTTTCTTGCCACACATGTACACTCACAATAGACAGAGAGAGAGAGAGTGAGAGAGATAGAGTGAGAGAGAGAAAGATAAAGAAAAAGGGAGATAAATTGAGACAAACTGTGCCCAGTCTGAATGACCGAAAAGAAATCACGTTTATGATGAGGAAAAATGATTAATTACCAAAGAATGAGGCCGTTGGCACAGGAGAAATTTTTGCTAGGCAGAGATATGTATGTATGTATGTATGTATGTTACATGATACATACATACATACATAGAGATAGACAGACAGATAATTAGAGTGAGAGCGAGGAGGAAAGAGAGAAAGAGAGAGAGAGAGAGAGAGTATGAGAAAGCAGGATTGATGGCTTGAGTTCCAAGCTAAATATGCGTCACAATGTGCAAGGCAAAGGGACGATGATGACACGACACGACGAGTACAAATGGACATAGAGATGGATTGGAGTGCAACTGCAGGGATTGGGTTTACCCTGGACCCTGATAGACATGCCAAATGACTGCATGACTTTTGGGTGGAGTGTAAATTAAATTCTAGGACAACGACATCGACGACTACGATGATGACGATGATGGCGATGGCGAGGAAGTGGAAGTGGAAGTGAATGAGAATGAGAATGAGAAGGACGTGAATGCAAAACGACAATAACGACGACGAGGATATTCAGCTTCATACATATTCAATTAGTGTGTGTGCATGTGTGTGTGCGTGACAGATAGAGAGAGAGAGAGAGAGAAAGAGGAAGGGCAATTGCAGAAGTAGAAGAAGTAGAGTAAGGAGGTGGAGCAGACACTGTGGGAGATGAAAAACAGCCATGACGATGATAGTATGCAAATTGACAAACAAAAACATAAATGGACATAGCCAACCAAGGATGGCCAGAATATGATAGTCAAAGCATCCTGTATGCATGTGTGGGTGTTCTCTGTGTGTGTGTACCATTGGACGGAATTGGGTGTAGTGTGGTAGGGATATGGGTATGGATATGGATGGGTGTTTGTGTGTCTGTGTCTGTGTGTGTGGCCAAATGATCTTGACAAGAATAATTGCGCTGTTATCATAATTAAAACCGTTTTTGGATTCAGACACACAGAGTGCACAGAAGTAAAGTCCTTTTGTCCTTGTTTTAGCAATCATTTAATGCAAATGTTCGCCATTTTGTACGTTCTTATAAGAGCAGTGGTAAACAGATGGGAAGGGGGGGGAGTGGGGGAACATCAAGTGAGTTATGGCGTCTGTGGCCATTATTAATGACATTCCACAGAGTAAAATATGTATGTATGTATATAGGAGGTAAAATGATGGAGGGTGGATGGGGTGAGGGGGGGGAGGGGGAATTTGTGTAGTTAGTCCATGCAATAATATTATTGCATGTTTTGTTGTTATAGCTTTTTCGTGATTTCGTTCGCCCAGAGTTTTGTGCATAAATGTAATAACATTTTCGATTCTCCCTGATTGTGTAGTCAATGTATTTAAACACATTGGTTAGATGAGCGTTGGCGTTTTTTTTTTTTTTTTTTTTTACATTGGTTATTCTCTATGACATTTGCATAAATATGGTAGATACTTTGAGGAATTGAATAACTCGTATATCCATTAGGGATTTTGCAGCACTTTTTAGGTAAATTGGCTGTACATAAGATCAGAATAATACCCACAACTTTAAAAAGTCATCAATTTGGGATTCTTTTCATTTTAAATGTATATCTAGGTAATACAAATTGTCTTTTAGTTAACCACAGCTAAAAATTAGTTATCCATTATAATTATTATTAATAATTTTAGCATGTTCCAACTAAATATTTAACGCCATATGAAAGTAATTAATAAAATTAATTAATACCTTAAAATTAATTAATTAATACCTTAAAAGGACTATAAAAATTATATTTATTCTACATCAGTATTTGGAGCTGAGTTGATATTTTATTGAAACACCGTGATCGAATGATAACATATGTATATGTATATATATATATATGTACATATATTTGACTAAATTTGGCTGCTGTGTTATACTGCAATGCTCGAACATTCAAATTCTTAAGCTAAAATGGTATAAAAGATTTGTATTTGGCTAATACAAAAGTCTTGTGCAATCTAATTGGCAAATGGAAAACGAGAGTAAACCTTTTAAATTTAGCTTGGTTCAATATTTGTTTTCAAAATACAGGAATTATGTATATTGGAAAAATATATAATAGATTATATATTTTTATATTATATATACATTTATATATATTTATATATACAGATTCTGTACAAATTGATGAACTTTATTTGATAAAATTGGTTTTAAGAGATAATCGCATCTAGTTTTTCTTTTCTGGAATTAATCAAAACACAATTGCCATAAAATATCACTAAGTGCTTTTTTAATACCCTTGCAGAGAGTATATTAATTTTGGCTAGATGTTCGTAACGCTTAGAAGGAAGCATCTTCGACTATATACAGATATAAGAATATATATATTCTTGATCAGCATGAATAGACGAATCGACCAAGCCCCGTCCGTATGTCCATCTGTCCTTCTGTCTGAAACAACATAGGCTTCCTTCCTTGCTGCAGGCATTGTATACATATATCGGAATCATGTCGATCGGATAACTATATCATATAGCTACCATAGAAACTATCGGTCATGAATAAGATTAATCCTTAATAATGTTAATTCTTAACCGATTGCCACAAAATTCAATATTTGTGATATTAAAATCGTTTATATATCATATAGCTGCCATGGGAACAATCGGTTAAGGGACACAAAAATTTGGAACTTGTAAATTTCGTATATATAATATGACTCTGATAAATTATATAGAGACAATCTGCAAGGGTATTAGAATTACGGCACAACCGAAGAACTTGGTCCATCCTTTCAGTTTATTATTCGTTCTTTTTATTTCTCTTTCCATTTATTTCTATGGGTGTTTTATTGATGCATGCTTTGATGAATGCTTTTCAATCTTTTTTTTTTGATCTGCCACATAATTAGCACAAGAATAATGAATGCTTATAGACGAAATCAATTTGTAGAGGAAACGATGGCTGCTGTCATAAGTATAAGTGACAGTTGTTGGCAATGACAATGGATATATGTATGGTAACTGACAAGATGAGATATACCTACAAAAGAGATCAGTTCATAAAAGACAAAAACGAATTACTTACATAAAATTAAAAAGGCTAGGCTAGTAAAAGTTTTTCAGCCTTACCACGAAGTTGATATACCCTAGAAAAGTCTACAATTGAACCTAGCCAAATCTGTTTACAACTATTAATGTATAAGAGATTTTGAATCGGATCTATATATGTAGGATAGCTATACGATGGTGCTAGTAATGATGATAAAGTCTACGTAAATCATTATGAATTCTAGAATATTATTAAAAGCTTAACTTGGAAACCTTATTTTATTTTTAAATCGACAATTTATTGTTCCCACTGGAGTTATGTCACATAAATAAATGATTCTTATAAGATTTGATCAGTTAACTATATAATATATAGCTGTATATTATAGAATTTTGTGTTATCCCTTGAAATAGATCTAAGACTTTATTGTGAAGGCATCGTTCCTATATTCTGATATCTATATATTCTATATGTATATAGCGACATATACAGGGAATGGAGCCTTTAAATTCTCGGAAGATATTGAATTCGCTTCTTTTCAAAATTAATGTACCCTTTTTTTTTTTTTGTCAGGGCACTGAAATATCTAAAAATTATGACAGAAATGTCTAATTGATTTTTTTTCCCATTTGTTGTTGTTGTCGTTTTTGAACAAAAAGAAAAAGAAGCCATTGTTTGCTCGACTAATGGATTTGATTGTGTGTTAATGAATGGAAAAGATTTCTAAGTCATCTTTGACGATCGGCCATTGCTCAACATATTTTTTTTTTCAATAAACAGGAGAGCGAGCGAGAACGGAGAGAGGCAAAGAGCGAGAGCGAGAGAGAGAACCAGAAATAGAGGTAGTGGTGATGGTGGGTGGGGAAAGGTAAAGGGAAAGGGAAAGACAAAATCTCGCATACATTTTATGGTTGGGCATTTGCCTTCAAGTTTATAGCTACAGAAATCAAATAAATCACAAACTCACATAAATAAAACGATATACGAGGGGTACCTGTGTATGTATGTATATATATATACATACATACATATGTATGTATAGATTTATATATAAATGTGGGTGAATGTGTGTGTGTGTGTGTATATAAGGAGAGGGCGAGTCTGGTGTTCGAATTAAAATTTACGAGCCAGAACTACCAAATAAATTTTTTTTTTTTTTTTTTTTGGTCAGCCAATAGGAAAGTAACAACAACTTGTCAGACGATCATACCAAAAAAAAAAAAAAAAAAAAAAAAAAAAAATGGTAACTCTCTATCCGAAGCCACGTTGTAAATTTTCATGACTTTTAAGTCCCCCGTACTCTGTCCCCTGACCATTTTCATCCTACCCTTGCCCCTAAACAGGACCGCGCGTAAACAAATAAATTTCCAATTTGGCCAAAAGTCATATATTTAACACAAACACAAGAAACAAGAAAAAGAGAGCGAGAGCGAGAACGAGAGCGAGAGCGAGAGAGAGAGAGAGGAAAAGAATGAGGTTTGATTTTGACATTTCGTTTGGTACCTACGAAAATTTACATAACCCGCTTTTTATCCTTATCTCGCCCACCTGACAGACAGCTGGACTGCAGTGCAATGGGACAGACAGATGCCCCACCCCCCGTGGTGGTGCCAAAAAAGGCACAGAAATATATGTTATATGTTATATGTTTTATAACTTTTTCCCTTTTTTTTGTTGTTGTTGTTGTTGTTGTTGTGTTTCTGTTTTACCTTTACTGGTGTTTTACTTGTGTTTTGTTTGGCCTGGTCTTGGTCCTACCGTCTGCCGTATCGCAATAAATAAATCCCCAACCAATCGAGGCGTAACGTGACCACGTCAAATTGATTGCCACAATATTTGATTGACTTTGACATGCTGGCTATCATAAATTCTTCTTCTCAAACCCAATCCAATCTTCTCCCTCACTTTGTTCTCATTTTTTTTCTTCACGAGAGCCTCCCAAGGTGGCTTCTTTCGGGTTTTTCTAGATCCCTGCCGCCAATGTGTGGTCATAAATATTGTAGCAACTATTAGTGAAATTTAAAGAATAAAAAAAAAATTTTTTTTTTTTTTTTTAGAATACTAAACATAGGTAGGTATATATAACTTCCGTCAGCTTGTCCCTGAGTGATGATTCCAAGTATTTTCATTTAAAATCGTGTTTGAGCGATTATTCGGAACTATTTACATTTTTGTCAGTCAGATTTCTATGGTCAGGTTGGGTTTTTATTGGAAAATCTTTGTTCTTTTAAACTCAGATCATTCTATATATTCATATTATTAACCTAACCGAACAATATAACTATTAGGAGGTTAAACAATATTCAGGACCGATCGTTCCTAACATAGTCGCCCGTTCGGAATGATTCGGAGATGATTTGTTGAAAATTTCACCTCTAAAGATATGGAGAGACGGTCAGGGCTGTATCAACTCGTCTATAACGTCATATTGATCAAAAATGTATATATATATACTTTGGTGTAGTCGGAGATGCTTCATTCTGTGCGTGGCAATCTTCTGACCATAGTTAATATACATTTTGCAAGGGTATAAAAAGGAATGATTTTGAATTTTTCCAAGAAGCTCCTATATTCCATATAATAAATATGTATCCGAAAATATTTTAAACAAATTCCTTTTCTTATTTATGTATATGTATACATATATATTATATTAATCTTTTTTTCTGGAAAACTTCTTCGGTCTCAGTAGAAATCATTTATATATATGTATATCTAGATTTTAGGTTATTTTAAAGCGTTTTTCTCGTGTAAAAGAACTTTCCCGTTTTAAAATATTCTCTAACTTTTACCCAAATTTTATAGATTAAACAGACGGTTTGTTACACACTCAGACTGTGTCTGTGTGTGTTTGTATGTATGTACACTATTCATACTTTAGAGGGTGCTAGATGATGTCGGCAGTTTCTCAGACCTCGGCCCAAGTCCAAACTAAACAATTTCCCTTACCAACAAAATATGTATGTATTACAACCTCAGTGGCAAATCCCGTAACAACATGGACACAGATGTTACCAAAAAAAAAAAAAAAAAAAAAAAATGACCATGAAAAGCAGCCTTAATGATGCCCAACTAATGTTGTTACTGTTGCTGTTGTGTCGACGACTGACTACTGTCGGTTATTTGCTGTTGTTGCTGTTGTTATTGTTTTCATTGTTGGACTCCAAGGATGGTAGAATGAATATTTCTCAGTGACCGTATCCGTATCCGTGTCCGTGTCTGTGCTTGAATCTGCGGCCATGTAACGCACGAGAAATATTAATTGTATTTTTATTTCACATAATGTTGCAAATAATAATTACACAAATGTGCAAATGAAGTTGTAAATTATACTACATCTTGTTAAATTCCACCACTGAGAGAATGAGTTTTGGGTACTGATTTTTCGAGTACCTTTTCATTTGGTTAATGCCATTTATAATTATACTCTCTTCCCATAGGGTAAAAAGGGTATATTTAATAAAAGAGAACAAAAAAAAAAAAAAAAAAAAATAGCAAAACTTTGAACTTTGTCTGGGATTTTGTCTAGGATGGACACAAATGAAGTTTATTTGATATAATGACCTTACTTCTTCTCTTCCGGCATCGGAATATTTTCAATGTGATTTCGAAAGAAAATATAGTATACTACTAGGTATATACATATATGTACATAGTCAATATATATTATGATGATTAATATCAGAATCTATGTATTTTAAATTGTTTGACTATTTTAAGATGATTTTGGCATCATCAATTTAAGTAATACCACCAACTTCGCGTAGGGGGTATCCAAGTCAACTGAGGAGGAAGTAAATAAGTCATTTAAGCACTTGGGATTCTAGTATTTATTGTCCGATTTGGTCAAATGGTACGTATTAGTTATATAATTAAGTGAATCAAAAAGAAATATTTTGTCTTTGAAATAACTCTAGTTATTCGTTTTTATTAAATTGAGGAGGCGGAAGTGGGCGTGGCGAAAATTGGAAGGAAACTTAAAACAATAGACGGATGGTGGTATCAAATTTGGTTGCTCTATATCTTATAGTCATGCGATCTAAGTGTCCTTCTACGGACGAACGGACAGACATGGCAATATCGACTCGACGTGGGAAATATTTACTTCTCGGCCTGTTATATATATTTTGGCGACTTTAATATATCAAGCAGAGAAATTGTTTTCAATTATTTTAAATATGTTAGTTTTGGGTGCTGAATCTGAACAGATTCCCAGGTCAAAGAGTTTCCCAAGAGTTCGCTCTTTTTTACTTTTCACCTCAAAACAGTGGAAAACTAGACGATAATGGATTTGTTTACAATAGCTAACGGTAGTGAATTTTATTAGACTATAGATGAAATGTGGGCGTAAATTTTAATACAGTTTATTCTCAATTAATTTGGACGCCATTAATCATCATGGAGCGCATCCTAGCCTAACTTGAATCCTTTATGATTATTCAGCTAATTCCATTTGCAATTTGTAACCTTACCGCCAGCGACCAACTGATTTAAATGATATTAAAACAACAAAAACAAATCGTATATATTTAGATAGATAACCGTAAAATCAAATCCCACACGCGACGCCACCACAACGAACCTTCAGACAAAAGACACGTGCCACCACGTACATACATATATATATATATATTCGTTGCTTGATTCACCCCCCTCCCCCCATTCACGGACTACAATAGAGTTGATGGCAACAAATTTGACGACACAAAGGATTTATTTGTTGATAACAATTCGGGTTGAAGCGTTTTTGAAAAAAAAAAAAAAATAAAAAAAAAAATAAAAATGTTGAAACTTTAAAATGACGGCCAGGGGAACGATGCTCTCATGTGGAGCGGCGGATGGGTCGGACACATTGCACTAAGCCTTTAGGGCATAACCCGCCGAGAATAAAAACAAAAAACAAAAGCAAAAAGGAAAGGAAAGACGAAAGAAAATCCATCGAGACCCATTGGCGCCATTTTGAAAGGAACGAACAAAAAAAAAAAGTACAAAAATCCTTGGGCTTTGCGTTTCAATAAAAATGCTAATTTTTAAGGAAAAACTCATTGACGGCCATGAGTGTGTGTGGTGGGGTGTGTGTGTGTGGGGTGTGGTGTGGGGTGTGGTATTTTGTTGTATGAAAAAGCTTGTTAGCTCCGACCGTCACTTTATGTGATTTTAATTTGCATTCTTGCATGTGGAAATGGTTTCTTCCATGAGCTTACCTTAACCTGCGATTCGGACATTCCTAAGGCATACGCTAACTTGGCCCGTTCCGGTCCAGCCAGATATTTGGTTTGTTCGAAAGTCTTTTCCAATGCAAAAATCTGCTGTCCACTGAATGTTGGGCGGGTGTGTTTCTTTTTACCATCCTTGTCATTCGAAGGATGATGCTGATGCGATTGCGATAAATTGGCGGACACTGCAAATTAAAAAAAAAAAACATTTCAAATATTATAAATCTTTGAATTCTCTTAAAAATGTCTTAAATATAGAGACAAGAAATAATTCGATTCTTAACTATTAATTATCCTCATCCGATCATCCTAATTTCACTTACATCATATGAGTATGAAAGAGAGAGAGAGAGAGAGATGAGTTGCTGCGTTCTCTTTCTATTTATTGATCGTCAAATAAATCTCAAACTAGCAAAGAAATTTACTTACATACTTAAATATTTATTTCTTCATATAACTGTACTTCTACTATACAATCAACAAAAGGCCAATAAAAAAAACTTTTCAAATCTGTAAAATTTAACATTTAAGTACCTTGTTTACAAGCACTCTCAAAATTCTAATTGTTAAACAATAAGCGTTGTCATGAAACATAAAACACCATCACCGTCACCATCCCCGTCCCCGTCCGCCTCTTTCTCCCCGCCCCCTTAAAGCAGAAGTTGAAAAGGGAATTTGTGGCAAAAGTTAGTTGACATTTATTAATTGTTTATAGGAGGGCGGCAGCTGCTAATTTAAATGGAGACTTTTCAAAAAGGGGAACAAGGTCTTAGGGGTTGATGAACAGTTTTAAAAACAAAAAACCTAGAAGGAGGGACTAACTCCAAAGTTTCAAAGTCTGTATACCCTTGCAGATATTTCTCTATTATTGTAAATTATACATACCAAATTTACAAGTTCAAAATTTTGAGCCGGAGAAAAAACCTTTTTTTTTAATTCAAAATTTTATTTTTGATCTGATTGTTCCTACAGCAGCTATATGATATAGTGAAGCGATTCTAATAAAACTTAGTCAAAGTATTAGGAAGTATATTAAATTTACAAATATTTTTAATTTCGTGGCATTTGGTTGAAAAACAACTGAGTTATTGAGGATAAACCTTATTAATGGTTAACCTTATGCGAATGATATAGTCATGCGATCGGGATGATTCCGAGATATATAATGCCTGCAGTAAAAAGAAAGCCTATGTTGATAATTTCAGTTCTGTAGCTATAAGGCAAAAAATTCAAATTAAAAGATTCAAAAAGGTTCTTCGGTCACTTTTTTTTTTTTATCTCTAATTAAAAGTGTTTTAAAAGTAATAAATGTTTTTTTATTAAATAATGGACATGTCGTATAAAAAAAAAGAATATTCTGCAAGAATATTCAATTTTTCACATATTTTTATATACTTTGACGGACAAATTAGAAGTCTTAAATAAATATAATATATATATATATATATATACAGTATATAAAGTATATAAAATTTATATCTCGGCATTTCAATTTTCAGTATCAATTTTATAGGCCGCTGCCGCTGCTATACCGACTTTGTGTGTGAAATCTATAGTATTTGAATTGAAATGTAATATGTATATATACATATGTATAAATTCTTGATCAGCATAAGCAATTTGAGTGTCTATACCATCTATTGGAGTTAAGCCTCTGGCTAGTTGGACACTCTCCTAATACCTAAGTCGATTAGAATTAATTAAAATTTTTATTCAAAACTTAGTGAAAAGTTAACAGCCAACAGCAGCATTAATTCATTAATAATTTAATAACTAATTATCTTAATTATTACAAAAATTCACTAATTTTTGTCAAATACATTGAATTTATTTTTTTTAATAAAGTTTAAGAAATTTGCAAATTATTTGGACTATTCGGTATATATCTCCAATTTGTCACAGGTCTTTGCTTGCATCACAATTGCTCACTAATAACAATTATTATATTTACCCCTTTCCCTTCCCTCCTACCCCCCCCTCCTTTCATTACCCAACAACAAAACAAAAAAGGCAAAAACAACAAAAACAAAAGTAAACTAAGTAGAGAGAACCTTGCACCTTGAACACACGTCGCTACAATTAACAAACCCAAATTGACCACAGGAATTTATGAACGAGGCGAGGAGGACGAAACTTTACCGTGAGGCCCTCAGGCTTTCATTAAAATCAATTAGCAACGACAACGTCGACGAAGACGAGGATGATGATGATGATGATGAGGCTGAGGCTGACGCTGAGGATGAGGATGGCAACAATGACTGCTTCGGTATGTGTGGACTGAGGGGAAAGATTTGGAAAGGCGAGGCCAATAAAACAAAAAACGCCCACAGAAATACAAAAAAAAAAAAATACCACGCCCCCTTTAGTGAATCCATGAGGGGGAGTTGTACGTGCCCTGGATGGTCGTAAACTCAGTCAAGTAGACGTGGACATGGTCATGAAGGGTGGCCATAAAATTAAACGGTAGCAACAGGGATGCTACTTCACTCCGCACTGTGTGCTTTCAATTAATGTCACCCCATTATTAAATGATCCCTAATTATGTGAAATGATTTAACTAAATATGCACAAGAGCACTATGGGCACAACCATGGACCATAGGAATGGGTATGGGTATGGGTATGGTTATGGGTATGGGTATGGGTATGGTTTTGGGTATGGTTTCGGTTATGGATTTTAGGTTAAGGGGTGAAGAGTAAAAGGTAAAGCCACAGACATACACAGCAGTTGTTCCCAAATGTGAGGTGGTTTCGCCGTGATGGTTACCAAAGCGGATGCCGGGGTCTATGTCATCTATTTTATTTTCCACTCCTCTTTTTTTGGTATGTGTGTCTGTGACTGTGTGTGTGTGTGTGTGTGTGCGGATCTCGAAAACTTTGTGTGTCCCTTTATGATACTTTGGTGCAATTTGTGATAGAAATTATTAATTTAAATTGTTATGGTTAAAGTTTTTTGGAGACAGATATGGTAAATTTGAAATAGCTTTAGCTTTAATTAGTTGGCTAAAAAAAAAAAAAAAAAATTGGGGAGTATTAAAATTTTGAAAAATCTTTAGATCATAAATGGCTTCCAATTGTCGTCTTCTTGCTTTTAGAATTTTCTTAAACTGAAGAACAGTTATAGAGTAGATTTGTCAGAGAATTTTCCGACATAATTACAAATAATATATACATATGGGCAATAGTTTTCTATAACTTCACTATAATAAAGAGCAAAGAAGAAATTGTTATAATCTGAATCGGCATTAAAAGCCATAACGATGTAGCCATATTTATCTGTTCACTAAATGATAAACATGATGTCATTTAAAAAAATGATGTATATAGTACATCACATAGTCATCATAGGTTCCAATTTTTCTCTTATTGCAGACAACAAGAAGAAGTCTATATATAAGTCCGGCTGTCTGTTTCCTCGTATCTTTTCCAATGTATGTAAATTTTGAGCTATGTGAATAAAATTTCATATAATTCTGTTCATTGATCATTTATCTATATTAAAGGTAACAGATCAAAACGATTTTTGCGAGAAATCTTTTTTGTTTTTTGAGATAACTCACAGATCATAATTTTATAAATACCGACATAAATCAATAAATTGAAATTCAATCATTTTGTTTTTTTTTTGTCTCAAATTTTTTATTTGAAATTTTTGTAAACTGCAAGGGACAATTGTAAGGAGCAACTTTTGTCCTGCTTGCTCAATAATATTGCTAGATAGAATCTCTCGAAGCGAAGAAATAGATTCTTAAAAAAAAAATAACTTTTCCTTTTTGCAAAATTGTCTTATTGATAATGCAATTATATGTGTTCAATCATTACAACAATTTCAACTATAATATTTGCTTTTTGTGGGTCACATCAGTTTTGTTCGTCTTTGTTGCACAATTTGATTGCAACAACAAAAAAAAAAAAGCGCTCAAAATAAATATGTGCCATAAAATTTATGATATTCTTTTTTGTTGTTGTTGTTATTGTTTTTTTTTTGTTGTTGTTGCTTTTGTATTGTTTCGCAGACAATTCAGAAGCTTAACAAGCCAGCGGCAACAAACACTTGTCAATAGACATGGGTAGGAAGTTGGTGAAGCGCGTTTGTGGGGGGGTGTGAGGGGGGAATGGACGCAGCTCCCTTAATGCCGAGTCCAGGATTGTAACAAGCATAATCCCTTGCAAGAAAAATTGTAGCAGTGATAATTTTTTTTTTCTCTTTCTTCCCCCGTATCTCGCTATCTCGCTCCCGCTGATGGTATTAACTTGGCGGTTTGGCAGCTGCGTCCCAAGGACCCTCATAAATAACCGACAAATATGAAGCGTTTATTTGCTCATGTCACGGCCCTCAAACGCAAACGCAAACGGAAACGCAATGCAATGAAATGGAATGGCGGACACGGCCACCCAGATCACCCCTCTCCTTACACTCATACTGATGGTGCTCCTTCTTTCTTTTTTTTGTTTTTTTTCTGTCCTCCTCCCCTTCTCCTGCTGTGCTTGGTGAGCACCACCCAGCACTGACTCAATGGCAGTTGTCTATAATCGCATAAGTCACCCTGTTGGCATCGCTGCATTTGCACTTTTTACCATTTTTTTTTTTTCAATATTTTTCTTCTTCTTCTTTTTGTTTTTTTTTTTTTTTTTTATGCTATTCGTTCGTTTCTTTCTTTTCATATTGATATTAATAACGATGAATCCACGAGCGGGTGGGAGGTAAGGATAGGCTAGGAGGCGGGTTTGAGGTGGGCGTGTGTTTTGTTTCGTTATTGAAAATATTAAAAAGTCATTTGTTAGAGCTGTGAATGGGCAGAAAAATAAAATGATGAGAAAAGAGAAAAGAGGGGAGGGAAAACGGAAAGTCTGGGCGTTAGTCGTTAATGCCAAATGTTGATAGACAAACATCGGGATCTAATGGATTTATAAATAAGCGAAAGATAATTCTTGACATAATCGAAACAGATTCCATTAATCGACTGACTTTCAGAATAAATCCAAAAGCCGAATAGCTTGTAGAGGTAAAAATAATTCTACCTTTAATAATTATAATAAACTGTGTAACACATACAGAATATATATAGATAAGCATATGGTAATCGGCAATATTTTATATTGTTGTTATATTCCACACAATCTGCTTACACTATCTATGCCAATCTCTACAAAAATCACGCCAAGCTTGTTTTGGTATCATAAAAAACAAAAAAAAAACAGAAAAACTCGCTAGCTTACAAGCAGCACCCCTCTAACCCTCTATCTAACTAATCTGTACCTTTATAATGCCTCCTCGCTATAGGTAGCAGTTGCTCATTAAGTGACTGCCTGGTCTATCTTTGGCCTGTTTGTGTCTCATGTACCCCCTTGTACATTGGTACTTCGTATTCTCCCTGTGGTATTTTCATTGCATTGTTTTATGGCCTGTTTTATGCCCGATTATATGCTTAAAGCACAAGTTTTTAGGAAAGAAAATGAGGACAACTCTGACTCTCTCTCTCTCTCTCTCTCTCTCTCTGCCTTTGGCTATGGATCTACGGGCTACGATGCTCTGGCTAACTCAGACGACAACACACACAAAATGCCACTTGAATTTTAATTAAACGCAACAGCTAGACAATATCGTGTTATCCCTGTTGCTCCTGTTTTATATGGTGCTTTTGTGCTTGTCTTCATTAAGCTTAATGAATTGTGTCAAAATGGAGAATGCGGTTTTTGGGGTAAATGACTTTGACTGTTTTCTATTTTGCCCAAGAGTTTTATGTATTTACATTTTGTATTAAAGTTAATTATTTCTCTTCTTTTTTTTTTTTTAAATAAAAGAAAAGAAAATGAGTTGTATTTGTGTAACTGATTTATGCGAATTATATATTATATTGTATATTTAATTGCCACTCAGTATCCAATTTAATTAGCAAAGCTAATATTATAAAAACTAGAACAATATTCCTTTTTTTTTATTAAATTCTGCTCAATTCAAGATTTTCAAGCTATTGTATAACTAATTTAAGTACATATAAATCGTCGCTAGAAATAATAAGTACAAGACTTTATTTTTATAGCAATATATTAAATTACTCTCCGGTTTGAGCATTTTATCAATTGTATAGTTAGTTATACTGAGTCATATCAATGAATCATTCATAATTCAAATTAATCATTTTCGATTGATTTGGTGACCTACATATATATATGCGATTAACTGTCTGCCGGATCCCTAACCTACCACTATGATATAACACTATCTAAGCAAATTATATTTATTTGTCAACAATTCGTTCTATCACCATATGGGATATTAGCTAAATAAACAAACGGTAAATTCCCGGTGAAAAAATCATAAAAGGCAAAAAAAAAAAATTCGTATAAATTAAACGAATTTAGCAATTTAATGAATGGCAATGCAAATATTCATAATAAACCATCATATCAAATAAACAAACAGCAAAGAAAAAACGGAAGGGTGATAGGGGGTTCGAGGTGTGTGTGTGTGTGAGAGATTCATATACACATACATGCATACATACCTACATAAACATACATACATATGTACATATACATATATGTACATATATACACAAGATTGCAGACTGTTAAATTAAATTAAATTTCATTCATAATCAAAGGGCAACAAAAACAAAAAAAAAACACAACCAGAATTCAGCTAATAAAATGCAATGGCATTATTAATAACAAATAAAAATGTGTAAAACGGGAAAAACAAAAGGAGGATAAAAAACTGTAGCATACATTTACGCGCAGAGCATACATAAAAATTTAAATAAAGCCAGCGCCATTTTCTCTGCGCAGCTTTTACACAAACACGGACACACATACGTATACATGCATGCATATAAAGCTTTCTCTTGCCTTGTTAACATGACAGCCTACAAGCATATAAACACACACACACACACACACACAAGCACACACTATACTACACTCAGCCACATTTCACCCTCTTCATTTCTGTTTCGCCTGCGTCTAGATAATAATGTGGCAACATATTCTCACAGCATGTCTGTGTCTGCCGTTATCTTTCTATATACAATTTATATAAATGTACATATATCTTTATGTATGTACATATGTATATGTAAATAAACGTACAAAAAAAAAATAATAAATACTTCCTTATCCCTCCTCCTTTCCTCTCTTTCAGAGAAACTTCCTTTAGTTAATGCTTCACCGTTGGGAAAGATACACAATGAGGCTCTAGGACATCAGCTCTTATTATATATATATATACATATATAGATATTATAGGTCTGCATGAATGCATTTAAAACAGAATTTTAGACATTCAATCGCAAATTAATTGAATGAGAATTATATTCTTTACTTTATTTATTTGCAATTATTTGTTTTAATAATATTTGTTCATTTTAATACCCTTGTAGAGGGTATAAAGTATATATATTGATATGACCATGTCCGTCCGTCCGTCTGTCTGTTTCTTTGCAGCTTTTCGAACTTAAATGTTGAGCTACGTGAATAAAATGTATATCATTCTGTTCATTGATCATTTATCTGACACAAGTTTAAAAATTGATCGGATCGAACAACTATAAGGTATAGAGCTATCTCAACCAAATTTGGTATACATCATAAAAGTAAGTTTAAATCAGATCGGTTGACAATAAAATCAATGAATCAACCCCCATCAGCACCAGAATGTACATATGTATATGCAGCCAATTAAAAACGTTTACATATATACGCTTTTATGTATTCATACAAAGACAAAATGCTTACATACATATATGCCAACACGTGCTTGAGAAAACGGTGAGTTAAAATTTTCTTACTCTGTTTTTTTTTTGGTTAAAATTTTTTTAAAATTTTATATTTCCAATGCTTGAAATATCATAAAGTTGATATGACGGCGAAAGTAATTAATTAATCTGCAAGGGTATTTAAATTTCGATACGGCCGAAGTTCACTTCTTTGATACTCTTAATATTAGATAGCAAAAAGCAGATGTAGTCAAACTCTGCCCATTTAATCAAACACATTTATTCCTAGCCTTTTGTTTCAGTTTCTCAGAATTTTGGAATTTATGGGAACACAGTAAAATAAGAATTCACTGGACTGAATTATACATAGGTTCTTTAAAATTGAGAATCCGGCAAAGAGTACTTATAATATTTCAAAGTTTAAATGTATCCGTGCAGACCTCTAATATGTATGTATGTATATATATATGCATATATACTTATGTATATATGTATGTATGTATTTATTTGGAAGAGTGCTTTAACTTTTTCCGGTAAAATTGTTGCCTTCTTTTGCTTTTCCATTTTGTATTCCCTGATATTCGTTTTTTTTTTTGTCTTTTTTTTTTTGCTATCGCCGTTAAAGCTGCTTTTGGTTTTCTTTGTCTGGCACAGCAGCTGTCGCATCCAATAAATATGTATATAGAAATAATAAATAAATATACGAATATAAATTTATGTAAATTTCGATATGTTGGTATGTTTCTGGCTCTGACAATGTTCTTTTCGAGACTGAAGCAAAAATTATGTGGAAATGATGAGCAAAAAGAGAGATGAGAAATGATTTAAAAAACAACAATAAGCTAAATTTTTATACTATATATATATAGGTAGTATATACTGTGTATATATGTATGTCATTAGTTAAGGGTGATAATTTGAATTCAAAAACGAATACTTATAACACAAATTTTAGGTATAGTCCGAGAGTTAACTATTTATTTTAATTCTATGAGTCGCAAATTAGAAAAAAATTTAACATACAAAAAATATGAAAAAAGCGTACCGAAATTTGTATAATTAATTACTTCTTCCGTCATATCGGCTTTAAGATTTTTTAAGTTTTGTAAATATGTATTAAATTTACACAACACAATACAAATGGTTTTCTGTCTCTTTTGCACTCTGCTTTATGTTGTTTGTGTGTACATACATATGTATGTATGTATATGCATGTACATAAAATTCTAATTGGCTGAGCTTACTTGCTGCTTCTAGGGGTTGATTTATGAATTTTATTGATATGTATATGTCGGTATTTATTATCCGATCTGATTCAAACTTACTGGTATAGTGTAAAAGTAGAATTATCAACCGTGTATCAGTTTTTCTCACAAGAACTGTGACATGGCTATATCTTGATGCTGATCAAGAATATACACATACATATATACGTATATTTCTATGCGCTACAAACATCTGACCAACTTTACTTTACCTTCTGCAAGGGTATAAAAAGTGAATTTATGTAATACATATATATATATGTGTATAAAGCCATTCTAAAGATCCAAGTGTCAGTAATTTAATTGTTGTTTTTTCTTAAGATCAACAAATGCTACAACAACGAAAATACACGTTTATATGGATATATATATGTACATATGTATGTAAATAATTTTCGTTTTCTTAAGACTTTTGAACAGTTGATATACATATTTTTTTTTTCTTCATTTTTCACATCCTCTCCTTAAAAGTTTTTCTTTCAATTATTCAGCATCCTTTGTACATTGCTTAAAAATCCTTCTTTGAAACTGATTACATTTGTTAGAGCGCAACTTTGCTCTGTTTAGTAAATCAATTGAATCAATATTGACTTAATGCATATACATACATACATACATATGTACATACATAGATGCAGATAGCTACCAAATAATGAAAATTCCACTAACTAACGACACACTTCAGAAATCAAATCAAACACAAGAAAAACAACAACATTCCTCCATCTTCATATTTCTGTCTCGCTCTGTCTCTCTGTCTCTCTTCCTCTCTCCCTTGCTCGATGAGATCAATACTAGAAAATTATATACGATTTCCGAATTGAATGCGACCATATAATATTTCGCCCAGTCATGGCCGCAATTAAAAGGCAAACAGCAGCTGCTGCCGTTGACGTTCAGTCTGTCGCACTGACTCCACGCTGATAGCTCCCCTAGCAGTAGCCCAGAGCACTAAATCAAATCAATTGCCAATGCGAACCATGTGATGATAATGATGATCAACATTAAAGTGAAGTTAAATAAATAAACAATTGGTAAAAGAGAAAAACTAGTTTCTCAGAGACGTAGTTCAACATCGCCGATTACTTAATGAGCTTAAGAGCCGATTCCAACTCCAACTCCGACTTCGACTCCGACTGCCAGTGCGAATGCGAGGTGAGAAGAGCAAAGTTATAAATAGATGTAATAATGAAGTAACCAGATCAGAAATCAGAGACCCCAGAAATATGACCAAAGGCAAAAATATATTTAGTGATGAGATTATAAAATGAACACAAACTGAACTATAGAGCTCACGAACGATTTAACATATGGCATACATATACATACATACATACATATATGTAGATCCAGACAAATTGTTAAATATATATTGTATATACACATATATATATACATATGTATGTATATAATGTTGGCGTGAATCACGCTACCATCTCTAACTGCAAGTAAATTAATTTTTCATCTGTCTGATATTTAGAAGCATCAGCATCATCTTTTATGTGAAGTCATCTCTGAACTTTCGGAACGATCTTTGTACACTGATCGTGTTAAAATGATTCCTCGATTCTTTTTAATGAGTTGGACAATGAAATGAAACTGAAAGACTTGTTGATGTCGACTGCAACTGTGTGTGTGTGTGTGTGTGTAAGCATGTTGGTTGTGGCTCGTTTGTAAATCATATTGGTAATCAGTCGAACAGGCGATCATTATCATCATGACCGCCTCCAACCCTCGAATCCACCAATCCGCCAAACATCGTCACCCGATCATTACGATCATTAGAGATCGGCCTTCATTCGATGCGCTTTGTTAACGGTAACGTGTTACGGAGCAAAACGAAAGATGGATGGAAAAAAAAGAACAGGAAGTCGGAACGCTCCGCTCCACTGGATTTTCAAAAGGTGTGGCCGAACTCTGACAACAATCGTAACCAAATTACGCGTACTCCACTGTCTATATATGTATGTATATATGTATATATATATATGTACATATATGCCCTGATTATTATTGATCAATCAATTGATCGTTGATTGTTGCGCTGATCAATTTGCAAATTAGTGAGTTATTTGACATTAAGATTTCACTTACTTGTATTGGAGAGACGTTCGCGCCACGCTATGGGATTGGCCACAAGGCCCTGTAAGCCAGGCCAGTAAAGATGCGTACGATCCACTATATGACCGGCATGGGTCTTGAGTGGTGCCCCTTGACTTTGTGATAGATATTGGGCCATACCCGCTGCAGCAGCGGCAATTGAAAAGCGAGGGATACCTGCTGAAATGACAATAAATATGGCAGAAAAAATAATGAGATTAATGAGATAATACATACATATTTATATAGGTTTAAAAATACATATATGAGCATATATCATTTCTGATCTTAATTCAATCAACATGAAAATTATTCTATTTTAAATTCTCAACTGAAAAAAAAAAAATACAACGAAACGAAAAAGATGAAAATCTGCTTAAAATTCTTTCTGTCAAATCATTCTTCTACCTCCATCCACTGTATCCGCCCCCTCTTGAATTTTGACGAATTAATTAAAAGCCATTAAATAATTTGTCATAAAAAAAAAAAAAAAACAAAATGAACGAAAACAATTTCAGTTTCCAAAAGCCATTTAACAAATACGAAAACGAACAAACCAAACGGCAAAAAGGAAAAAAAAAAAGAACCGAAAATCAAATCACATAAACGCCCTCGTTAAAAATAATTAAAAATGTTATGGCAAATTGTCAGCACCCTGTTTTGTAGAGGGTGACCCACTACTCTGCTGTCATTCCTCACAATTGGTCCACATTTCGGTGACTGATTAACAAAAAAAAAAAAAAAAAAATCAAACTAAAAAAAAAAAAAAAAATACCAAATCATTTTAGTGAAACGGCTACGTCATACATACATACATACATATATATATGTATATATATATGTACATACCCTACCCTACTTGCCTTCCTCTTGGCGCCTTTTCCCCCCACGCCAGGCCCCCCCTTGCCATGCAGCCGCCTGACTTTTTCATGTGTCATTTTTTGATTTAATTACAAACAATTTGACAACTAATTGCTCGAACGTTTAAATACAAAGCGTATCTCATTACGTTTTGTGACAATTTTGCAATTATTATTTTGGAAATTGTGACCGATAAAAATGGAAAGGGGTGGGAGTGAGTTTTTTGGGCTAAAGGGGAGTGAGTGCGGGTGGTTGGCAATGCAAAATCATGTCAAACCGGATTTTGTATACAAGACACACACACACACACTATTTTTAATTATTTTATTTCCCTTTTTTTTTTTTTTTAATTGTGCGAAACGAGTTTTCAATATATACATATATATTTTTTTTGTGGCATAGGAAGGGAAGGGCATACGTAAATTTCATTCAATATGTTTTGTTTGGGTATTGCATAATGAATGTCCATAATGGCATTTTAAATGAGGTTAAAGAGAAACAGATATATATATACAAATATATATATATATATATATATATATATATACATTTATATACGTATCTATATGCATATACATATAACAAGCATATATACATATTAAACATATACATTTTGATCTTCTCGAATTGGACTAGAAAACGTTTCAGTTCGACAAAGTCTTATTTGTATCCTATTGGTGATTAACCCAGTGATTGTCGTTAAAAAATCGATCGTTATGCTTCCATATCACATATAAAAAAATCATGAACCGATCTTTCTGGATTTTGATGAGTTGAATCGAAAACTAATTAAGTAAACGAGTCGTTCTGGCTGACTTGGAATATACCCTATACCAAAAAAGGATATTTCATATAAACAGACTCCTTCGAAATCCCCATCAATTAAATACATAAATTTTTGATCAAATTCTCCATGCATGCGTTCTCGCTCACTCCTATTAGAGAACGAAAACCAATGCATCATTCGATACAAAGCGAACGTGCGCATGCTGTCTCACTCACACATTTTAGCCGCTACTGCATTTCCGATTCCAACTAATAACGGTATATATTGTCTGCACCAAAAAGAATTGTGATAGCTTTAATAAACTCTAGTTATAGTCTTTTCTGAATTGCGGGGGCGGAAGAGGGCATGGCGAAAATTTGAAACAAACTTGATCTGCGTAGACACTAGATAGATGTTGATACCAAATTTAGTATCTCTAGCTAGGACAGACGGACGGTCATGGTTATATCGACTCGGCTGATGATGCTGATCAAGAATATATATACTTTATGGGACCGGAAATGTTTCCTTCTACCTGATACATCGATTTTGTAGACTTTAATATAGTTTTTTAAACTAAAGATATTGTATGATTTAATATAAGAACTAAAAATTTACTAAATGAAGTATATTTATAGTATTGTAGTACCATAATTTACTTGATAGGTGAGATTACACCTTGAAATTTTAATCCAAGTTTGTCACACAAAATTTGATATCGATTTGATCACGAAAAATGTTGTACTTATATTTTTTAAGTGTAGAAATGAACATGGAAATCGTAAGGTCCCAATAAATACTTAGAGACGATTTGCTGATGAGATCGTTATAGCTTAACTTACCATATTATATGATATATGATGATTTTATAAAAAAAATATCAAATAAGCTATTTTCGGCAGTGCTTAATCAGTCATATCAACTTCAAGATTTTGTTAACATTGCAAAATAAAATTTGAAAAAAATTTAAAACAAAAGAAAATCTCAACTCGCCGCGGCCGGGATCAAAATCCCGCGACAAATTCATTTGTGGAGTTAATCTCTACCGACTACAACACCAAAATTGAATTTTCTCTAAAATTCCGGATGAATTCCATAAAACAACAACACAATACAAATAGTGTTCTATCTCTTTCGCACTCTCTCAAGCACGTGTTCGCATTTATGTATGTATGTATGAATGTTGTTTGTGTGTGCATACATATATAATGTATATAAACGTTATTTATTCTCTGGTTAAGATAGCTTAAAAAACAAAAAAGTTTTGTTCTCACAAGAAATGTTTTGAACAAAACAAATTTTGAAATATTTTGTACACCTTATAGTTGTCCGATCCGACCAATTTTTAAACTTGATTTAGATAAGTGATCAATGGACAGAATCATATGACTTTTATTCACGTAGATCAAAATTTAAGTGCGAAAAGCTGCGAAGAAACAGACA
The DNA here is from genome assembly GCA_018150375.1 of Drosophila sturtevanti. Classification (NCBI taxonomy): domain Eukaryota; kingdom Metazoa; phylum Arthropoda; class Insecta; order Diptera; family Drosophilidae; genus Drosophila; species Drosophila sturtevanti. Next base: position 2,583,722 of record JAECWJ010000686.1, on the reverse strand, counting down.
GACAGACAGACGGACATATCGACGCGGCATATTTAAGAAGAAGAAATTGCTGATCAAGAATATTTCTATATATGTGCTACAAAGATCTGATGAATTTTATTATATCCTCTGCAAGGGATTACATCATTAATTTGTATACCCTTGCAAAGGGTATAACAATTATGACATTCCCGTTGTTCGTCACTCACCTCCCGTTAAAGCACTTAGACCCGCTGATGTTACCGGCGGTGGTTTTGATAGGATTGTGTCAATGCCATGTGGATTGGCAGCACCTTGGCTATTTGTGGTTGTAGATGTGGATGAATTTCCTCCAATTCCACCGCGATCACTTATCAAATGTGAATTGGGACTGTGGCTATAGGACATGCCATTGCCTGAAGATGAACCACCAATACCAGGTTCATTCGATCCAGGTCCACCTTGAGTAGTCTTCATTTCTGTGGTCATGGAATGCAAAGCAGCCAATGGTGGGCCAAGAAAACTCAATGGTAGCTTATGCTCCATATTGTTGTTATTATTATTATTATTATTATTATTGTTGATGCTATTGTTGTTGTTGTGATGATGAAGCGTAGGCAGATGGGGATTGGCATGTGGATGATGATGAAACTTGCTGCTGCTGCGGCTCGTCAAATTTTCGGGACTGTAATCCGGCGGTGGTGGACTCGATTCGCTATTCTGGCATGGCTCCTCGCCACCACTGCTCCGCTGACTGAGCGCAAAAGATTTGGCACTATCCACACCGGGACTGGAATTATGTTCATAACGTGGAGAAGGTGAAGATTCTGAATGAAGACGCGACGATGTTGGCGGTGGGGTAGTCGATGGTGAATCTTCTGCAGAGGATGGTTTCCCACTGGCACCTGCCTGAGCTTGGGCCGCCTTTAGCAGCATCAGCGGACTGCTATTATTGTTATTGTATGCTGCCGCCGCCTGAGCTGCCGCACTATGATAGTCAGCCAACTGTTGCTGATAATCTGCCGCTGCCATGGCATGGGCATGGACATCGGCAAATCCATTGCTGAGACCAGCTGCTGCAGCAGCTAAATGGTGTCTTTGTGCTGCCGACGGTGGACTCGCTTGGGCAGCGGCGGCAAAACTATGGTGTCTCATATACGGATTGATCAGATCCATTTCCGATTCTGTATGCGGTGACTGTGAGAAATCAACTGTCGGTGAGCAATCCTCTGTGGGCAGTCGATAGAAACTAGGCGGCAGGGCAAGATTGAAAGCAGAATTGGCCGAGAGTTGAAAGGTCTGGGCTAATTTTGTGGTCGATGCGGCGGCGGTGATTGGTGCCGGTGGTGACGGATTACTGCTGCTGCTGCCACCCGCAGGTGTGGTGTTTAGAAACGGACTACCCAGCTTGGTAATATAATTCGATTATAATGCGGCACTTGAAAATTTGTTAATGTCACAACAAAAAATATGAAATTATTTAAACAGTTTTTAACTGTTTTCGCAATTTGCGAAATGGCTGCTTGATATCGAAATACGATAGTCTTTTGAAAATAATACACCGATTTTAAAAATGTCTTTTTTTTAGATTTACAAGGATTTGTTGATTCGATTTTCGATTATGGAATACTGGAAACAATATTTAAGATCGTTGAGTTATAAACATAAACATTATCTGTTTGTTGTTTTCGCTTTTTGCAATAATTCAAATTCAATTTCCAAAATTGTTTTTTCACTTGAAAAAAAGTTAATAGAAATAGAATTATATATATATATATATACATATATATATGTAGGTATTTATTTATTTTAAGTTAAAACTTGTCTTTTTATCGTCGAATATGCGATGATCAAATTTCGTTTTTAATATTATATATCTCATCAGCCGATTGCCGCGCGTGTCCGCTTGTTTAGGCCTAAGACTAACGAATGATTTCGAAATTGACTCCGCACTGAATGCTGGACCACGCACAATCTCAGTTTCTGCCAGCAAAGGCCAAAGTCAGAGTCAGAGACAGAGTCAGAGTCAGAGTCGGAGTCGGAGTCGGAGTCAGAGTGAGAGTTAAAGGCAACCAACCCCTTCAGCAGACATCGTTCCACTCACAGCTTCTACACACACACACACACACACATATGCAATTGTGTAAGTGTGATAGAGTCCGATATACTCTATCGGCATTTCGCTCTGGCACCCACTGAGCAAATCTGTGTAAACATGAAATGAAGAACTTGGAACGCATTGGCATTGGCACAAAACGAATGGGAATTTTATTATGTACATCATTAAAATCAACTATTTCGGATTCGGATTGGATTGGAGCCTGGGAGGACTAAGAGTGGACCTGGGACTGGTTGCGTTTGAGACTTATCGGATAGTGTATATGTATGCGTATCGCTGTATATGTGTATGAGTGTGTGTGTGTGTGTGTGTGCGACTGTGTGTCTGTGTCTGTGCGGCTGAGTGCATTTTCATGGCTGTGGGTGGGCAGTGGAATTCTGTTTATTTGTTTAAAAAGCTATAAATATCGAGGGTAGACATCGTTGGGTTAAGTTTAAATCTCAGTTTTTGTTGGGTTTATTCATTTAAATAATTAAAAATGGCGATAAATGAAAGCAATAAATGTAAATTGAAAAGTAGCAAACATGTAATAAAAAGGGTAAGAGGGTAAGAGAAAAATATTAAACGGTATATTGAAATAAAGGCATTAAATTGTTCAAATGTTATTAAATCGATATATGTTTGTAAACAACTTTTAAAAGGTTCGAGATTATCAAATTAAATATATATGTATGTATGTATGTATATATAATGTGAATCAAGAAATTGCCGTTATAGATTCTATATTATTCTATATTATGTGAGAGCAGGAATAAGCGCAGCCAAAACAATTAATCTGTGTTTTCTTTTTTTATTGAAAATACATGAAATAAGAAAAAATGATTTCAAAAAGGAATAAATAGATCGTTGACCGACAGATGGAGCCATAGTGTGAAATTTACGGTGAGCGATATTTAGAATGATAAGCGTTAGTTATTATTGGATTCTGAAATGAAGGAAGATATTAAAACATATATTATGAATAATATCAATCAATTACATGACTTTTAAGGAAAAGTTTTCAAATTGTGACAACTCATCATTTTTATGATATATCGATTTAGGTTAAAAAATTGTTCAACATAAAAATTTGTAACATAAATAAATTTGCTTTCTCAATCACGTACATAGGATACACAATTTTACCAATAAATGCACTTAATTTACCTCCTTCATATAAAAATGCAAAAGCAAATAAAAAGCCAAAACTTAATTAATGCGCTTATTAACATTTCAATATAATTATGTGCCTGTCCGACGGCCCAAAAACGATTTATATTTATCTATATAAAAATATAAATACCATGTTTTTGCTGTTGCCTGGTACACACACACACACATACATACACACACACACACAATTACAAACGGCCATATAGACACATACACACACACACACTTGTATACTAAAATGCGCTTCATTTAATAATAAACTACACAATTTTAATTTACTTGTAGAGAACGCATCGCAACGAAATGGAAATGGAACGTTATAATATCAAGCCAATCATGATACAGCGAGTGAGAGAGACACCGTTACTCACTGACGACGCCATTGTTGACGCTTGTCAATGTGTGTGTAAGAGAGAGAAAAACTCGTTCCTGTTGAATCACAATTTGAGTTACAATTTTGAATTGAGTTGTTGTTTCATTTGAGTTAAATTGAGTTGAGTCTTGTTTTGAGTTAGTTTTGCCCAATTATTATTTTCCATTTTTCACCACGCAGCTTGTTGATTTTCCGACATTGATTTCCAAAACAAAAATCAAAAAATAAGAAATTAATTGGCTTTTTCTTTTAGCACATCAAATTTTTGAAATGTGAACTTTAAGTTTATTAAGTAAGCTCATCCCAAATCTAGATACAATACCACACTATACACATCTTTCACAATTCTACAGAACTTACATACCTATACATATGTATAATAGTTATGCATACATACATATATATACATATAGATAAATAACTTATATCTAATAAAAAGTAATTAAAATCTAAAAGACATAACTTGGACCGTAAGAAAGTGTTTTTTTCTGCGGAATCTCTTTTGTTAAAATCCTACTCCCACTCGACATCCAATTGTTTAATTTTACATTGAAATTTTGATTTTTGCATATACCCGCTAGTGGCATACGTGGATTCAATCATTTTTCGTGTCGAAAATTTGTTATCTCTAGCTTTTATAGTCTCTGAGATGTAGGTGTTCATACGGACGGACAGACGGGCTCGTCTGTTAATGCTGATCAAGAATATATATACTTTATGGGATCGGAAATGTTTCCTACTGCCTGTTACATTCATAATATACCCTTTTACCCTATGGGTACCAGCGTATAAAAATGTATACAAAAATATTTTAAGATATATGTGATCGAGGATTCGTTACTCGTTACAACCTTAAAAATTTCCACAAAATATCAATTCATACAATTTGACAGAATCATCAAAAATATCTACCTGATAAAAGTTATATTTCGTGACTGTATCTCATAAAGTAACTATATGATAATATAAAATTATAACGCAACTTTGATCAAATTTTTTCAAATTCCAATACAATATCGTTACAATCTCTGAAAAAGAATTAATAACTTAAAAACCAAAAATCAACCATGTATAATAAATAAAACAATTACCAAAGGCTTAAAAACATAATGGCAATGTTAGCAAAATATTTTAATTTATTCATTTACATATATGTACTTATATTCATAATAGAAGCGACTTCAAATTTTCCAAGTTGAATGTGGAATAAGTAAGAATATTCTATAGTTTCTGTTACCGTATGCTCATAATTTTTTAAATAATTAAACTTTAATCGGTTATGATTTGTTTAGTTTTTTCTTTTCTAAATGTATCGATTCTTTTGAACTTCAACCCTTACCTTCCTTTATAAATGTATATGTACCTACTACTATATGCGTATATTATACTTGCTCTACTATATAAATCTACAGCAGTAGGCATAAATTGGCTCTAAAAATCTAACAAGCTACTAAAAACTTGGTTAAAAAGATAACAAAACGAAATATAAAAACCAAGAGGAAAAACACACACAAGCCCTAACTGTGATTGATTTATTGTTTTATTGTAGAGGAAAAAGAAAAAATAAGAAAAAACAAGAAGAAGATAAAATATACAATATAAGTATACATACATATATACACAGAACATAACATAACCCGATAAGGCAGAGATTTTTCGTTTCTCTTTTTCATTTTTGTCTTTATGAGTGTGCGGGAGAATTTATTCTGATTGCTCTCTCTCTCTCCATTCTGTTTAACCTCTCATTGCTTTTTACATTGGGGGTAATTAATAAATAATTTGTGAGTTTTTTTTTTTTTTGCCACTAAAATCGCTGTAGTTGTGGCATAATACATTAATGTCTTGCCATAGTTCATTAAACTGTAAAAATGGTGGCAAGGCAACGTTTTGGGGTTCAGGCTTTGGTATTTATGACTCGATTGTTAAATGGATGGAATCTGATAAAAAAAAAAAAAGAAAAAATAAAAGTATCTTTAGGTAGCAGTTATAACGTATGAAAATTAATACGAACGAACACAAATGCTTGATAGAAAACGGCCTCAAGGCATATGGAAACTCAAAGGAAAATTGAATTAAAATTTTTGATGAAAAGATATAAAAGTGTTGATAAATAGTATTGCCCAGTAGTAAAAAGCTAAAAGGGTATATTCGAATTCATGAAATATACATATGAATTAGAATTCATGCAAAGCATTAGCAATAATTTACACAAATCCGTTTATTTATCTCGTTTTAAATTTAGTATTTAAACTACTTAGCATGACCATACGACTATATCATGAAAATGATAGAATTTTTATATTTTCTGAGCTATACTTACCGAATTGGACATCAATAAGTTTTGTGTAAGTATGCACATTTTTTTTAATCAAGAGTTTTAATTATTATTAATTATATAAAAATGCCCCATGGAATAAATGAAAATTTGGACGAAAGAGATAATAAGTGTAGAAGAGAGAACTACACTTGAGAGAGCGAGATGGATTCAAAGTGTCATCCATTCGGAATTTAAAATATACTTATGTACATAAAAGCATTATAGAACCATAAGTTCAATATATATAGAGTGAGCGGGATATAAGAGAATTTTATTTATAAATTGCTGCCAACTTTGGCAAAGTAAATAATTATTAACTATTATTCGATTAATTATTAACTTAAGTTAACTAAAGTAAATGTTAATTTTCAATTGTAACTGTTTTGAAAAAATTCGAAAAAGTGAAAAACTATAAAAGAAATAAAATACTTTCTAATTCATTGCTAGTTACTATGAAAGCAACATTAATCTATATTAAATATTTTTATAATTTTTATAACTTGTATGTAACAGACGAAAGTAAATGTTTCGACCCCAAAAGGTATATATATTCTTGATCAGTATCAGCAGCCAAGTAGATAAAGCAATGTGCGTCTGTCCGTCCGTTTGAGCACCAACATCTCAGAGACTATAAAATTTTATATAAAAATTTATAATGAATTAATGGCGATTTCGAAGGAACTTGACTTTATGAAAATCTCTTATTGGTACAGGGTATACTCCGAATTGGCAGGGACAATTTGCTTGCTTCATTTTATATAGCACTTTTCAAAGTCGTAAAATATATGGCTTTAGATATGAATACATCTGAATACAGGCCTAGCTATATGTTTTTGTCATTACAAAATTTTAAATAATTCAAAATAAACATATTCTGCATAAATACTAGACAAATGTAAATATATATATGTATATAGATTTAATAAATTATAACAAATTGTATAATATGATTATCCATAACCATATGGGTTCTAGCTGATTTTTATTTTTTTTTTCACTTTTAAATTAGCAACTTGCTCGTCAAACCGATTTTCTATCAATATTCGGTCAAATAATCCTTTGTATGGATTTATATCAACGTATTTTGCCGTACAGCAGGTGCAAGGAAACCTTTGCATTGCCACCCTCTGGCGCACTTTTCCATTCCTCCTGCTCTCATTGATGACCAATCTTTGCAGAAATTCATTCAAATTTCATTTCACACCTCTTGGGAAATGCTGCTCATTAATATTATTATTATAATATTTATTATTATTATTATTATTATGATTGCACGTTATAATAATGTGTGTTTTCAAAATCAAATTTGGGGCAAACTACAACAGGAAGAAGACGTCACAGATGGGACACATGTGTCCGCAAAAATATTTGGTTGGTCAGCAAAGAACATCTCGATATTTAGCTTGCAATTTGCATTTCTATACCCTTGCAATATGGGTATGTTCACATTAACGAGGACTCTGCAGCACGATAGGAACTTTCTGAAAATACATACTATGTACTTAGAAAATAATACCTACTTTTTATACACATCTATTCTAGGTGGAACTTAGTCTAAGAATAAAGTTTATTTTACACTAATCCAAATATAATTTAGAGTATGGTGTATTTATTCATATTAAAATATGTTAATAAATTTGTTCGGTTGGTTTGGATCTATAAAAATTTACCTCAAACTCAGTGGAGGAAATCAGATATGTACATATCTATGCAACAATACGGGTAAAGGTATATAAACTTCGGCTTTTCCAAACTTATCACTGCTCGCAGATTGTGTGTTTTTATACCCTGTACCCATAGAGTAAAAGGGTATATTAAAGTCGCCGAAATGTAAGTAAAAGGCAAACTGAAAATTTTCCGATCCCATAAAGTATATATGTACATATATTCTTGATCAGTATCAAAAGGGTATAGAAGCTATGTAGAAATAATAAATAAATAAAATTTCTTTGAATTTGTTAATAAAACAATAAAAAATTCAACTTTAATTTTTGCTCGAATAATTATGACACGCATAAAATGTGCTCAAATAATTTTGAAATTGAAAGGGATAAGCAATTTTTCGTTTGCTTTAGTTTTGTCGTATGTGCCGTTATCTTTTTCCTTTCTTCTTCCATTTGCTTCTAGACAGGCTAAACTTTCTAACGGTGCGCATCTTTTGAACATCAGACTAACAACAACAACAACAACAAAAGCCGTAAAAGTGCAAAGCGCAAAAAAAACTATGTTGCTCAAATACTTTTGAATATGTCTGTATATTCTTTATCAACATCAATAGCTAATGAATATCGCGATCTTGGAGACTATAAGAGATAGAGTTATTCAAATTGTATTCAACTTCTGTCTAGTGAGTAATATAAATAAAGATAAAGTTATTTTAAATAAATGATAAAGTTTATTTTTAATTTTTACCTCGACGACTTTCCCTTCCGAAAATCAATAAAAACAAATAAATAGAACAAAAGTTAAAGTTATGATATTCTTACATAGAGTCAATTATATAGCCAATATGTACCAATTAACCAAATTATGTTGAAATTGCTGCCATGGGCAGCAGCAGCTAAAATGTGCAAGCGAGATAGCAGGCGTTCGCAGGAGTTTTTTTCGCTTATAGGAGTAAGAGGGATGGGACGCATTTCCTGTTTCAATTTTATTTTTTTTGTCCATATTCTTTATTTAATTTATATCGATTTTATGGGGGGTTTGATGAAACTTCTCTACTTGATACAGGGTATGTTCCAAGTCGATAAGTACGAATTGCTTGCTTAATATTTTATTTCTATTCTATTTATCTCAGAGTTAAGTCGGTTTACGGATTTGATGTATGTCAAAGTTACGTGCGCGTTAAAAATCTTTATCTAATTTAATATCTATAAATCCTCAGTTTTGACAGAAAGGGTTAAGGGTAAAAAAAAAAAGGGTTGCTACTTTCATAACCATATCATCGTTAGTAAATTGATTTCGGCTCGTTATGCGGTCACTTGGGGTATTTTTGGTCAAAAAAAAATAAGAAAAGGAAAACAAAAAAAAATTGGGAAGCAAATTGTAAAACCGAAATTGGCCAAACGTGCGTTACAAATTAATGTTTGTTCTAAAATTGTTTTGTTTTTTTTTTTATTATTTTTATTTTTGTTCAGTGTTTTTGCTAACTGGCCATAAACCCTTTTATACTTCAACAGGACCTACAACCTGATGCCAAGTTATGTGGTGTAAATGTTTTATTTTTTTTGGCTGATGACTAAAAGAGACCTTCCCCCACTCATTCCAATCAGGGTTGCTTTTTCTTACCAATAGCCGATCAATATAGTATTAGTTGGGCTTGTCAATACAGTGATACAAATGTGGGATATTGATATTGATGTGTTCTCGTTATGGGGTGGGTCTTTCTCTAACATCCTTTAAATTGGCTTAAGAAAATGTATAGACAACTAAAATCTGAGCTTTTTTATGTAAAAAAAAAAAAAAAATAATAATAATATATTCAATACTTTAATGAGAAATAGAACTAATAACTAAGATCAGATATTACCAATGTATATACATTATTATACCTTGTAAACATAGCGTAAAAGGATATTTAAAAGTCGCTAAAATCTATGTAAAAGGCAGAAAGAAACATTTTCCATTAGACAGATCGACTGAGACTTATTCGTCTGTCTGTCTGTATGCACATCGAGATCTTGGAGACTATAAGAGATAGATAGGTGTCAACATCCGTCTAGCAGGTCCTTGATGACTGGAACATCAATTCCTTCATAACCCGGCGATTTCGACACTTTTAATTTACCAATTTCGTCAATTATCTCCTCCGCCTCGACAGGTAGGATAGGTAGAGCCAGAGACTCGATTGTTTCTTCTGCTTCACGTGATGGACATTTTGAGAAGGGGGAGATCGACACCAGGATCCACTGGAGATCTTCATAGGCTCCTTCTTTTCGACAGGCCTTTTGATACATTTGGTCAGCTTCCAGCTTCTTGGTGACTAGAACCGCTAATACAGAACTCCAGAGATGCAAATGTCAGTGTGGGATGCTCTTGAAGGTTCTACCACGAGGAGTAGGACATGTGACACAGCATTGTGAATACGTTGTGTTGAGATCCATATAGCATTTACAGGATTGTGGATGTTTTTTTCATTTAATGTCTCGACAGATGGGTCCAAGTTTCGCTGCAACCAGAGCCGATATCTCTCAATATTCGTGTTGTATTTAAAGAGTCTATTCCTTGCCGAGTTAGCGCTGGCTGGAGACGCGTTACTAATGTTAATTTTCTGCCTGGCAATACCCTTTAAAACAGCTATGTATATTCAGCTCATCAGGGATTTAATTAATGTCCAAAGGCCAATATGTGGGTAAACCTGTAGAATGGCAATCTAATCTGAGATTTATCAGACATTCGTTTAGGCCCAGAAACGGTTTTTGGCATTGAAGTCTCCTGTCGCAATGAAGCGTGGACCAAAGGTGTCTAGTAATTTTTGGAAATGTTCACCAGGTGATATACTGCGGACTTGGACTATAACCTAATCTTAATTAATTGTGAATTGTTTTCCAAAAAGTACAAAAAACTAGAACTTTGGCCATGCCGAAGTTCGTATACCCTTGCAGATTTTCTCTATATATATTGTAACCAGAATATTATTATAAATTATTCATACCAAATTTACAAGTTCAAAATTTCGAGCTTGAGGAATAAAAAGAAATTTTTCATACAACATTTTTTTTTTTGATCCAATTGCTCCTATATTAACTATATGATATAGTCAACAGATTCTGATAAAACTTAGTTGACATATTAATAAGTATATTAAACTCACAAATATTAAATTTCGTGATATTCGATTGAAAAACAACTGAGTTATTGAGGATAAACTTTATTCATGACCGAACGCTATATGATAATATCGTCCGATCGGAATGATTCCGATTATACAATGTGTAAAATAGCAAAAAGAAGCCTGTGTTGAAAATTTCAGATCTAGCTATAAGGGTCTCTAAGAAGAAGCTGTTGATCCAGACAGACGTTCTTGACGCTGATCAAGAATATATATACTGTATATAGTCGAAGATGCTTCCTTCTGACCAAAATTAATATACCCTCTGCAAAGAGTATACTTATAAATATGCTATATATGACATAAAAACAATTGAACCTCTTGTATCCTCAAGCTCTTATTGTGCAGATTTTAATAGTATATATAAGTAGTAATTAATATAAAATAAATAGATAGATAGTGATTTTGTGAAATCGAAAGAGCATACGATTTTCGACACGAAAGAAGTTAGCCAGTGGTTGTAGTTAATTTTATAATAATCCAACTTACTTAAGACGGCAACAATTTAAAATTAAAATTTAGTTCAATTTACAGCACTCCCCGTTATAGGCAGATTCTAATTATATTCATATCGTGTACTGGTTATTTTATAAATTATGAACGATACGTTAATAAAGATGATCGACTTTGGGATATATCCAAAATGTTATCATAAATCTAAGACAAAGTCTGACCTATGGAATGCACATTTTTGTTATGTTTATCGCGTTAAATGAAATGCCTTGACATCATCTTCAACTTTCCATATAATCAAATGTATCTATTGAAACACTTCTTTAACAACAATTTTTATGCTCTTTTTGTACACACGAAAAGCAAGAACAACAACGAAAGCAACAATAACGAATAACAATTGCAATTCTCATCATAAATGTTTTATAGCTACTTTTTTTTTTTTCGCTCGCACATACACGTTATAGGTTATATGTTGGAAAATGTTGCCTTTGATTGCTTTCTTATTTGTTTACATTTTCCAGGCTATTGACAGTGTGTGTGTGAGGGAGAGGGAGGGAGAGAGGGAGATAGATTGGTAGTGGAACAACGGAGTCTCTGTGTATGTTTGTGTCTGTGCCTGTGCCTCTGCCTGTGTGTGTGTGTGAGTGGGGGGTTCTCTCGGTGAGCGACAGAATAAAGATGGGCTGAGTCGAACGTGCAAGGCATATGAAAAATCCAAATACCCGACACATGTTTCAATCATTTTCCATTTTTATTTATTGTCAGCATTTATTCTGCTGACACTTTTTTTACCCCTCTTTGTGTAAATGTGGATGGGTGTGGGATATTGGTGAAAGGGAAGCCGCCCCCTTTCCTCTCCTTGTGCCTGTGTGTTTGTTTGTTTAGAAAACAATTTGCGAATTGGTTCAAAGCCTTTACCATGTCAAGTCACAAACAAAATAACAAAAACAAAAAAAAAAGACAAAAAAAAAAAACAAAGAACAGGAGTAGTTCCATTTAAAAAAAAAAAAAAAAAAAGAAAAGAAAAAAAAGTTAATCTGTCGCAGTAATTAAACTAAAAGATTTTTAACAATCTCTGTCTAAAAAAAAAAAAGGGGCGTGGGAGGAGGTTGGACTATTCAAACGAGAAGGAAACTTGCAAAATTTTGTAATTTCTTAAATACGTATCATAAATTTTGCGTTGTGGAAAACATATTGAAAGTCATAAAAAGTCGTAGAAAATGAATGAAAACTTTTCTTATGAGGTCGATTGGGATTGATCTATTTATCTAAAAGATTTACAAAGTATCCAAAGATAAATTTCATTTTTAAGGATTTATTGAATTGTAGATGTGTTTATGTTTCTTACAATCTATTCTAGCATTTTGTTTGTGCATTTTATATTATAAAAAAAAAAAAAACATATCTATAGGGTATTAACCATTCCGCTTGAATGTATTCTACTTTTCATTTTTTCTGTGCCGCAGTGCCGCCTTTTCATTTTGCCAATTTATGTGTAAGAAATCCAAGACCAAGAAAAAGGAGAAGTGTATGATGGTGAGTTGAAGGGGGGGGAGGTGGCAATGCTCCACGTTCTACACCAATCGCCTGCAACCTTATTCGTCTGTTCGCATTGTTGCTCATGCAATTTCAATTACGTTGGCTGTCGATTTTCGAATTCGATTTGCAAGCCATCCCTTAGTCCATCTACAACTCCCCCACCCCCTCCTCCTTGGTCCCCATCCCCATCTATACCCATAGCCCATACCCAGTTGATTTCAATTAAGCTCAGTATTGCCGTGGCGAGAAGAGGGCCAACTGAGTTGGACGCTTTTCAAAGTGTCGCAGAAATGCAGCTTTTTTTTCTTCCAACAAAAAAAAAAAAAAAGTTTATTTGCTTGTTTTCCTTTTTTGTTGACTGCTGCTGCTGCTGCTGCTGCTGCTGCTGCTCCTGCTACTTGGCATTTAATTGTTTCTCTTCGTTTTTCATTTTGTGATTTTCTTTTTGACCACTTGCATTTTATGGCGACGCGAAAAAGCTGTTTTCCTCGAACGCTTCCAAAAGAGGTGGAGGGGCCAGAGTCATGTTGTTGATGATGTTAAGTTCGATGATGGCATTGGTATGGCATGGGTTAGGATGAGGTAAGCACAGTGGGGCCGAACAAGCAAACAAAATTCAAAACATTTTTCGAATACCAAAAGTCGGTATTGGATTTGTAGTTAGTTTATCAATAGTAACCAAAGACAATATGATATATCTTTCTAAACCATATTTTTAAATATCTTCTTCTACATTTTACACAAGGTCTATGCGAATTTGTTTGGTAGGTCAGTGTCCTTTGGGGTAAGAGGGTTTTATTTTTATTGTCATATACCACCACAGGATCAGCAGCAGTAGTCCAGGCCATTTATGCAGTACATAGATTAGAAGTTTGGACTCTAAAATTGAACGGATCAGGGTAATTCATTGTGTAGCCACCATAGGATTTAGTGGCTCCGCCTGTCCGCCCATTCCTCCGCATGTATCAACAGCTTCTCCTCCGCTATCTGTATAGCTACAAAACTGAAATTTCGCAGATGGACATCAGTTCGATCGGTAGACTATATCATAGAGCTGCCATAGGAATAATCAGTTAAAAATATAGTATTCTAGCAATAACTTTGTTGTTTTAAAAACGATTTTTCCAACATGTAAGTTTAAAATATATAAAAATATCTTTGTTAAGTTTTAACAGAGTTGATTGATCGACTATATGTTATAGATGTAAAAATGAACAATGGGGCCAAAATATTTATTTCTATATAAATCCTTTTTTTCAAGTCATGAATCATTTACTTCTAAATGATTTTGGAACATTATACATACATATATAGATGTCAAAGAGACTATCAACAAGGACCTTCTAGATTCTTTTCATGCTAACTAAAATCTGAGATTTATTTTGAACTTTGTTAAGGGCAAATATTTCTTCCTCTATTATCTAGCATCTGAGAGCATTAACTTTTAAAATCATATAAAGATCAGCGATGATATTTGGGTCTTTTTAACTATATATTCAAAAAGAAAGGGTATCTGGCATTGATATATCCTGTGGCCATGGCATAAAAACAAATATTTCGGATATCATAAATCATCTGTATATGATCTATAGGTAAATAAAGTCGAATTTGTTTAACGTGGCGTGTACACCTTAAGGTGTTTACTACCACGGTACTCGATATTATTGTTCTACGGATTTTCGTTTGATCCCATTGTAGCTTTCCTGTCTCGTTGTCCGGAAAATCGCAGCCAATCGGGCGCTCACCAATCGCCACTCCAATAGTGGGACTACAACAAATAAAAAGCAATGCGCTTGCTTGTTTTAAACAAAAAAAATTGCCATTGTAAATAAAATAAGAAAATCGACGAAGGAAGGAAGAAAGAATGTAAGGAAAGAAGGAAAAGGGGAAGCCAAGGGCAAAGAGCAAGAGGGAAATTGAATACAAAAAAAAAGCATCAAGAATAAAGTTTTTCAAAAGCGATAAAAACGAAATGTCGCATATTTTTATGACATTTGCCTGGAGAGAGGGGGGGGAACACGAAATGAGAGTGAGAGAATGGGGGCTAGCGAGTGAATGAATAGGGAGTAAAGTGTAAGCGAGAGAGAGAGCGGGAGAGAGAGGAATTAAGCTGAGGTAAGTGGCGGCCACCCACCAAACGTCCTTACATTGGCGCAAATTGAATTTTTAAGCGAACAATAATAAAAATCAAACAAAAAATTTGTACACAAAAAAAAAATAAAAAACGGGAATAATCGTAACTTTTTTTTTTTTAGCTTTTCAAATTAGTTTTCCATGATATAAGAATTTATTTACGATTCTCAAGCATGCTAAATCAATTAAATTATTGAATTCATATTATTTTTGGACTTAAATTTGCAATTCCCTAAGGCATGGGTTATTATCAATGTATCCAAGAAATAGTTAATCCAACTATCGCTCGTCTTTATTTTAAAACAATAACAGTAAAAGTCATACTGTATTATATGATATGCTCACATCAAAATTAAATATACATATACATTACATATACATACATATGTACATATGTATGTATGTACATATTCAACTACATATGTATGTATGTAATTCTTATTTATATTTGACCAAGAACTACTTAAACTACTTAAACAAATTTGATCTGCGTAGCCACTAGACGGAGATTCTCCCCAAATTTGGAAGCTCTAGATTTTATAGTCTCCAAGAATAATATGTTGATACGGACGGACAGACGATCATGTCCTAATTGAAAATGTTTTTTTTTTTGCCTATTCTATAAATATTAAGGATTTTACTATGACCTTTTACCATGTGGTTACGGGTGAGAAAAATAACGGTTTTTGGCTAAATGGGGACGTTTGAAGATTTCTGGATTAAAAATCAATTATTATTATGCCTGCAAAGCAAAAAGTAAATAATGAATAAAACCCTATAGCATTCGCTATATAACTTTATAGAGAATAACCAGAATGAAGTAAGCAAGTCATCCCTGCCGACTTGGAGTATACCCTGTACCAATAAGAGATATTTCATAAACTCAAACTCCTTTCAAATCCCCATTAATTCAATATAAATTTTCTTTATATTAAATTAATTTTTTTATATTTAAATTAGTTTTCCGGATTTTTATGCTAATTAAAAATGGCGATTCTAAAAAGCAAATAAAGACAAAGTTTTTTAAAATCGGATTTTGACTTTTTGAAGGATTTTACCAATGTTCTATAGGCTCTAAGTTGGGCATCTTTTGACCGATTTGGAAAAGTTTTACATCAATCTTCTGGATAATTTCTGTATTAAAAAACTGCATTAAAAGTTGAAAAAAGTTGGAAAAATAATTTTGACCGGATTTTTGTAAATTTTTGCAGTGTAACCATCGTTAAAATTTGCGAAAATCGAGTTGAAAATTAGTTTTCCAGATTTTTATGCTAATTAAAAATGGCGATTCTAAAAAGCAAATAAAGACATAGTTTTTCAAAATCAGACGAGATTTGTCTGAATCGGAGCTCTCTGAAGTAGAGGTTCCTTCGAAGGATTTGTCCTTCTTTTGTAGGATTTTACCAATGGTTTATAGGCTCTAAGTTGGTCATCTTTTGGCCGATGTGGAAAAGTTTTACGTCAATCTTCTGGATAATTTCCGTATTAAAAAACTGCATTAAAAGTTGAAAAAAGTTGGAAAAAAATTTTGACCGGATTTTCGTGAATTTTTGCAGTGTAACCATCGTTAAAATTTGCGAAAATCGAGTTGAAAATTAGTTTTCCAGATTTTTATGCTAATTAAAAATGGCGATTCTAAAAAGCAAATAAAGATATCGTTTTCCAAAATCGGACGAGATTTGACTGAATTGGAGCCCTCAGAAGTAGAGATTCCTTCGAAGGATTTGTCCGTTGTCCTTTTTTAAAGGATTTGACCAATCTTCTATAGGCTCTAAGTTGGCCATTTTTTCTCCGATTTAGAAAAGTTTTACATCAATCTTCCAGATAATTTCCGTATTAAAAAACTGCATTAAAAGTTGAAAAAAGTTGGAAAAATAATTTTGACCGGATTTTCGTCAATTTTTGCATTTTCGTTAAAATTTGCGAAAATCGAGTTGAAAATTAGTTTTCCAGATTTTAATGCAAATTAAAAATGGCGATTCTAAGAAGCAAATAAAGACATAGTTTTTGCAAAACAGACGAGATTTGGCTGAATTAGAGCCCTTATTAGAGATAGTAGAGGGTCCTTCGAAG
The DNA here is from genome assembly GCA_018150375.1 of Drosophila sturtevanti. Classification (NCBI taxonomy): domain Eukaryota; kingdom Metazoa; phylum Arthropoda; class Insecta; order Diptera; family Drosophilidae; genus Drosophila; species Drosophila sturtevanti. Next base: position 2,566,771 of record JAECWJ010000686.1, on the reverse strand, counting down.
GATTTGTCCGGTGTCCTTCTTTTGAGGGATTTCACCAATGTTTTATAGGCTCTAAGTTGGACATCTTTTCTGGACATTTTTTCTAATTTGCGGGGGCGAAAGTGGGCGTGGCAAAAATTTGAAACAAACTTGATCTGCATATACACTAGACGGATGTTGACACCAACTTTGGTTACTCTAACTCTTATAGTCTCTGAGATCTAGGTGTTCATACAGACGGACAGACGAACGGACAGACGGACAAAGGGACATGGCTATATCGACTCCTCTATCAAGAATATATATACTTTATGGTGTCGGAAAATTTTCCTTCTCCCTGTTACATACATTTTGGCGACTTTAATATACCCTTGAACCCTATGGGTACAGGGTATAAAAAGCATCAAGGCAATTCGTTTATTAGTTCGTTGTGCTGATCTTCAGTATGTATGTATGTATGTGTGTATGTATGTATGTGTGTATATATGTAACCTTTTATAATCAGACATGCTTCTTTCTATGCGTTGCAAATGTCTGATCAAAATAGGTATACCCTTTATGCAAGGCTATAAATATAAATAAAGTCGGAAAGGTCGTTCTCAAGTTAGTATAGTTACATAGTCATAATTTCATTAATTAATAATAAATAACATTTCGGGATTGAGGAAACATCTATCTAGGTAATAGGTCAACCTTGTTTAAAAACACCTGTGGCAAGAAATTTATATAGAGGTCATATATAGTAGTGATCCAATATACTTCAGGATTCACAATCATGCCAGAAACATACTAGAAATATAATTTGCTAGAGCGCCTAAATTACGGCAATAGTTAACTGGGCCTGCTAGTTCACAAAGTATTTATTTATTTATTTATTTATTTATAATGTGATTTGGCAGTGATTGTAAATTACAGCCAATCTGAGCTATCTTACACAGATAATAATTCTTTATTATATTATATTTATAATAATATTATGGTTGCTAAAAGTGGATTAATACGTAAAGTATTAAAACAACAAATGAAAGTCAAATTAATGAGATGTAATCATATTTAAAATAAAACTAAAATAGCGCAGATTCTCCAAGATTGATGTGGCATAGGCAGTAAGTCAATAAGTTTAGATTTTATGATGATAGCTTATTCTGGCTTAAACATTTTTAAATAGAGAAATAGAATTATATATGTTATATATATATTATAAAATGACTAAATCTCAATTAATTTCTATGGCGCCATAGAATGCCCTAAATCTATCAAAACAACAATATAGAATCTATTGCAAGTTGGTTCATTTATGTATAAATTGTACGTTATATACGATATTTTATTAAACCACAAATAAATCATTCTCAAATAACTTTCATCGGCATTTCACTTATTGTGCCTTTAACTTGTTACCTAACTAATGATTAAAATGGGTTTGGAAAAAATTCATAAGCTCTATACTTAAATACTTGCAAGAAGATATTTATATATATTTTATGAGAGGCCCCTTCTAGGACTTGTTCACACACAAATCATAACTCTGGTGGCCATTGATAAAGATAAAGTAATGCGGCTGGCTATGTTCTCTGCTCCTAAATGGATTTCCCAAAGCATTTGCCAAGTTTATGAAAAATAATCATAAAGACAAAACAAGGGGCACGGAGGGATAATGGGGATCTGAAATGGAATGAGGAACTTGAAAATATACACATTTATATATATATATATATATATATATATATATATATATATACATTAGATAGTCGCGTGTGGCTAGCGTATAAAGTGCTTTTAAAAGCATCCAACAAAACTTTTTGGGTGGCAGAAACGTGAAATGAGTAAAAAGGGGACGATTTCGGGTTAGCCGGGGCGAAAAGTGTTTTTCATAAGCAATAAAAATAATTTCGAGGCCGAATTTTAATTGCACCCAGCGGGCACATTGGAAAAATAAGGGCAAATGCGTAAAACATGATTGAAGAATGAGTTGAAAAACGCAGCAAAAAGCAAACAAAGTTATCTTACTATATAAAGCGAAGGATGAAAGTATTATAAAAATAAAAATTCACCAAATCTTTAATCACATTATGTCTTCAAAGCAGATGTAAAGGTTTTCTTTGTATTTCGTTTCCTGAATTTGATATCTATAAATTTGCTAAATTTTAAATAACCATTTGCAATGTACTTCTATAATCGGTTTATCAGTTTTATGCATACCAAAATAGAGTATAATACCTAATTGTTTAAACAAAAGGCTTAATTGCAAAAATAAAATACATATGTACATACATATATAAACTTGATCTCGTCATAATTTTAAAAGCTCGCAGTTGTTGTAAAATGATTTAAATTCTTTTAATTTATTTTCCATGTATATTTAATATGTATATAAACATTAATGTTCTTTAAAATGATTCCTAATTTTTTTTCGAGTGGATTTAATATTTTCATATTCAGATAATTGATCAAAGCATACTTTCGGGAACTTTTTAATGGAATTAGAAGACCTTATGATCAGTGACATTGTTCTTTCTTTTTGGTTTTTTAATTCAAATAAAAATAAATATATCGTTATTATTGCATTGCTAAATTTGTTTAATGACATAGTTACTTTCACTAAAGTGGGTAAGAAAAAGGCTCTGTGGGATATATGCGCAGACACAGTCAAAATCATCAATCACAACAGAAACACATTGGGATATTCTCCGATTTTCCTATGTAAATCCATTTAAAATACACAAAATTAATTATGATGTAAATATACATTCATACATATAGAAATATACAGAAAGCCAGTTGTCAGGTGGTAGAAGGGTAGATGGAGATTTGGAAGTTATGGGTGCTTCGATTCCTTCCACTGTTGTCGAACAAAAAAGGGCTGAGATTCGGCAGGGACAAAAAGAGAGAGTGGATGGGGGTTTATGGCCATGTCGCGGCGCCAACTTTCATGCTCAATTAAAACGTTTGTTTAATGAAAACAAATGCGCTTAATTAATAAACACGCATTTTGCGGCATTTTGGAAAAAAAAAAAAAAAACGGGTTGAACGGGTTGAGAGGGTTGAGAGAGGATTGGAATCGTTGGAGAAGGGAGAAATTTGTGTTGGCATGCTTCCACATCAATTTCCACCCACAACGGTTTCCATCCGGAAATTCACAAACTGTCGCAGCTGTTTATGTCGCGGTTGTTGGAAATAATTATTGTTTTTGTTGTTGTTGTTGGTTTTTCGAGTTTAATTACGCTCGGTGCATGGCGAAAAGATTTATAAAAATTAAGTGCCCGCAACAAAAATAAAATGTGCCATTAATTTAAATTGATCATTTGTTTATATGTATATATTATATATGCGATGCGTACAACTACATACATATATATGTACAAATAGAGAGCATCCCTTTATGTTTATGCAATTTGTAAAGTTTGTCGATTGATTTCATTCTTTGCCTACTTTTCGGCTGTCACTTTCATAAAATATTCGTTGCCTGTGAAACGGAGCAAAAGACTTTACTTAGTCCATTAGTTGAGATCGTAATTAATTCATGGAGGAGAGAAATTGCTTAGCTCTGGATATCAATAAATACATCATCTGTAAAAATAAGTCAATAAATTTTTTTTCTACTCGATTCCATCAGACCTCGAATTATGTGGAAGCATTGGAATATTGAAACACAATACATTACAGGGTGTGCTGCAAAATCTCCGAAATTTTCTTTTCAGACATAAATTTCTTATTCACAGAACAAACAAATATTAAGTGAACTGTAGAATTATAACAGTTTAACTTACCTTACGTGCTGGCGTTTAGTGTCTACGCAGATCAAGTTTGTTTCAAATTTTTGCCACGCCCACTTCCGCCCCCGCCAAATAGAAAAAAGCTTAATATCATTTTATACCCTGTGGCCATAGGGTGTACTAATCGGTTGTCGCGCAGTGTATGTTATTATGTACAAATATACTTTATTAGCATCAACACTCGAGTAGATTCTACGAGCTAGAGTTTCTTTCAAACTTTTGCCACGCCCACATAAAAGAGAAAAAGAAATAACTTGAGTTAAATTGCTATTATTCCATTCTAAATTATAAAAGTATTGCCAACACAAATTTTGTCGAACGTTAGAGTAAGTGAGATAGCGTGCGCTTGCAACTTTGTTTTGCAAGCAGTATATATTGCTGCAAGCAGTATGAGTTTCACTCACTGATAAAAGTGAGGGTAAAGGAATGCATTGGCCGTTGCGCAATGCCTCTTCTTGGTATAGGGTATATTCAAGGTCAGCAAGGACGACTTCCTTGCTTCTTTTATTTCATTAAACTGTTGTCGACAAAATTTGTAGAGATTTTTAGCACACTGTTAACATTAAGTTAAATTTTATATTTTTAAATCTTTGAAGTTATTCATCCATTCTGCTTTTCATTCATCGTCTCGTAAAACTTGTATCTATGCTAATGGATTATGACCCCAGAATAGCAAAACAATTCTATTAATAATGTGAACCATTACATATGTATATATGTTCATATATATGTATTAATAAATATAAAAGACCCTATCCTATACATAAAATACTATGCGCAACTCTCGCCAACAGTGCAAAATGCATTTCCGCATTATATGTATGCATACATGCACATATATATGTATGTATTTATTTATTTTTGTGTGTACATACATTCCACAAATATTGTGATGACCATTTAAGCTCCCCACAATACGATCGCACATTATTATATCGTTCTATCCCATTCCAGACAAGACGAGGCCTAGGTTTTGACTTTGGCTTTGATTTATGCCTGCATAGCATATTCACACACTAGTTGACACATTTTTTCCCTTTCTGCGCACTTTCCCAGACTTTTTCATAGGTCGACAAATAATTCTTGCGGCATACTGGTACTCGTATATGGATGTATTGGATATCATATTGCATAGGTCAAATATTTCGATACATATATATGCATATGCATGTGAGTGTATGGGTGAAAAATTGCCATGCCTTGACTATGGCGCTACTCATATAACTGTTTGTCTGCTTGTCTACAATTTCATTTAGGTTACTTGTCAGTTGCAGTTTTTCTCTTTTCGTCACTTCTTTTGTTTTTATACCCTGTACCCTACCCATAGGGTAAAAGGGTATATCAAAATCGCCAAAAGATATGTAACAGCTAGAAGAAAAAATTTCCGACCCAATAAAGTATATTCTTGATCAGGATCACTAGCCGAGTCATTCTGTCCGTTCGTCCACCTAGATCTCAGAGACTATAAGAACTAGAGTAACCAAATTTGGTATCAACATTCGTCTAGTGTCTACGCAGATCAAGTTTGCTTCAAATTTTTACCAAATTCACTTCCGCCCCCGGAAATTAGAAAAACTATAACTAGAGTTTGGTACAGCCAATATGGAGCATTTGACTTTAGATTTCATTGAAATCGGTCAAAAATATCGGAGATATACATATATATATATTATACTGAATGTCATGGGCAGCAGCGGCTAAAATGTGTGAGCGAGATAGCATGCGCACGTTGCTTTGTACCGAATGACGACAGGAGTAAGCGAGAAAGCATGCGTTTGCTGTTTCGGCTTGTGGGGAGAACGTTATCAAAAATTTATATTCAATTAATGGAGATTTGAAAGAAGTCTGATTTTAAATATATCTTTTATTGGTACAGGGTATACTCAAAGTCGACAGGGACGACTTGCTTACTTAATTTTTTTAAGTTTAAATAAATAAATTTATGTATATGTATAATTATCTGCTTTTTTTTTGAAACAAAATGTTTAATAGGCACGTGCGGGTCTATTAGTTGTATGATAAGGGCTTCATTGAGGGCCACCAGTACGTATACTTAATTGATTGCGACTTAAGGGGCTATATTAGACTTACTGGAGCATAAAGTTACAGTTAATCGCAAATACAATATATACGTATATTATGTATAATATATGTGTATATCTGTACATATATTGATCTATTTATATATCTATAAGTCTCTGAAGATAATATTGTATTAAATATGTATAGCCCAATTATGTATCCTTAAATCGGCATTTTAAAATTATAACAATAACAAATTTGCTTATTTAGGTATTTTGATTATATTGGTTAAAATACTAATTAGATTAATTTTATACCAAATTAAGATTCAAGAGAAATTTAATTGTACTTAAAATTCTTTTAAGGAAGACCTCAATTTTAGGTAAAATCGCATTAACATATAATTATGCTCTCTTTCAAATTAATTTCAAATATAATTTTAACTGAGTCTGCTAAACTTTACGATTTTCGCTACAAATCCAATAACGAAATACTGGGATACCAAAAAAAAAATGTTGTTCGATACTGAAAAAGTGATTAATGATGATCAAGAATATAATTATACTATTTGGTGTCAAAAGTATTACTTCTTTCTGTTGCATTCAGTTTAACGGCTTTAGTAGACCCTATTCTTAATATAAATTTTAGTCTCTGTTTAAAAATGTAAAATTATTCCATGCCGAACGGATGTACATATACTTATTAATACTCAATAATAACGCCACCTCATGTTCAGATGTCGGTTCAGCATTAAAATATTGCAATCAATTAAAAACAACGAAGCGTCATTCTATATTCATATGTACATATATGAATCTATGTATATTCTATGCGAATCAAATGTGTTATCTTTATAGCATTCTTTATACCCTGTACCCTTAGGGTAAAAGGGTCAAGTCGCCAAAATGTATGCAACAGGCAGAAGGAAACATTTCCGACCCCATAAAGTATAAATCATCAACAGCCGAGTCGATATAGCCATGTCCGTCTGTCCGTCCGTTCGACCGTCCATCCGTCTCTCCCTCCGTATGAACACCTAGATCGCAGAGACTATAAGAGCTAGAGCAACCAAAATAGGTGTCAACATCCGTCAAGTGTCTTCGCAGATCATTTTTCGCCACGCCCACATCCGCCGCCGCAAAATGGCAAAAACAATAAGTAGATTTGTATAAAAGCAATCACATTTCTCTTTGGTACATTGAATTATAAGCACAATATGTACCAGTTAATCAGTTTTCGTCAAATCGGACGATAAATATCAGAGAGATACACGTATATACATATATATACATATATTGTACTGAACTGTCATGGGCAGCAGCGGCTGAAATGTGTGAGCGAGATAGCATGCGCATGTTGTTTTATACCGAATGACGCATTAGTTTCGTTTACTGATAGGAGTGAGCGAGACAGCATGTATTTGATGCTGTAGCTTGTTAGAGGATTTTCGAAGTAGTTTGATATCTCTTATTGGTACAGGGTATACTCCAAGTCGGCAGGGACGACTTGCTTACGTCATTTACATATATTATTCGAACCTCATTTGGCAATTTTGTTACTGATTAAATAATTGATAAAGCAAAATATACATATATGCATATATAAATATGTATATATTTTTGGTATACACAATTTACTTTTTTATGGCATATTTTGGTTATTTTTCGAATGCATTCGGGACATTATCAAGCTCAAAAATTGTATTAACCCATGAGAAAGCAGGGCGCGAATTAATTTGTTCAGTCCGTCAAAAACAAGAAAAATGACAGCAATGTGAATGAATTCAGATAATGTCTGAACGACAAACGCAAAAGCTGACTTCTCAACCACAACAATAGTCAACAACAGGCCGACAACTTCATTTATTAATTAAAGTGTGCACTTGTATAATAAAGAGCCTTTCCCTCATCTTCGTTGTTGGGTCAAGTTCAAGGACAAGCCACAATCTACAAGCTACTAGCTACGAGCAAATCGAAATGAATGAAAATCATGACAGAGGGAGGACCGGGGAGAAAGAGAGCTGTATATGAGACAGCGACAGCGACAGCGACAGAGACTGATTCTCAATCTTCATCTCTATCTCTATCTCTATCTGAATGAGTTGCTTTAGAGGGTGCTCTCGGTTACATATTATGATTATGGCACTTCTGATCCGCCCCAAGCTGGTTGCCTTATTGATTTCACTTTTGCTTATCACAGACCGCGCCCTTTGTAGATCATTAGGTCACATACAGTGGAGCGTCAACTAGACCCTCAACATCATTTAACCGCTTGCAACTGGCACAAAAAAAAAAAAAACTAAACAAAAAAAAGAGCAAAAAGAAGAGAATAAAAATAAAGTAGGAGAAAAAAAGAAAAAAAAAAAGAATTCTAAAGAAAAGAATCATGATGATCTTCTGCTCAGTCGTCCAGCATGGCAAAATGAATTTGCTGCTTGTTGGTAATCATCAAGTGAGATACTCACACTAAGATACTCACAACACTCATGAATATGAATTGCATTGTGCACTCAGACAGCGTGGAGCTGGATCTGCCTGTGATTATGTAGTTATACCCTTACATGGTTGTTAAAAATTGGGGGGTAAGTACATTGACGCAATCAATATGGAAAATTTGTACACACATTTCACCAGTCTAGAGGGACAAACTATACTCACAAATGTTTATTATTATGTACATATACTTTAATGTTCCAGATCCTAGCTTCACCCTTGCATAACAAACACATATCTCAATATGTATATATATGGCTAAAAATCAATAATCAAAATTATTCACTTTTTCAATAAAAGAAATTTTGCTGAAATACTAGAAAAATTAAGTTTACAGAGCATCTGAGGATCTGTTTTGGCCTTATCTACATCCTACATCATTCCTCATTCTCTTTTACTTTGTTGTTATCAATTTGTTGTAGAGTTGCCTCCTGTGTGCCCCTGTTTTGTTGTTATTGCATTTAAGTGCAGCTTGTTAATGCTCATTAACAAGGGAAACGCTCAACACACACAAACGCATTATGAAGCTCAAGAGGCCCCAGAGCAGAATTCCCCCTGTTTAGTCTTATAAAATGAGGCAAGGCAGAAAGTTGAGACGGCGGATCTTTACCTAAAGAAAATCGGTCGCGATTGATTTCCATAACACACACATACACAACGTACACAACGTACACAAACACACTCACGCAGACGCACATTACATGCATATGAATGCACGCGCACGGTGGAAACCCTTCGATCGTTGTTACAAAACAAAATGAAAAAGTGAAAAAGTTCTCAAAATGAAAATGAAGAAAACTTGTCGTAAAATGAAAAATTCAAAGAACCAAATCATCCTCTTTAGCAGAGTGAAAAACCTGTTCGTTGGGAAACGGCTTAATGTTGTTATTGTTTGTTGTTTGCTGTTTTTGTTATTGTTTGTTGTTGTTGTTATTGGTGTTGTTGTTCCTGATGTTGTTGTTGGTGTTGTTATTGTTGTTCCTGATGTTGTTGTTCTTGTTGCTGTTCTTGTTGTTCTTGTTCATGTTGTTGTTGTTGTTGTTGTTGTTGCTGTTGTTATGTGTGAAGCTAATTGAAAAGAAGTATTAACTGCGTTGCCTTTTGATTGAGTCTGACTGACCGACCGGCCAAAGAAGTTCACGTCGATGACTTGAAGGGGGAGGGGGGGAGGCCATGTCGGGATGGGCTCCGAGGAAGAGTGAAACCTGTGATGCCTACACAGCTGCCGGCGCTGCTGTTGCTACTGCTGCTTGCTGCTTAAGGGGAACGGGTAAAGTAGTGCAGTGCAGCCAGGCAAGCAGTCTGATATGGCATAATTGTGGGATCTATAAGAAGAGGAAGAAATATATAGAAGACACAACAGCATACAAAGTTAATTAATAATGCAAAGCCTAGGCTAAGCCAGTCACTCATTCAATCAGTTAATCATAGACAAGTCTTGCTTAGAAATTCAATTCTGTATCTTCAAAGAGCGTGTGAAGCTACTACAAGTCGATCAATAGATGTAGAAAAACAGATATAGGAATCGTTTCTAAAATGACAGCTGTGGATTGAAGACGATGCACAAGACAGAAAAATACTTCCTTGTTCAATGGTAGCAGATTAGATAAATATCTTTGTTAGGACAGGTGGATTAGGGGTGGAATTTGTTAATGGGATAGATTAAACAGATAGATTTCAATTTTTAAAATTTTCGTAAATCAAGCTGAATATATGTACATACATACATACAAACGTCTTTTAGTTTCCTGACATAGATTTTCAAGACAAAAATTAAATGGCATATTTATTGCCTGAAGACTTTTAATCGTATCTTCCATGATCTGAAAATCTTCAGTTATGTGTCACAAGTTCCATTGTTTAAATTCGTGTCAAATTCGACAATATCGATTATAAACAAATTGGATACTCTACAAAAATTTATTGATCTCTTACCCCAATGGTAACGATTTTTAAACGACACTTTAGAATCAAAGTAGACCTTGATCTGAACTCATCAAAGGAATAAGTATTTTTAAAGTGAAATATGTATAGTATTCATTCATATAGTCCTCATTTATAAATGATATAAGCAACTCCTCCCTGCCGACTTGGAGTATATCCTGTACCAATAAAAGATACAGCCGAAGCAGTGAACGATTCTAAAGCGTCATTCGATACAAAGTAACTTGCGCATGCTATCTCGCTTTCAGCCAAACAATGAAAACATATATATGTACATATATCGCCGATATTTATTGACCGATTTCAATAAAATTTGGTCAATTGGTACATGTTGGCTATATAATTGAGTGTACCAAAAAGAAATATGATCTATATGAGATATGATTCAATACAACTCTAGTTATAGTTTTTTTCATATTTGCGGGGGCGGCTGTTGATCCTGAACAGGGAATATATATATTTTATTTGGTCAGAAATGTTTACATTTGGCTGTTACATATATTTTGGCGACTTCAATATACCCCCTATGGGTACAGGGTATAAAAAGCGACTTAATCAAGCTGAGGTTCACTTACTTGTACGCCCTTGGATTATGGGATACATTGATTTTGGTTAAAAGTTTGTCCGCAGATAAGTCCGATATACTGATATGTGCTAATATCATACATATGTACATGTATGTATGTATGTACATATACTTTATATATACAACAACAAACCCAATAACCCATAAACCCATAAAATTGTAATATATAAAATACGTTTCAAAAAAGCATTTCGTATATTTAAAAAGATACGAAAAAGAAGAAAAACTTGTTAATTTTGCATTTGAAATTGGATTTATATTAGTTGATCGTTCCTTTAGCGATATACCATTCACAGCTAGATCACATTACTCATTCCTTTGTAGAGTATTATTGTTATAATGGTTCCTCAATCATTCGGTGTATATTATCTGAGTTAAAACAACAAGAACGCACTGCAGCCGCAACTCTAATTCGCATTAATTTAAAACTCAATCAAGGCAATTAGCGCGCACACTGAAGCGACACTCCAAGCAGATCGCTCCCTATCCATCTATATCTGTGTTTATCTATGTATCTCTCTCTGGCAAGTGCACTGGCATTGTAGCCAGTGGCAACATTGTAGTTGCAGTTGCAGGTCAGACAGCCGCAGTCCAGGCCAGACCACAGCTGATTCGGTTCTGAGAACCAGTTATGCAGTTGCAACCTACCTCACGCCAAGCTGACGATTACATACACAAACTTATACACATTGCGCGCTCAAACACACACACACACACACACACTCACACACACACGCACACGCACACGCGCATACATTCATGCACACAATCCCACATAAGCGACTACCCATTATTCCCATCTCTTACCCTCACAATGTTGTGTTGCATAAAATTGTACTCAAAGTAAACGTTTCAATCAAAAACCAAACTTTCCTTGAATTACATTGTATTATTGTACTTAAGAAAAAAAAAAAAACAAAAAGAAAAAACTTTCATTGAGTTCTTGTGTGCAATAAAATAAATAATAATTAAAAAAAAAAAAAAAAAAAAAAAAAAAGAGGCAAGCCTACGTAGTCGTCTTATCAGCGGGAGAGCACAGCCCAGAGAGAGCGAGAGTGATGTTACCGGGAGACCCACAAACACATTCGCTCAACCACTCACACTCACAGGCGCTCACACTGACAGCACACACAGATAGACGAATCAACAGATTCGAACAGCTGCTCGAGATCGGAATCGGAATCGGAATCATCGGCACTTGTTGCTTCGCGATCGTTTCGTGGTCTCACCCATTCATATTCACTTTAATTCAGTTTCAGTCTTTGACTAAGCGTCGCACTTGCCGCACCACATAGAGACCCCCACCAAGAGGAGGGATTCAAATCGATTCCGAAACGAAACGCGGGGTTTGGTGTTTTTGAAGATACTTGCTATAATTCTATTAAACGGATACGGATGCGGTTTCTGATTATTCATATTCAAACCCATTGCCCACCCAGACACATACACACAGAAACACACACACACACACACACACACACACGATTGGGAAGAGAGTACAAAAGTGCAATGTCTGGAAGTGATTACAAAAATCTATTGTTTTCGGTGTATTATTTATTTTTCGTCAAGCTTTAAATATTCCAACAAAATCTTATTAAATGTGCAATAGGAGTAAAAAGGATCGCACTTTTTTTTTTATTAAAACATATTTTTTATGATGAAATGAATTTCTAGTGATAATTATTAGTCAATAATGGCAACCTTTAGTGCACACAACCTGAAATGCTAACCAAAAGTCGTTTGACGTAGCAACACAAGAAATAAAAAGGATCTAAATTATTGGATTTAAAACAAAAAAAGCTAAGCAATAAGTAAGTAAAAAATTTTATTTGTTTAAAAAAAAAAAAGTTTTTTTTTTCTTCTAATAAATAAATATTTTTAAGATTTGATTTATAAATTTCAACGCTGAAAATTGTATAATGATTGACATTTGAGAATTGTCTGGATGTCAAAAATCATAAATATATTAATTCTTACGAATTTGAAAGTTTATTTATTAATTGACAATCGATGATAAAGAAATGTTAAAATAACATGAAGATGAACCTTGAGAACATATTTTCGCTCTGATTCTTTTAAGAAAAATTTATAACTAACTATGCTAAACTTAATTGTTTAAATTATATTAGGATGATTCTTCAGTTTAGCTAAAATGACGTGTGTGCTAAAATTGTGGTGTTAATGGTGAATGTTTTATCGTAATCTATCTTGAAAACGGTATCTTAGATATTCAAAATCTGTTTTGTGCTTAATACCTTTAAAACCTTTAATAAAGCAATTTCAGAATTGTTAATTATAAGCAGAACAAGAACTTCGTTCTCCTATAGAAAATTAAAAAAGCTTTTCTGTAGCAATGTATAATAAAAAAGACTCAATAATTTAATTGTCTTTTATAGTTATTACTTGCCTACATTATATAATATATAAATCTGCACTTTATCTTCAATGAATGTAATATATTGTTCTTAATTCTTATTCTTTAAACCATAGGTATACATCTATACATATTTGTCTATATATGCATGTATGTATGCATATATGTATCATATGCTGCACCATATTATAAAAACTCAATTTATAAAGATTTACACAATTTGCCAGAGAGTTAATCATAAAACACAACATTTACAAATTAAATTAAATTAAATTCGAACGCATCGAGTTTCAACAAAGTAACAATCTTGGAGAACTCATACAAATATTCATATATACATATGTATATAAACATACATACTATGTATGAATGTACATGCACATATATGTATATATATATACCTGTACCAACAAACGCATTAAATTGCAATTAGCCTCTTCAACTGCCAACAGGCAGCTCCTCCTTCAGCCTGAGCTTTCAGCTTTAGCTCCAGCTCCAGCTCCACCTTCATATTCGGCTTCAACTCTTCTCACGGCCTGCTCTTACTCATATTATATATTTATTTATTAATATTTTTCCTCATTATTTTCACGCATATTTATTTATCAGGCTCAGGCCGAGACACAGCAGCAGCACGAGTGTTTCATGTGTAAAAAAAAAAAAAAAATCGCCTGCCCTTTTTTTTTTTTTTTTATTATTTTCTTTTGTTATCAATTATGTGCGCCTCAAGTTCATTATCATCATTAAAAAGCGCCATCAGCTGTGGGCATACACACGCACATGTACACACACACACACACACACACACACACACACACACACAAATACACACGCAAACTGTATCATACTCATTGCGTAATTGAATCTCGTCGCTTTTTGCTGCTGCCGAGTTTCTTATTCTTATGTCAATATGATAAAGAAAATTATACGAGTGTAAGCAACAAATATATCGAACTGGGGAATTTATTAAACACTTTCAAAGTGAATGTCAGTTGATTTCTTCTTTTTTTTCTCTCTTCTTCTTCTTCTTCTTTTTGTATTTCGTTTTTATTAGCTTAAATTTTTTGTTGTCTTTTTGTTTTCATTGGTTTTTTTGGTATAAGTCGTAACGTATAACGAGCATTGACCTACAGATATTGTTGGGGGCGATGATATGTACATATGTACATACATACATACATACATACATACATACATACACACATATTCGATATAAATTCTGTATTTGGATGAATTTAACTCCATACAGTGGTTCAATGTTAGCATTAGGATATTAAATCATTTCATTAAGAAATTATAAAAGCTTATATAATATATTTCATTAGCATTAGCTAGCAACTTTAATAAAGTCACATTCTATACACTAACCTTATTTTTAAAGTATCAGTGTATTTACATATATATATAAATATATATTTATATATATGTATATATATATGTATGCATGTATGATCCGGTTAAAGCTGATGTGTATACATATGTTCGTTTAACAAAATCTTCTAGTTATTCAACATCGGTATTGCAGTATGTAAAGCGTTTAATTTGCCATCTGTTTGATCGATCTTATGCTAAAATGAACTAAGCAAAGTCGTCCCTGGCGATTTGGAGTATACCCTGTACCAATAAAAGATATATCATTTAAACAGACTCTTTTGAAATCCCCATTAATTGAATATATATTTTTGATAAAATTCGCCTAACAAGCCGAAACAGCAAGTGCAAGATTTCTCGCTCACTCCTATGCGTCATTCGTTACAAACCGACGTGCGCATGCTATCTCGCTTACACATTTCAGTACAAAACATAGTGGGCGTGGCAAAAAATTTGAAACAAACTCTGCGTAGACACTAGACGAATATTAACACCGAATTTGATTGCTCTAGCTCTTATATGGGTTTGAAATCCATGTAGGTGTCCATAGGGACGGACAGACAAACAGATGGATATTTCTATATCAACTCGACTGTTGATACTGATCAAAATTTCATATATCTACTTTATGGGATCGGAAATGTTTACCTTCTCCCTGATACAAACATTTTAGCAACTTTAATATACCCTATTACCCTATGGGTACAGGGTATAATTATCTCATTATGTAAAATTACTTTGTTAAGTCATGAAAAAATCAATTAAGTTATATGTATAGCTATGAATAACGTAACAAAATAAACATTTTAAATACTACACCTATGTGTGTGTGTGTGTGTGTGTGGGTACCTACATAAGTCAAGTAATCCAAGTACTGACCAACTAAAAAGTTTCATGTGAAATATCACGCCAACTCCTTGTTTTCATTAATATGATGTGGCGACAGGTACTTACTTGGTAATATAGTATATGGTAAAGGGATTGAAATGAAATCGGTAAACTAATAAACAATTTCCATTAAGTGTCAGCTTAAACATTTCCGTTGAAAGTGACTCAAGAATCCGGATGTGGTTACGCGAATTTCTTGCGAAAAAAAATATAAAGATTTTTGCAAGTGTATTAGAAGTTTCAAAGTTCTGCGACTTTTCAACACTATTAATGGGGATTTGGAAGAAGTTTGAGTTTATAAAATATCTCTTATTGGTACAAGGTATACTCCAAGTCGGCAGGGACGACTTGCTGACTTCATTTAAATAGATCAACTATGATTCTTCACGCTAATTACTTTAAGTTAGTTTAAAAAAATAAATAATTCATTTTTACTTATTCTATAGTCATTAATTAGATTCTGCCAATATTCTGACTATTCTATATACATAAGTATTTATGTATTATATATCTTACTTGACAGAATTTAAATAAATGTTGATTCTTATACCATAGAATTTGAAAGGGAATACAAACTTCGGCATGTCTGAGATTAAATAAACCTTCTAGTTTTGGTTGTTTTTTTTTGTGTTTTTCTGTTCCTGAACCCCACGCGAACTGTAAAAGCATTTTTAAAAACATTTTTCTTACCATGTTGTCTGATCATTTTTCAACCTTCCTTTTTCGATTGAATTTCTGGATAACGTTCCAGAAAAAATTTATTTTTTTTTTTAAATAATTGATCAGCAAATTAGCCAAACGAAGAAACATAGCCCCCAATTCCTGTGGCGTCAGGCAGTCCAAGTTGAGATTGTGTTGACACTTACAAAACGAACAAAAAATTAATTATAATAAATCTGGTATACATACGTACGTATGTATGTATGTATTGTACTATATGTATATGTACAATGTACATAAATATGTATTAAAACGTATCAAAATTCAAGACAATTTAAAGTGCGACTTGTGCCTAAGGTACGAGTATGCTCACGTTGTCAAAAAAGAAAGAACGATTGCATCCATATATATACATACATACACACAAACATACATACATACATATATACATACATATGTATGTATGTATATATGAACATGTAAGTAGTATGTGACACAAAAACCAACAGATATATGTATACTTCATATATTTATATATAGGTCTATATGTAGAAAAAAAAAAAAAAAAAAAAAAAAGTATATGCATATGAATGTGTATACATAAATAAATACATATATAAATTGGTTCTACCAAACAATTTTCTGTTTGTTGTTGCTGCTTAATTTGCGAAATAAACAAGTTTGTGTTTTCATCAGAATTTACATTTATTTTGGATTTCTGATTATATTCGTTGCTATTTTTATTGGCACATTTTTCAGATTTATGCAAATCAAGCCCCATGGATCCGCTGCGCAATTTACAAAAGACTGACTGACTTGCTAACTGAGTGACTGACTGAAAGAGTGACTATGTATGTATGTATGTATGTACATACATATGTACATATATGAGTTCAGGTCTTAGCATCAGCAGATTATGTCACTTATTCCAAAAAAAGAAAAGAAAAGAAAAAAAAAAAAAAAAAAAAAAAAAAAAGTATTGCATACACCGTTTTAAGCCAAGTTTTGCGATCCGAATATTTTACGGCTCTTCATGGTCACGGCCATCGAAAACAAACGGCAAATGGCGCACAGCATATTTGTCAGCTGTTCGCGCAGGAGAAAGACAGAGAGAAAGAAAGACCAAAAAAAAAAAAAAAAAAAAAAAAAACCATCATCCATTACCTTCAGGCCAAGTTCAATGTACGGCCAACGACGCGCGAAATACAATACTCATACAAATATACCTAACATACATACATACCTACATATATACATATATATGTTTGGATGTGTATGCATAGAAACATAGATATGTATATATATATGTATGTACATATGTATGTGTATGTATGTACATAAATACATTCATCCATACGTACATAGACCATGTTATCTAAGCTTTGCGCATTGGCAATAGAAATAGAGAAATTTTGCGCATTAGATTTTTGCAGAAAGCCCCTCCTCCCCCCCCACACACACTCTAAGCCAGAAGCCGGCTTCTGAAGAAACTTGTATTTGGTTTTGCAATTCATTTTGGAAAACTTGTCAGGTACCAGTGGAGTGGCATTAGAATTTCTGAGTGGTAAAGAAAAGTGAAAGAACTTTCGAAAGAGCCAAGTAGTTGGTAGTAAGAGTAGTAAAACGAAGGAATCAGGAAATGAATGAAGGATGGCTAAAACCCACGGCAGCAGGTTAACAAGTTGATAGGCACAACGTAATAGAAAATATCATTCGAAAGGCTTATAAAAAAAATATATATAAGGAACGCATATAAAAGAAATGCGGCAAACAAGTAGTTCTAGCCGACTTGGATGTACCTTTTTTTTTCGAAACAAAGGTATGTACATACATACATATTTCATAAGCTAAAACTTACTCAAAATTCCATACAATTTACAAGAAAATTTCTTTTACTGGGCTATCCTAGCAATTCAGGACAAATTGTGTGCTTAGATATCAGGCAAATGTTAATATCAAATTAATTGGCCTAAAATTTAATAGCCTCCAAGATCCCTTTCTCAGACGACTGGTCAGTTAATCCCAATAAAGAATTAACTATTATTTATAGGCTCAAAAGTGCTACCCTCTGTCTATCTGAGTACAGGGTATAAAATAGTCATGGCATATGACAGTACAAGGAGGAAAAAACAAATAAACAATCAATTACCATATAATTGAATTTCATTGAAAAGAAGGGAACGATGAGTTGCGATTTAAGCATTGATATAATTTTAGAACAGATAACTATTAAACAGTTTATTACATAAATAGTTATATTAACTATTATGTCAACGCAAATCTATACAGATATTTAGTATTAAGCTTGAGACTAAAAAATCGGGAATGGTAATTAATATGCGTTTAATTTGATTTATCAGATTTCCCTTAGCTAATTTAAAGACTTGACAGGTTGTAGAACAAATTCATAGCCGGATATAATAATGATAATAGTTTCAAAATGAATTGACCAATCTGCCAGTTACCAGATATAGGCATTGGTTTTTGCTGTTGGAAAATGATTAATGATGATTCCAAATATTTGCCTTCACCACACATACATACATACATACATACATACATACATACATGCACATTGACTGAAACGATCGTATAGCAAATAAAAGATACATTACATTGACGATGAAGTACGAGAAGTACCACTCATATATGTATGTACGTATACAGATGTATATATGTATGTATGTACATATGTATGTATGCATGTATGTAGTAAAACCAGCTACCAAAAATAAAATTTATTTGCAAAGAAATTTAGATAAGAGCTACATATATGGAACTCAGGTAATAACTGATGTATCTACGTGACGTTGCTTTATTTCCTTATGGCGCCCTTGAAATATGTATCATGTGTGATTATTATGGATTGGATTGCATGAATTTTTTAAATTCTATATATATACATATATGTATCTATACCTACTATATCCATAGGCCTGAATGATAAGAGTATTGTAGATACTCGTATACTCTAGGTTGTTTGCAAAAACAAGAAAAATGAATTGACAAGCGCTTTAAGCACTTCCCTCATGGCTCTTAATCACTTCCTCATCTCTATCTTTGAAAAACCTTAGATAGAAGACTCGTGTGCCGTTCTTGGCGCTTCTCACTTTTCTATTATAAACTCGCTTTTTAATAAGAATTCTTGCGAATTCTTCTTTTTTTTTTTTTTTGTTGCGATTGCCTGTTAGCTCCGGCTCTGTATCTCTTTCTATGTATCTTTGATGAATATGCAGATGGATCGATGCCTTAACTCTCGGCTCTCTAGAGTCAGAGTCTAACTCAACTCAACTACGCTAAACTAAACTAAAACTAAAGCTAAAACTCAACTTAACTCGACTCAACTCCGCTCAGCCGAACGCTTCGTGATTTCTTTGTCGTTAGAGTTGTGTTAGAAGAAGTAAGAAACCGGCTTAGCAAACCAGACCCAGACCTAAAAAAGGAGAAGAAAGCAATACCAACATATTATAGAAAGCATATTATGTAAGAATGTTATTCTGTTTCTTCTCATTATTATGTAAAACGAGAACACATCCGTCGTGATGAAAATAGAAATGTCTAATCGTTAGTTTTATTCCACAAAAGTGTTTACCATTTATTTTGTCCATTTCGAATTTCGCAATTTGTGTGAATGTTTTTCATCAGCCACCAACTCACAATTACGCTAAGACGCAAATAAAAAATTCTTTATTTGATTCGGATTACAAATAAGTATGTTTCACATACATACATACATACATATACATTGATAGATATATATATATATACGACAATATTAGAGTAAGTAATCGGAATTGATCCCACTAATCGGTAGCATCATTTGGAATCGGAATTTCATGTAACGTCCTTTCTTTAAGTAAAAGTATCTTAAAGTAAAACAAATTTAATTACCAAAAACAATTTAAAAGTTTATACAATTTTGGCTTCTAAAAAATTATTTTATAATTAAATTATTAATACTTCAAAAATAGAACGCATAGCTTATTAACTTATTCGGGGTTTTAAATTAATTTATATGACAAATACATATATCTATTATAAATATTACATATCTATTATATATGTTTAGTTATCTTTCAATTAAATTAGATTCGTTAAGACATTAGAGTGAATCCATATAGTAAGGTGATTTTGCAATTAAATATGTGTAGTTTTATGTTAAAGACACATAAATATCTGATAATTAGATTTCCCAGACAGAATTATACAGTGAGGTAGCTTCTCACGTTCTTGAACTTGTATGAAAATATTTTTTTTGGCTATTTGATTTTTTAACGTTAAAATGTATTGGTCTTGTCATTATCTTATCAGACATTTCATACCACCCCCATCATAAAGTTCTTATATATATATATGTGTGTGTGTGTGTGTGTAAAAATACAAAGAACAACGTAGAATAAATACACCAAATCTTATCTTGGCCAATTATAATGCAAAATCAATGATCGGTTGGCAAAAAAAATTCCTATATAAAGGCCACAGTTAAAGCTAATATACTAAAACGTAAGGTGGACCGGTTCAACTTCAATTAAAAGCCAAAAACTAAAACTAAAACTAAAACTGAAAATTAGCATAACATAATGTTTTGAAAAAGCTTTGAAATTGACAAGTGAACCTCCTTTTAATCACCTGACTTTCCTGCCCCCCTCCCTCCCCCCTATCTAGCGCCTAATGGTAATGGCCGTGATTCTGCTGCTTGCCCTGGCACTTGTATTCGGTTGCTATTGCGCCATTTATAGGCAAAAGATTGGAGCCATTTATCTAAAGCCACTACTAAAGAATACCCCGCTGGATGACTGCTATCATGCCACACCCGTGGCGCCGCATAGGAGGCGCACCATATGGGATATACCAGGACCTCAACGGATACCATTTTTGGGTACAAAATGGATATTTTTAGTATTCTTTCGCCGATATAAAATGACAAAGCTGCATGAGGTCTACGCAGGTGATGAACTTTAAAGTGATTGTAGGCCATCGACTAAATGGTTTTATTTATTTAATTTTTATAGATCTAAATCGGCAATATGGGGATATAGTCCTAGAAGTGATGCCGTCAAATGTGCCCATCGTACATCTCTATAAAAGGGAGGATCTGGAGAAGGTTTTGAAATACCCAAGCAAATATCCTTTTCGTCCGCCCACGGAGATAATAGTAATGTATCGCCAATCTAGACCGGATCGTTATGCTAGTGTTGGCATTGTTAACGAACAGGGACCCATGTGGCAAAGGCTTCGCTCGAATTTAACCTCCAGCATCACCTCACCAAGGATTCTTCAGAACTTTTTGCCAGCCTTAAATGCGGTTTGTGATGATTTTATAGAGTTATTGAGAGCCAGAAGAGATCCTCATACGGATATAGTACCGAATTTTGAGGAGTTGGCCAATCTAATGGGTCTTGAGGCGGTGTGTACGTTGATGTTAGGTCGTCGCATGGGTTTTCTAGCAGCAAATGCCAAACAACCAAAAAAAATCAGTCAACTAGCATCCGCTGTCAAACAGCTCTTCATATCGCAAAGGGACTCCTACTATGGCTTGGGCCTATGGAAGTATTTTCCAACCAAAACGTATCGGGAATTCGCCCGTGCTGAGGATTTGATCTATGAGTAGGTATTTGCACTCTAAAAGGCTTTTATTTCTTGATATCAAGTTTAAAAAAAAAAATAATGTGCAAAAATCGGTTATTAATAACATTTTTTTCCAGTGTGATTTCAGAAATCATTGATAATGAGTTGGAAGAGCATAAGAATTCCGCCGCCTGTGAGGATGATGATTCTGCAGGGCTCCGCAGCGTCTTCCTAAACATTCTAGAACTCAAGGACTTGGATATACGGGACAAAAAGTCCGCTATTATAGACTTTATAGCCGCAGGGATTGAAACGGTGAGTAAGTGATAATTGGGCTCATTCTAGCTATGATCACCATTCCCCCACCCCCCGTATGCATCGTTTCTTCCTTAGCTAGCTAATACGCTATTGTTTGTGCTTAGCTCGGTGACCGGAGAGCCATCGGCTATGCCACGAATATTTAGCGAGTTCTGTGAATATCGGGATACGAATATACTTCAAGATGCGCTTACAAATGCTACATATACAAAGGCATGCATCCAGGAGTCATACCGTTTGAGGCCAACAGCATTTTGTTTGGCTAGAATATTGGAAGAGGATATGGAGCTATCGGGATATTCACTAAATGCAGGGGTATGTAAGGTGTCTGGTCTTGATCCTAGTAGCTCCATTACACATTTTGTTCGCATCTTTTTCTACAATTTAAGACTGTTGTCCTTTGCCAAAATATGATCGCCTGTCATAAGGATAGCAATTTTGAAGAGGCGCAAAAATTCACACCCGAACGTTGGATAGATCCTGCCACAGATAACTTTACGGTGAATGTGGACAGTGCCAATATTGTAGTGCCCTTTGGCGTGGGCCGACGCACATGTCCTGGTAAACGATTTGTGGAAATGGAAGTGGTACTGCTCCTTGCCAAGGTAAACTCTCACTATAGATAGCTTATGATCATAATATGTAACCAATATTTTCTTCACATTTTCTAGCTTGTTCTGGCATTCGAAGTGAGTTTTGTAAAACCACTGGAAACTGAGTTTGAATTTCTCTTGGCGCCAAAAACTCCGCTAAGTTTAAAGCTTAGCGACCGATAACATTGTATAGCATACCCCCAGGCGCCTGTATTAAATACGCAAAAAAAGTGTGTTTGGGGTATTCAAAACGTTAAGTGAAGAACAAATTGTAAATATCTATGTCGTTTTTTGTTATACATGTAGCTAGTTAGTTATTGGTAATTATTGCCTTAGTATTTAGATAGCGGAAATTATGTTTTGTGTACGTTCTGTAAACGGAAAGACTGTGTTTAAGTTTTGTTGTTTAAACAATTTATGTAATATTATGATATTGCGCTCCTTTGTACAGACCAAAATACTTTATTGTATTTCTTTAAGTCTTACCCATATATCTCTTAACTGTGTATATATGCATCTTATTTTATCTTTTTTTTTTTTTATTGTTGTTAAAACATAGACAAAAAAAATTAGTAAAGTGGAAGCAAAATATTTAAAACATGAATAAGATGCAAAAAAAAAAAAATAAAGCAATGCTATAATTTGTTGAATACTCAAGATAATTATTCTGATAGGAATTCAATTCTGATGGTAAGTATTCGCAGGATCTCACTGATATTCAATTATGGGTCTACATATATACATACATCCTTATATGGGCCACTTGTCTAAAATAATTCCATTAAGATGGTTATTTTAATTATTGATCTTACAATTCATAAAAATTTATATCAAATAAATATGTTATTCGTTTGCAATGTGTCAGATCAAATACTCGAAATAAGTCTACGTTAACGATATTACGATCTTAATATATTTTGTAAAAAGTACAAAACAACACCAACAATTCGGTGATCGTTTACGATAAAGTTACAACATTCACGCCAAAGTTTAAAGAAAACATTCATTTTATTTATTCGTTTTTACATTCATTCCATTTGTTATCACATATGTAAATTGGATACTTATAACCTAGTAATAACTACACTATGGGAAACTACGATCACAAGGAAAAGCTTACGATATTTACGCCAACGCCTTAAACCATAAGAAACCTACAGCTGAACTGACAGTAGCGGGTCCATAAATTAGTCCCACTTCAAGTAAGCCCTCTTAAATAGTCGGTTTGCCATTGTTTTTGATACCATGTAACCATAATTGGTTTTGCGATATTTGCATGACAGTCTAGGTGGTTAATTGCAATTTGTATATTCACATTTATTAAACATTTATTTAACATTTAGTTGTTTTTTGTTGTTTGAAAAACAAAATTGATTTACCTTTGCCCGCTTCTTTTGGGTATCAACGTGTTCTCCGGTCGCTGGAGAGACGGAGCGAGGGCGCGAGGGCGCGAGGGAGCAAGGGAGCAAGAGGGAGAGAGAGAAAGAGAAGCTACTCTCCCTCTCTCTAGACTCTAGAGGTTGGCCCCGTTTGGCGGGCTGAGACTGGGCTTTGAGCGAATTGAGTTTGTGGCAGTTACAACAGTTGACGTTGTCGTGTCGTCGGATTCAGTGCGTTTCGAAAATAATTATCCGACTGAAGACGTAATATAAAAAAGAAATACATATAAGAACAAGAAACTATTGGCGGATTTTCAATTTGAGCTGCGTATATAGCTTGGGCGTCTGTTTCAATCTCTTCGTGTGTGTGTGTGCGTGCGTGTGTGCTTGTGTGTGTGTGTAGTTTTTGTGTGTCAAGTAATACTAAAACTGCACTGTTATCTTGCACCTACAATCAATCCATTCCATTGAGAAACAAAAAAAAAAAAAAAAAAAAAAACAAGGAAAATGTATGCAATAGACGGAGTATTTTAACAAAACTATAAACCTGTTTTCTTTTTGTTTGTCTTTTGCTCACCAACAATAACAAATTTAAATAAATAATTTAAAGCCAATAGCAAAACATAACATATAACAGTAACTTATATGTAGATTTTATTAAATGCATATTTTTTAGTCCTCCCCCCACCCCACTTAGCAATGATCCATCTATCCATCTGATTTCAATCACTGAGTCTTCATCTCGAGCCTCGGCTCGAGAGCCCCACCCAAAACTAATTACTTGAGTGGATGCGAGTGTGTACAGTAAACAACAACAATAAGAGCGTTGCTTTGTTATTGTTAGACATGCTAATTTTGCACAAATTTACAAAACACTATCTAACAAATATCAGTTGCGTATACATGTGTTGAATTTTTATGCTCTTTTGTGACTCATTCGACAAAAATTTATCATAAGATAGAGAATAAATTTGTCTGAAAAATCACATAAAAAAAATTAAATAATAAATCAGATTTGTAGTCTCTTGCGATTTGTTATTCTTAGAACCTTTAACGAATTAGAAAGAGACAAATTTGGAGTCCTTTTTGGATTTGAATCTCATTTTAGCCAATCTGAATAGCAATTATATGTTTTGACCTATGGCCGTCAAAAAAAAAAAAATGAAAACACAAACAAAATTACCTACACAACCTTCCCCAATTGCTTTGGCATTGAATTTGCCAACCCTTGTAAAATGGGCTGCCAAGGCAACAGAAAAACTCCCGCGACTCAACCTACCTATTACACTCAGAAGAAATATTTTAAATCTTAGATCAATAGAAATTGTTATGAAACCGATTTTTCTAAAAGTAATTGTTGCAATTATTTTATTCGATAAACAGAAATATTTTGCCTTTAAATATACTTATTTACATACAAGTCCTTTTAATAATCCTGTATGTCATATTACATATTAATTTTTAATTATAAATTATTCGTTCTACTGAAATCAAATATTATATTTATTACCTGATTTGAAAAGCTTTTCATGCCAAAGATAATAAATTTTTCAAAAATTAGATAACTATTCCCTATAGTATTTTTCTGTGTGTATAATCAATTGCATGTCCGAACTGACTTAAATAGAATGTCTAGTTCATGTGGGTGATATACCTGTACCTGTGTACCATAGAATATGGAAATGGATATGAAAACTGTTGGTTAAATAAAGTGTGGGTGTAAATGAGGTCAACACCAAGCAAAGAAAATTGCAAAAACTTTGACTGAAACGCATGACGATGCAAAGTACAGTAGGTACCTTTTAATACCATCCCACTCCTCCACAGCCCTATCCGCCAGTTTTCGTTGTCTAATAACCAGTTTACCTACCAGTTGTGCATATCAATGCCTAATAGGGGGTGTGGTGGGGTGGGGTATGTAGTGGTGTGATGTGATGTGGTGTGGTGAGGTGAGGTGGCTGCAGAGTAGAAATAAGAAACAAGTTTTGTTTGTTGCACTTTTGAATTGCTTAAACAGAATGATTAGAAACGAGGTGAAGATGCCTTCTCCGATTATTCTGGGCAGAAAATTTCAAATGAATTTTAATTAAGTTAGCCTAGTCGATGGCAGGGGCAGTGTTTATCATTCAGAATGACTAAGAACGAATGTAAAGAACCAAAACAAAAAGGCACAAACAGAATAGTTGGTAAGTCATTGACCCAGACCTAACCAGACCAGTTATAGGGCTGCCCTCCAAAAGGTATTCTCAGATCCTGAAAGCGAAACGAGGTTAATTCACACTGGTGTCCAAAGAGTTAGTCACACTTTACTGCATTGTGGGTACGCGAGCGCAAAACAGGTGTGGCTTTGAGAGAGCCAGAGAGAGAGAGAGAAAAGAGAATGAAAGAGTGGTCAAGTGAGTGCCCCAAAGAGAGAGTAAAAGAGAGAGAGAGAGAGAGACAACAACAGAGGAAATGAGGGAGAAAGCTGAACGAAAGACCGACAGAGAGAGAGAGAGAGACAGTGGAAGAGAGAGTTAAGAAAGACCCTTGCTCTCTAAACTAGTTTGACTTGCTTAAACCGTTTTGTTTACATTTTTTTATTCGTGGCTGTTGCATGTGGTTTTTTTTTTTGTTTTGGTTTTTTGGACAATCTTTTTTTGATACCCTTGCAGAGGGTATATTAATTTTGGTCAAAAGTCAAACATCTCCGACTGTACATAGTATACATATTCTTGATCAGCACGATGACCTGAGTGGATATGGCCTTATCTCCCTGTGTAGCTCAATAAGATCGCATCCGTGACCCTTTAGGCTACAGAACTGAAATTTGGTACGTAGCTTTCTTTATATTAAAATCATCCCGATCGGAAAACTATTTCATATGACTCCCATAGAAACTATTTGTCTAGAATATGGTCCTACGTCAATAACTCTAAATTAAGCATTTGTAAGTCTTCTAAACATTTCTATAAAGTTCTATCAGAATTTGTTGACTATATCAAAAAAATTTTATAACTATAACTATATTATATACATAGATTCCTTAGATATAATCAGCAGAAAATATTGTTTTATATCAATAGCTTGATTGTTTTAAAATTCGGTATTTGGAAATTTGGTATACGTATGTAGAATTACAACAGAATCCATTGACTGTGTATATCCTATAGATATCTGGTAAATTAAACACAGTTTCTAAAGAGAGCATCTGCAAGGGTATACGAACTTCGGCATGATTGATGATACATTCGTCCTTCTAGTTTTTTGTTCGAATGGGGGAGGAGAGGATTTATTTAAAAGCGATGCCAATGAAACTTGTTTCTGAGGCAGGCAGCAAATCGTGAGAGAAACATTAGCAGCAACATAAAAACTGTTACATTCAATGTGTGTATGTACGTACATATGTATATGTACATATATATACGTATATCGAAAGCACTTCAGTTGCAACCCTAAAGCAAGGCATCCCTGCCGACTTGGAGTATACCCTGTACCAATAAGAGATATAAAACTCCTTTGAAATCGCCATTAATGATTTTAATTAATAATTTATTTTTAAAAAATTTCCAATCTCACTGACACATTTCAGCAGCTGCTGCCTAATCATTTCAGCACAAAACATGTATACATATGTATATCTCCGATATTTATTGTCCGATTTCAACTAAATTTGGTCAAACGGTACATATTGGCGATATAATTGACTGTACCAAAAAGAAATATGACAGCTTTAATACAACCGAATTTGGTTGCTCTAGCTCTTATAGTCTCTGAGATCTAGGTGTTCATACGGACGGACGGACATGGTCATATCGACTTGATGGGGTCGGAAAATTTTCCTTCTGCCTGTTACATACATTTTAGCGACTTTAATATACCCTTTTACCCTATGGGTACAGGGTTTAAAAATTAGCTAACAATTTCGAAGAAAGAGACAGAAACAGAGTGATAGGGAAAGATCAAACTATGGTAAAAGATCTCTGGGAGAAAACTTACTATGTATATTATACGGAAAGTGTATTGTAAAAATGCATTATAATTGCTATCACATTATATACATAATATGAACTTAACTCAAATTTATCTAATATGATAACTTAATGTAGATAATGTATATCAATAAATGTTTACAAAATACATACAATTCAATAGATATATACATACATATGTATGTACATTCTATATATGTGTATATGAGTTCCCTAAACAAATCCAAAAGGAAAAATAAACTTTAGTTATGCGAAATAAATTTTATCGAGGTTTATTTAAAACTATCTTTTAAATACTTTTCTATACTATCTAAATTTGGTATGGTTGATCATAGAATTCCTTTAGCAATTATTAGCTGATTTTGGCTTTATTTTTATAGCACGATTCAAGACTCCAAGGTCTAAGTGTATGAAAATGGGTCAACCATTGACAAACAGACCAGAACCGAGACTAAGACACTAAATTTTTTATTGATACGAGACCTTCCTTTTTCGTAAAGATTTTACAAGGGACTATTTTTAAGAGGGGATAGCATTTTCTATTCTACATTGTATGTACATACATACATATGTGCATATTTAAGGATTTTGTATTTGCCGATATTGGCGTTAATAGCCAATTAATTATATTGCATTATAATTTTATATATTATCTTCTAATAATAGGGAAAATGTTGAAATGTGTTGGAATACAATTTAAAATTCGTGGTAATGTTTGTAAGTAGAATAAAGTAAAGTATCGTATCTTCTCATCGATCTGGGTATACCCAATATTTCAAACATATACGAGTATCTGTATGTGTATGTACACACATACGTATATGATTGCAACATTTATTTTGTATTGTCTTCTTTTTTTTAGGCTCCATCTTGCTTACCCTTCTTAGGTCTCAAATTTCATTGTTAACTGACGCTTCTGGTTTTCCGCAATGAATTTTAATTGTTGTTTATGACGTTATGAGTACAACTCGAGTCGGCCCAGGGTTAGGCGGGTTAACTACTCATCCCTCGGTCTGTGACGATATCGGTCATTCTATGAGTAGTTGTACGTGCCTTGGCTGCTCTTTTTCGGTTATTTGTTGATTATTTTTTTTTTTTTTTCGTATTTTCCTCTTTATTTTATTTAATGCAATTAGCTTGAATCAATGTAGGGGGAACGAGTGAACCATGACCATAAAGTTATTTGTTTGTCATACCAAGTGCCTGACACACATCTATAAACATACATACATACATACATACATATGTAGGTACGTATTTACACGTATGTACATACATATGTTTAGTTCATTCAAATAATCGCATGAATGAATTCTCTCTTATTGGCATTTGTAATACAAAGAAGGTGTTCGTTTGTTACAAATTGTGTTACATTGTTTGGGTTTCATGCTCGAGAGCTGTAATTATAGGAACTATGTATGTATGTATATTGGGAGCTTGAAGATTTTCAAGGGAATTATTCGGCAAAAGGTTCAAATGGGCGTAAAAACAAAACATAGCCGATGAATTATATAGGAACAATCGGGACAGTGTTTGTGATAGTTTACTTACATATTCGATAAAAACATAAATAAGAAAACATAATTAATGAGATTTAATTCATGTTTTAGATAAAATCAAGCAGGTCTTGAATACCTTTAGAATTCTCCTGGGTTTCATTTAATGTATTTATGTACATATGTAATCGGAACCACACCCAATTGATACGAAATGCTGCGCCAATATCTATGACATAATTTTTTGTACCTTTAAGAATCATCTGTACTTAATCTGCACAGTTAAATTTTATTGGCATCGTAACGCAAGCAATTGAGTAAACCTATATTTGAAGTTATGCGTGGGAGACTAAGACCATCGCAATCAATTGACACAAATTTACCACAAAATTTCAGTGCAATTAAATAAAACCATTACGTGGTCTTTGGCACGCTCTACTAAGCACAAAGCTAACAATGTACATATTCACAAATTAATCCAGACTTTGTCCAAACATGGCCAATTAACTGAAGACTGAAAAAATTCTTGATACGCTCTATTATAGATTCAAATCGAGGGCAACAAAATGAGTTACTTGCGATCCATAGGTACATATAGATACATACATACATATACATACATATATAGATATTTGGTTGGTCGAGCAAATGGCAAAAATGTCGTAATTGAGTTTACATCGTTAATTAATTTATAAATTTCCACAACAAATTATAGAAATATCACGAGTAGAAATGTCGCCAGCAGATGATAATTCCTTTGCCACAACTAGTGGCAACAAAAAGGCCACATACACCTTGATATGCGTGAAAGTTGTAGAGCTGGTAAGATCAAAAAAAGCCCAAAAACAATACAAACGAAATATGTAGAAATATTTTCTCCTTTTTTTTTGCATTCAGTGTCTGCTAATATGCTGCCTGGGCCTGATCGATGAACCGGCCACCAACTCCCATTTGAGGGTATTCATCACACCTCGAGTAATGGCCTTGTCCTACGTTACCTTTGGAGCTTTGGCCATTTACACGGCAATCTATCTGATCATGGCGCTATTTGGAGACCTGTAAGTATATAAAGTATAATACATATATAAAAATCTATTAACGGAATCTACCGTTACCTACATATGTATGTATATGTTTCTAACCTGCCATTTTTTTTTATTTTTTGTTATCCAAAGAGCTCCATGGCGCACCTCTGTTCTGTGGGCCCTTGTAGGATTCGTTCTTTACATCGCTGTAACCGCTCTGCTCTTCCGCGATTGGGCAACCACAAAAGATCGCAACTATTGGCATCCAAATATGCATCGTCTGGACTTGGTAATGGCTACCGCTTCCATTTCCCTGGTTACAGCTTTGGTTTACCTTTTGGACGTTCTTCTAACCATACGGTTTGGCATCCATGGCGATCTGGAATGACATGGAGTACTTTTCACCGTTATCACCTAGCCTGTAGGGTGTGTGTCGAACTGTAATATTTACAGTGTTCCAGTGTAGTTCATAAGCTTAACTTCCCCGCCACTTCCCTCCGCGCTAATTGTACCACACAATCATAAGAATCTGTATCATAAAAATCAAGAATAACATCACAATTGCCATCATTGAAAAAATATGTACAAACGAATCTAATGAAATCGAGCATCTGAAGAAATTAAGCAGATTTTTTGCTTTTAGCCCTGTTTTTTTTTTATCTATATATTAAAGTGACGTGTTTTTTTTCTAATACACTTAACATAAATTATACACGAATAAAATTTTTATAATGACAAAAATCCACCAGTATATCGGTAAACTTAAGTTTAGCTTCGTCCAAGAGAAGAAGAAATAAATCAGATTAACTCAATAAATCCAACGGTCGAATAGTTTGTAAAACTATTTTTTGGTACTTATCAATTTCAAAAGTACATCAATATACATACATATGTATAACTCGAACGATCTTTATAAATTATTAGAAATGTTTGCTAGTTTCCAAGCATCCTGCTTATTAACTTAAGACTTATTTCGTCTATTTTCCTAACTTTCTAAGATAATTTGGTTAAAAAGAGAGATAACAAAGTTTTTTTTTAAATGAGGATCATGAGATTCCGACTATTTGTGACGCCTTCGACACAATTCTCCATACATATGTACATTAGATACTCTATTTTAATACCTACATATGTATGTGTACATATACATATGTACCTCTCTATACACTTTTCTTGGCGAATTGTCGACGACCGTCATTTATTCGCAATATTTCGAATTCATAGTTTTCAATTCTGCAAAAATAATATGTCTCTGTCTCCTAAACGGTATGCAACTAAAAGGACGGCCGTAGTCTCTATACTGTATAATTTTTTTTACTTTATATAGAGATGCTTCCAGAATTAACACGAGTTTACCCTTTTTGTAAGCGTATACAAAACTATAAAAGCTAATAGAAGCATTTCAACAACATTTTTTGAAGCTTCCACAGTTAACATTTTAATACCATTGAAAATTAGGAAAAGTGGTTAAAAAATCAGCAAGTCGTCCCTGACGGCTTTGAATATACCCAGTACCAAGTAGAGATACTTTAAAAATGAAATTGCCCTCGAAATCGCCATCAATTTAATAAAAATTTTGAAATAAAATTCTCTTAACATGCCGCAACTGTATATGCATAACCGATACTTATACTGCTTGCAGAAAATATACTGCTTGCAGAAAAAAACGGCTCTTATAGTCTTCGAGATCTATGTACATACAAATTTGTTTCCTCAGCTCTTACAGTCTCCGAGTTCAATTTTGTTTAAAAGAAGTTTTATCATAAAACAATTTTATCACGAACTTTTCCGTTTCGTAATGAGTAACTGCTAATCGGGAAACATCTCGCGTCTTGACATTTATTTGGATTTCAAAATTGCGCCAGGAAAAGAAAAATCGTAACTAAACAATTTTCAAATAAATGTACTATTAAATACAAATTTAAAAAACACATTTCTCACCAAAATGCCCTTATCGTATGTATGAATGTACATATATTGTTTTCTTTATTATTTGAAGCTGCATGCATTTAAACAAATTATTAGTTCCAATTATCTAGATTGTTAACGGCATCAAGCGCTTACATACACAACTGAATGTTAGCTACTAAGGAGAACCTTTGTATTTACTAAATTTTGAAACAGTTAGATTTACTTTCGTTTATCGTACTTATGCCTTGTTTGAGCTAATACGCTATGCATAATGTAAACAAGTGGGATACCAAATCTTGCATCTCTCTTTAAATCGAATTGGGTGAGTGTGAAAGAGATGGACAATAAAACGTATGAAAATAAAAAGTATTAAGGAAACATAAAGTGCTGTTTTTTTCAGTTAATGCCTTAAAAGCGGTTGAAATAAATGCTTGACATTTACAATAATAAACATTGTCTGACCCTTTCATACAGTTTTATGTTGTCAACAGGCCATTTGACTATATAATGTACATACATAGCTATCATAGGAATAATTTTGCAAAATGTTGGTAAATTAAAAAATAAAACGCTTTTGAATTTTGGTAATCTAAATTGGTATTTTAAAGTTTACTTTTAAAACCTTGGCAAATCTCATTGCATTCGATGATTATGCACATCTTATATAGCTCAAGTGGCATCCGGCTGATCGGACGAAGTTGAGAAAATGACATTAAACTGCTTTCGCAGTTTTTGCGATTCATTGATTGATTTTTGATAAATCTTTGATTTAAAATACATTTTTTTTTGTTTTCGGTAGTGACCTTTTTAACTGGATATTTTTTTAGCAACATAACTATAACGACAAAAAAATTATAATAATAAGAAAGATTATTAACTGTGTAACATTTGGTGTTCCCTCCTATGCTGATTGGTGTTTCCTATTTTATAGGAGGATTGGCAAAGTATTTGTCAATATCATGATCATTCGAAATCATTTGTAGTCTATGGAAGGTTTCCCGTATATAGCTTTTGCCTACATCGCCGTGACCTAAAGGGGAGAACAGAAAGGTTTGATTATATATTTTTTTTAACGGAATATGACTTGAAGGACTAACCCAAAGTGCCATCACACATGCGTTCCGTCAGTAGTTTGGCCAAAGCTTTGAATAGTTCTCTTGTGGCAATTTTACGCTTATAATATGGATTAAGCCATTGCACTACCGACTTGCTTATATTGTTTTTATGCTGATTTAAGGAAGTCTTCTTTTTTTCATCTGTTTCATTCTTCGTTTTCTGCTCCTGAGGTTGATTTAGCTGTTTTGTTTCATTTTGCATTTTTTTCGTTTCCCCTTGATTTTCTAGCATTTGTCGAGCTGTGACAAAACCTTCTCCGGGACTTTTAGACATTTCCGTTTTATTAATCTTTTCCTTGACAATATGGTCCTCCAATTTTGGATCTTTCTTGGCATCAAATACAATTCGTTGATTAAATTTTGTTGGATCCTTCTTCACTTCTTTTTTTTCTGGGTGCTGCTGCTCCTGATGAGATATGCGTTTCCTTCGATGAGTATCAAATGTACCTTCTGAATTGGACATAAGCTTGTACTTTCTTTGTCCCATTGCGGAATCAGGTTTAAATTTCTCTTGCGTAGGTACTTCATTAATGTCAATATTGTTATGACTTGGTTGATTCAGTATTTTTACTGTGTCGTTACTTCCCCCTGATTCATTTTCAATTAGATCAATATCTTGTTTCAATTTTTCTGAATTGTTTTCTTTACTCTCGAGACATTTCTCAACATCAGAACTTTCATCTTCTGGCTCATATTTTTCCTCCTCCATTGGCTCTGTGTCGCTTACTTGTTCATTTTTAATATTTTCCTCTTTTACCGCCTTCTGAAAATAGCTGCCAATAGTCGATTGTTTCTTTAGTTCCTGTTTAAATCCTCTCTTCTCTCGCAATGCTTTGGGCGGATCCTTGAGACACTGAGGTTTATGCTCCTCCAGCTCTTTCAACTTCCGTTCAAAATAGGCGACACTTCCACCTGTCCATACACCCTTGGCGGTGGTCTCAGGCTTGGGCACATAATCAGCTATCAAAGGCATTAACTTTGTTTTCTCCGTCAGTTGTTTTATGACGGAAATCTAAAAGAAATGTGAATGATTTAAAATTGGTTTATTAGCGGGATCGAATCTGTTGATAAGTCACCTGTTTGGCCATTGCATGCCGATACATGTTAACTACTTTCTGCTGCCGGAAAACATCGTATTCTAGGTCAACAGCCATCGCTTCAAAATCATTATACTTAAGTGCACTCTTAGGTTGTTGGTCCTCTTCGGCTTTACATTTTTCCACGTTTGCTTTGAGGGTGTCTATTAGAGCTGTTAGATATTTTTCCCTTTGACTATGCCGTAATCCGTTGATTTTTGTTTCAGTTGCCTGAGCGTGTTTCACACGGGCTATCTGGGCAGGCGACTCCTGTTCCATTTGTCGTGCGGCCGACATTTGTTTACGCAACTTGAATTGCTTTTGAATAAAGTCTTCGGTATCTTTTTTGGCACGTTTCGCCATTGAGGAATGACTCTCATTGTCAGAATTGGAGTCGTCGTCAGCATACTCTTTGGCGGCACGTTTAGTGCCTGCTCTTCCACCTGTTTGACGATAAGGGTTAATTATTTATGTTACTGCTATATATATATATATACATATATCACGATACTGACCCTCGTACAAATCGGCACAATCCTGAAGCGAAATTTGCGACTTAAATTGGTTATCCATGCACAAGCGATGAAACGTCTCCAAGGCTTTCTCCACGCGCTTTGGTCGCTTACAAACATCGCAATTGCCTTTACAGTCCGGCGGCGGATCACCAAAAAAGTCGGCAAAAAGGCGATGGCGGCAGCTGACCCTCTCACAAAAGTCAACAATTTTCTCAAATTGTTTGAGAGCTCGGTCAGTGAATAATTCTCT
Source organism: Drosophila sturtevanti (assembly GCA_018150375.1). Classification (NCBI taxonomy): domain Eukaryota; kingdom Metazoa; phylum Arthropoda; class Insecta; order Diptera; family Drosophilidae; genus Drosophila; species Drosophila sturtevanti. Next base: position 2,531,462 of record JAECWJ010000686.1, on the reverse strand, counting down.
GTCGCCGCGACCACGGGCTCTTTGGGAATCCTGCTGTAGGAGGAATCGAATGCTCTTCACATCCTCTCTTCCATAATAGAGCCGGCAATATGACTGTAGGCCATCACGTCCTGCTCTGCCTGATTCCTGGTAATAGGCGGCAATATTTTGGGGGCAATCCCAGTGAATGACAAAACGTACACTGGACTTATCCACGCCCATGCCAAAACTATTGGTGGCACACATAATAGGATGCACGCCCTCCATCCAGCTCTCCTGGGCAAGCGTTCGTTCCGCTGTTTTGAGACCAGCATGATAGGCAATTGCTCCGATACCTTGCTTGGAGACTCCCGCAGCAAGTCGTTCTACCTGATCTCTGGTTCTACAATAGATGATTCCACATCCACGCTGTGATTTGGGTGCTAATTTGAATTCCTTTGGATCCCCAAGACAATGCTGAGCAAACTCGGCCAAATGTCGAAAATCGTCTTCGATAGAATTCTTGTACACAATATCGTAGAAGAGATTCCGGCGGAAACTAGGAGTGGAAAATTGAGCCACTGGTGTTTGTAATCGCAGCTGCTTGTAGATATCTTCCCGTACCTCCTTTGAGGCAGTGGCCGTCAGGGCTAGCCAAATGACGTCCTTGTACTTGATACGCAGATCTCCCAATTTCAAATAGTCTGGCCGAAAGTCATGGCCCCATTGACTAACACAGTGCGCCTCATCCACCGCAAAGTAAGCAAGTTTCTTGTGATTGTAGAGCGATTGCAGTAAATCTTGGAAAAACTTGGTGGCCGCTTGCTCTGGTGTGATGTAAAGGAACTTTATGTTTGTCTTCACTGCCTTCAGATCCATGATTACTCGATCTCTTTCCTTAACAGTCATTTTAGAGTTGAGCGAGTCAGCTTGGATTTTCAGCTTAGTCAAATGATCGATCTGATCCTTAATTAGAGCCAGCAGCGGCGAGAACACAATGGTTAGCTGGTTCTCAGACATAAGTCCTGGCAGCTGAAAGCATAAGGACTTGCCTGACCCAGTAGGCATAGAGACATAAACATCCTGTTTTCCTAAAAGAGAGCCACAAGAAATATTAGTTATAATTTATAACATATACACATATGATAAACTTAGGTAGAACTCCTCGTCATAGATTATATTATATGTCTGTTAATATGTTGAAAAGTATCCCCTTCATTTCAGAATGTTTAAAGGATTTTCACATAATTGTCTTTGGTTTGGAACTTTTGATGCCCCTGTACTGTGTTCAGATGTCAGCGTCCCAAAGTAGCATTTCCATTGACTCACTGTTCAACGCTGCATTGACCGCCTTTTCTTGCAGCTCTGACTTAAATTTTGTATGCCCAAAGTGCTGTTTTAGGGCCTCCATAACGGAGCTATTCTCTGGCATTTTTATCTTAATCTGTCATCAACAAATTGACCAAAAACTAACACCACTAGCCCGCTTGTTTTTTTTTTGGACGTCGGTATAACGTAATAGTGTGCCCGATTGTCGAACCGTCCCATTTGGTCGTCTGTTAAGTTCAAAGTCATCATTTGGGAGTCTGCTAGCTTACAGTCTGTAAACTAGGTGGAATCACCATAAAAGTAACGGTCTCATTCAAAAAATTTGTTTATATTTTGACGACAGGGTTTATTTCAATGCTGTTAGGTACCACTAATGATAAAATGAAAAGTAAATTCTTAAGTTCCGTATCGGCAAATACATGGCTATGAAACAAAGTCAAACTAAGCCATTTTTGGTTTGGAGAGTTTCAAGAAATGAAAGAAAGTTCAATAATGTGTTTTGCATAAAAAATTAAAATCTATCTCGATAGTATGAAGGCATTAGGTTGAATATAGTCCGGCAAATAAGATTTATGAGCTTAGATGTCTTTGTACTGCTTAGCTACTGTATATGAACAAATAATTTCTAAATACGATTATTTCTATGGAAACTAAATGATAAAGCTGTTCGATATGTACAAAATCTGATGGACAAGCGCATACTTGTATAAAACATGAAAATCGCGTAAAAAAATGAACCTGCTCTCCTACTTTGTTGGATTGCGGTAGTTTGGGTTCGTTAGGTGAATAATTTGCTTAAATAATGGTCAATTTGAATTATCGGTGTAGCAGGAAATTACGTTACTTTATACATTCCTTGGTCACACTAAATGTACGATTGCATTAGAAACTTATCTACGCGTCATCTCAATTCGTATAATAGCAGTAGCTAGTTGAGGTATTCGTTAATTAACAGTCTCAGGTTGAGACATTCTGTTAGTTTAACGGTGATACACACCCTACACCAGACCAGTACATTAATTTTGGTCAAACGTTTGCAACAGTTCCTAACAGTTTCCTGTTAGTTAACACAAGACAACAACAACTAAATTGTTTCCAGTGTAGAATCGTCATTCTTATTTTTTCAGTCTGAATAAAGGCGCGAACGTGAGTGGTTCGTGTGGTGTGATTTGCCTTTGGTTTTTTTTACGCGGCTTTTGATCTTGTGTGTGTGTGTGGTTGTGTGCGTGTGTGTTTCTATTTGTTTTTTTTTTTTTAATTTTATCGCCATTTCAAACAAAAGCCATAGAATCATAAAAATGCACATCTATGAACAACAAAAGCGTAGCAACAACAAATGCCGGTAAAGACAACAAAATGCAATAGTTTATCCGTGTGTGCGTGTGCGCGCGAGTGTTCGGGTGTCTGCCGAAAGGGAAACAAAAAATAAATTAATAATATTTGGAACGCAGCACCGGGGCAAAAGCAACAACAACAAAAACAACAACAGTTGGCAATTGCTCCCGCTTTTTATCTGTCTCTCTCTGTCTCTATTCCATTTCGCAATACTGTAATTTATCCCCGGTCTGTCGCGTGTGATAAGCCGCCAGAAATCGAAAGGTAATCATTATATTGTTAAGCAAAAAATGTTGACGAATCTGCCGAGCAACTGCAGCAGGAGCAGCAAACGCAACTGTAATACCACCACAAGCAACAGCAGCAGAAGCAGCAGCAACATGTTGACGGGAAAACGGGAAGGTTTACACACCCGTACCACCCGTTCGCGACTACTGGACTGCAGAACTACAAATGTGATATCTATGAGTCTATTTATGACTCTGCTATTCCTGCCCTGTATGACGCTGGCAGAAGATGCCAATATCAGCTCCTCTAGCACATCGCCACAAGTTGCTGCCCTAGCTGCACCTAATCCAATTCCCGGACCAGGAATAGGTGGCGGCGGTCCGTCCATATTGGAACAGTTCAGTCCAAATTGTAGTGCTGTGACCCATATCTTTCAAGCCAAAGGCATTGATCCCAAGGAAATACCACAAAAGCCCAGTAATGGTAAGTTGTTCAAATGACGCCAATTAACTAATTAGAGAAATTAAAAACAAAAATATAATCCCATATTCATCATTTGATTGAATTTTTTTTTAAATTTTAATCATGTATGAACTTTAATTAAAACGATTTAATGTTTAAAAACCCATGTTTTTTTCTTTTTTTTTTTGAGTAATTGAATATAGAAGTTAATGACTAAGTTATATCCTGTGTTAAAGTACAACTTTGTGATTGCCTTGTCTAAAACTGAGACATAGTCATAGCTTGTTGTGCTGATCAAGAATATATACATACGTATACATATCTACAAATGTAAATTTGATATTTGATCCTCGATTTGATATACTAATCAACTAGATAATAAGCTTCTTTTATTTGTTTGATATCTTTCTTGTTTGGCCCCACTTTGTCTAGGTCTAGACTGCAGTGCATTTAGGGGGTGGTCGAGGGGAGTGTTTGGTGCCCTAAACGATAAAATAGTTCACATACTCTGGTTTTTTTTTTTGTTTTCGTTTTACTTATCATACTACATAGAACTGCCTTTTATCAGTTAAAACCTTCTCTATGAACTAACCTACATATATAACCGAAAACGTTTGACAAACGTTTCGAGTTAAGCAATTCGAGCAAAACAGAAATTCAGTCAATATGCCAGTTAGGCAATCAGCCAATCAGTCAGTTAGTCACGTTAGTCAGTTAGTCAGTTAGTCAGTTATTCAATTGGGTTGTGGGAGGTTACAATGTACTACATCTAAATTCCGGCGCTTATCAGAGTCGGTCGAAGAACTAACGAACATTCATACAGAGAGGAAAAAAAAATATATAAGAGAGGGAGGTGGAGGAGAAATTAAAGAAGACGAAGACAATTTATGACTCACCTGTGCTGAAATGAAAGACTGATGCTGCGCAACGGTCCCAAGTAGACGGACAGACTGTGAGAGAGTGTAAGAAAGAGAAAGAGAGAGGGATAAATGAAACGAAATACCGACAGATAGAGAATAAAATCTTGAACTGCATAATTTAACAATTTCAATGACACCTTGATTAATATCAAAGGCAACACACACACACACACACATACGCACACACGCACAAAACACAAACTGAGAACTGACCGCCACGGATGGTGGCTTACCTGTTTTATCTATCTTCCATATGCACACTCACCCTCCCTCCACCAACGTTCGCCGCCACCCTGCAACATACTATTACACCCCCCTTCCTTGCCTGACTTCGTCTCTATCCACTTCCATGCACTTCCACTGAAATTATGAGCGAACACTGCATTTGCCCAAAGATAAAGAAAAAAAAACCAATCAAGCAACGTTGAAAACCAAAAATAAACAAAAGCAAAGACTCAGGTAAAGGGAAAGAAAGGCAACAGAGTGGCAGGGGGAAGGCAAGCAAAGAGTGGTAGACGTGGAGAAAAAAGGCAGAGGCTGCAACAATTTACCTGTTCAACAAATCAAATAAAGAGTGAGTGAGGGAATAAAGACAGAGAGCCAAAGAGAAAAAAAACTTAAAGAGAGAGAGAGAGAGAGAGAGAGAGAGAGAGAGAGAGAGATCGCAATCAATCGATCGATCGAACTGTCTTTCTCTTTTCCGCAATTTTTTTTTTTTTGCAATTAAGCGTGCTTAATTCGGACTTTATACAAATTAACCGAATATCGAAAACAGGGAACTTCCAGTTCCAGACATGGCATGGCCTAGGCGCGTCCTCCATCTCCATGCAACGTGTGTAAAAGCGGTGTGACAACATTCTTTTCCCCATTCATTCTCTCTCTCTCTCTCTCTCTTTCTATCTTTCAGTCAGAGTTTCTAAAAATTCGTCTCACTAATAGAAGAACGTTTCTGTATACCCTTTTACATTCCAAATGTAATCGAAATTAGAGATTTCATTTTTAGGATACGAAAATGTCAATTGTTATTATTGAGAAAAATCTGTAAGTTGTCAATTAAAATAATATCTATAATAATGGATTCTAGATTAATTTAAATTGTGTGTATTCGCATAGAATGATGAATAATAATTAATCCTTTAAGTTGGATAATATTTAATTATATGTACATACATACATACATAGATATGGCTAGTATTCACGTATGTATGTACATATACATTTACATGCAGACATACATATCTATGTACATATGTATGTATATAACTGATCATACAATTGGTTAATGATTCTAAAAAATTTGCCTGTTTCCTTTTTTTTTCCCCCACTATTTTAGAGTATATTTTGATCGTCGTAAATTCTTTACATGTTAATTTTTTATTATATTTTTTTCTTGTGTGTCTTTTCGAAAGGAATTGCTTAAGATTTTTTTTTTCGTTTACTGCTTCTGCTTTGGACTGGTCTTGGAAACTGGTACCCTTGATTTTTATTTTTATTTTTTTTTTTTTTTTTTTTAGTTTTTTTTCTTTAGGAGCAAATGTCGGGAAGGGGAACGTGTGTGAGGGGTGGGTCGGGGAGGGGAGGGAAGGGGTAATGTACAAAAGGCGATGAGCAACATGCAGTCAACGCATGCGCCAGGCATCCAGAGCCAACCTCTATGAATCTTGCCGATGGACTGGATGGACATACTTGGTTTGGTTTGGTTTGGTATACTCTCGGGCCCACCGAGATCTCACTATCAAGCACGGAGACTTGGAAGAATTGGAATCTTTTAGAGGAAGCTATAAGGTTATTTCTTCTTTGTTTTCAAGTCGATTTGCGTGGAATTTTATTTTCTTTTTCGCTTCTTTTTCTGTGCTGTTGTGGTGCTGTTTTTTAAGTGGCGTTGGTGGGAGGAGGGGGTGGGGGATGGGTAGTTGGGGGCGGGTGTTGTACTGGTGAATATGAATTATGGTCAATGGTTGTTTGGTTGAATCGAGCGCATTTCTATTAACTCAATCATTCGTTTTTATTCTTCTTGAAAAAACTCGGGTTATATGCAATATGAATGCAAATCAAACGAATTAATACAATAGATATTAATATATGTACATACATACATATATATTCTAAATCTGGTATCAGCAACATTTCGATTATATTACTTATGCCAGGTGTGCAATCCTTTTTTCCTTTCTCTTAACCATTCCCCCTTACTTTAGACCAACATATGTACGTAAGAATTCTGCAATAGAGCGTGGAACAGCTAGAACACAACGAAGACACCTACCTAACTCCAAACACAACAACAGCAACAATAACAGGTATAATTGCCAGTTTAAACGCTTCATTAAAGTTGCACTTCCTGTGCAGCAACAAAAAAAAAAAAAGTCTCTTGCAAACCCTTTAACCGCTCACCTACTTATCATCATCATCCTTATTATAATCATGATCGTCATCGTCATCGTCATCATCATCATCATCAACTTTATCGTCATGAGGCAGCAGCCACTTAGTTGAAAATTGTTTGCACAATTTAAGCCGTTCACAAAACATTAAATCGTTAAAATATAATACCACAAATAGAGAAAGAAAGAGAGAGCGAAAGAGAGAGAGAAAGAGAGTGTGTGAGAGAGAGAGAGAGAGGGGGGCAGTGAGAGAGATCGAGTGTGAGAGAGAAAAGTTACAAAAAAAATCTTCTCACAGTCAATGATGGAGTCCAACCTGGGCTACCTTTTCAAGCGCTGATTTTTCGTCGTCTCAAACACACAGAAACTGGCTGGTTGCTCCACTTTGGTGCATCCGCGCCGACATCAACCTCGGCTTAAGGTCTGGGCAAGGCAAACCGCATGCCTATTAATCATTTTCCAGCAACCAAAACTAAATGGACATCAAGCTATCTCATTCACTCCTCCTCTCTGTTACCCTTTCATCTCTGCTTGGTTTTTAGTTGGCCCTTTTTTTTGTTTTTTACTTTTTTTTTTTGTTTTGTTTTTGCATTGTCGTTGTTGTCGGCTGCATTCTTTCGTTGTGTAAAGAAGGCGGAGGCACTATATCATCATCATCGTGTGATCATAAGGATATACATAACATACATTCATACATACATACATGCATACATACAGGCCAATATGAACATTTTTTGCAATTGGTTTTTTTTCTTCCTCTTTTTGATTTAGGGATGTTTTTGAATGTAAAGAAAATTTAGAAAGCAATCAAGTTAATTATTTAGCTATTTCCATGTGTTATTATTATTAGATTAAATTTTCTCAATCTGGACAACTTGTCAATCTTTATTCTCAATCGTTTTCTGAAATTTTTGTTCATCAGATGCATAAGGTTGGATGTGTGTATGTAATTTTAAAAAAGATTATAATCAATTAATAGGGATTTCGAAGGAGTTTTATGATGATTTTATGATATATCTCTTATTAGTATAGGGTATACTCCAAGTCGGCAGGGACGGCTTGCTTACTTTATTAATTTAATTTAATGTTTACGCAACGGATTGCTGACTCCAAACAGAAAGAAAGAATTAAAAAAAAAAAAAATTAAATCTTGAAATGAAAACAATTCCTTCTGATCTGATCTCGCTGATCTGGTACAAAGTAGTCCATTATCAAAACAAAACAATCCTCCACAAAGTTTCTAAGAATGAATCATGGCTAGCCCCAACTGCCAGATGGAATGAATGAAAATGATGAAACGAAACAAAACGAAACGGAACGCCAATGAAACCTGAGAGATCTTGCACAAATTTACAAGGAGACAGAGAGAGATATCTAAAAGAATTTAATTGCCCAGTTTTTGAGCAAGTGTCGAGGATCCGAAAATGTAGGTAGTGACTGACGAGTTCTATGCGTACATATATACATACATACATATGTATGTATGTATGTAGATGTAGATGTACTTACCGGCTAGGAAATTTCTCAAGGGCCCGCCGCGATGAGATGAAAAAGGTCAAACGTGGTGGCCACTTTTTTTTTTCTATTGGCCGAATCGAAGCTGATGCCCTTGTGTGGTCTCTTTCTTTCTTTCATTCCATCTTCCTCCTCACTCTTTTGGTGCGTATATGCACGTATATCTATATGTCCATGTTTGTGTATGTGTGTATGTATGTGTATGTCTGCAAGAAACAAAACATTTTTTCTTTAGCTCCTTAAACAAGTTCTCTTTTGTTGTTGCAGTGCTTGGGCTTGGATTGCGGCGCATTCCAATTCCTGACTGACCAACTTGAAGCAGTGACTTTAATACATAAATACATACATACATACATATGTATGTATGTATGTATGTATGTATGTATATGGCCAGAATTGGCATGCCTTAAGAGAGCTAAAGAGAAGAATGGTGGGGAAAATAGAGGCGACGCCTGACACTGGCTACAACTACAGCTACATACAGTGAATGTCACTGAAAATCGTACACCTACTTTAAATTTACAATTTGTTTTATAACTTCTAAAGTAAACAACATTTTTTTACAAATTATGTTTTACGTAAAATAGTTTAATAAAATGTTGCCACGTCCAGTTTTTTTCAAATTTTCTCAAATGTATAACGAAAAAGATTATGCAGAAATATGTTGTAGAAATACTTAAAAGGCAGCGAAACACAATACAATACATCATCACAAGGAACAAAGTGGATAAAACAGTTATAAATAAAGCCCGAATTCCGTTAAATAGGCAGCTGGCAGCAACTGATGAAAGGTGGATAATACGCCAAATAATGGTAAAAAAAAAACCCTTTCAAATAAGCTCCAAAAATAAACAACGAGCTAAATATTTACTTACAACAAAAGGATGTCAGTGACTCGTGTCAGTAAATGGAGTACGTAATTTGTTTTTTATTGATGGAATTTTGAACCAATATTGAGATAATTTATTTAACTATTTTACGTAAAATTTGTTTTAAAACATATTTTGTACAAAAATGTTGTTTATTTTAAAAGTTATCAATCAAATTGTGAATCTAATATAAGTGTACGATTTTCAATGACATTCACTGTACATGCGACAACTGATTATGGACTTCTTGTGGTTGGTTAATTGCTCTTAACCATTTTTGAGAGTTTCGTTTGGCTTTTAACACCTTTTCGAAAGCATTTCCAATCATTTGAAAACATTTTCTCACGCTCTGATTTAATATTACGCAACGTTTTAACAGAAACAACAGAAACAGCAACAACAATATTAATACAAAACACAAATTTATAATGTATAACGATTACATTATTGGTAAAGGTATGTACATACATACATACACGTGTATGTACATGCTTATTACCATTTGAACCCCAACATAATTAAGCAGTTAAAGAGTCGTCGAGTCTCTTGCCCTACCTTGTTAGAGAGCAAGCACTTTAAGATTTCCTTCTCGGTCGCAGTTTCAGTCATGATGTTCTCCTCCTCGCTGCCAAATGAAGCATTAAATCGTGCAAACAAACAAACTACCATCTAACCAGCAAACTACCAACAACATGAAAGTTATAATGCCGACTCCGGCTCCGGGTGAAATATATGTACGACTCCTAAGATGATGATAATAACACTATACATAGTACGCAATAGGGCAAAAGGGTGTGTCCGGGCGGTTAGGGGTAAGCGGTAAGTAGTTAGGTAGTCAGAGCATTTACATAATGAGCATGTTGTGGGCCAAGACTCAGTCAACTATCCATTCAACCATAACTAGCAAGAAAATATAAATACAGACATACAACATACAACATAATCTGCAAATGTTATTAAACAACAAAAAAAAAGCAAGTCGTCCCCACCAACTTGGAGTATACCCTGTACCAAACAGATAAATATAATTTATTTTAAATCTCTAAATAAGCGAAAACAGACGGACATGGCTATATCGACTCGGCTGTTGATGCTGATCAAGATTATATATACTTTATGGGATCGGAAATGTTTCTATCTGTCTATTAGATACATTTTGGGACTTTAATACACCCTTTTACTCTATTGTTAAAGGGTATAAAAATAAACATACTTTCTTTCCTATTCCTACGTCAATCCCAAATAATGAAGTATTAAGTTATGAATTTCACTGAATGGACTTTTGATATAAATAATATAAGTAATACAATGGAACAAGAAATTCCTTTAAACAGGTTTTTATTCATACATATATATGTATATATATATAATAGAGGTCTGCATGAGTCCATATATATATTATATATACATATACATATATATATATGTATACGCACAGGTATATGCATGTATGTATTCATTATTCATTTTAGAAATCAATCGAGCTGAAGTAATCCTTTGGAAAAACAAACTACCATCCTAATTCTCAAGCATACACACTCTATACAAGTGCCTATTTATTGAATGGCCGAAATATCAGAAAACTGGACCAAACAGAACTAATTGAAAGCCATTATTTGCCAGATTAGACCGTCCCAAGGTTAAGTAAGAAGGAATTTTTGCATGAAATAATCCCGAAGGCTGAACCAAAAACCCTTAGTCAAAGCAGTTACCAAAATGAAAGCAGAAAGAGCGAGAGAGAGCGAGAGAGAGAGAGAGATGGAGCAATGGCAGGCAATTGCATTTTATTGTAATTGCAAAAAGTAGGCTTAAGGCACAGTCTCTGGGATCTCTTTCGACCTTTGATGGTTGTATTGCTTGAAATGAAGTCGGGGTCGGGGATTGGCATTCGGATAAAAGAATAATATTCGTTGAAATCTTTTAATGAACTTTTAAGCACGCACGTAGCATGACATTAATTACAGAAGAAGAAGGAGAAAGAGAGGAGGGGAAGGGGAGGGGGGAGACGGCAATCTCTGATAGACATTTCTGCCTGCCTACTCTAGGTTCGAGGTTTGCTTATCTGCAAACATGCCATCAAAGTAGGTGGCGTAAATTAACAAATCTTGCCATGTGACCCAATTAAATCAACTCTATGGGCAATAGCAGCAGCAACATGAGGTGAGGTGAACAGCAACAGTGATGCGTTAAGGAGAGGGGTGTGCATGGGGGGGATTGCAGAGGGAGAAAGATCCGGCCAGATATTTTGCCAATGTCTTGCCCTGCGCCCATAGAGTTACTGATTTGTGCGGCAATTTAACATTCGTCATGCCCGAAGGAAGGCAAAAAAGGGAAAATAACTGAAGGCAATCGCAAAACGTCGTCCCGGTCCATGGGAAATTCTTTAGTTTTGAGTAGCCTGCAAAATTTTGTTTGCTCTAGAGCCAAAAACCAAAAAAAAAAAAAAAATGTGAAGAAGAAGTTTGACCACAAGTGGCGATCTTTTTGCTTGATAAGCAGAAAATGAACATCAGAATTGGAAGCATAATAAACATACGAATTTATAAACAAATTACGTAAACCGAAACGGAAAAAATTACTTGTATTAAATTACAATATAATCCCCCCTCAATCGACAATATATCCCGATTATATCATATGGTTGCAATAGAAACAAACGATCGAGAATGGAGATTATGATCAATAACCTAAATTTGATTGTGAAATATTTTGTTAGGTTTGGTATACATGTTAATACTTTTATTCAGAATCCCTGGACTATAACATATATGTATGTATGTACAGAGATTTCATTGGTATGTATATAGATATATGTATACAAACTATTCCTTAGCTTCTGCCAATTAAAATATATGATTTTTTCTTTAAATTTAGTTGCTTCTTATTACCCAAAATCATATTTGCACTATCGTTTTTCGATAAATTGATCAAGATCAACAATCTATATGTACATACATACGTATAACAACAAGCCTACAATATTTTATGAGTTGATTAAGAGACCTGAAGAGCTTTCTTTCTTTCCTCCCTTCAATCAATTTGTGTGGGCAGTTTTGTAAGTAAATAAAGCAAAAACTTGTTTCACGATAAAGATCTTCAAAAAATCTCTGAGCTTGTTTTAAGCGCCAGTTTCGCCTTTGACTGTCATTATATATGTATGTATGTATGTATGTATGTGGGTTGTATTGTTGGCTCTTTGTCCAAAAATTTATCGCTCATCGACTTGTGCGCTCGGCATTTGATATTTTTTGTGTTGAATCATTTTTTCCGTATTTTTGTTTGTTATTCCCTTTTTTGTTGTTTTTTTTTCTTTTTTGTTACCTTGGGTTTTGTCAAAATTAGTTTTCATTTTATTATCGCGCACATCGTTGGATTTGAGTCCAAGACGAAGACGGGTTTCCGGTAGCTTTTTGGCCCATAAAATCTACAAATTTATGGCCTTTGACGCTTTCTTGACATTCTTTGTACATATTTTATATAAATTAATTTTCCAAGATTGTTTTTTTTTTTTGTATTTTTATTTTTATTTATTTTATGAGTATTTAATGTGCTAGCCAAAGGTTGAACAGTTTGTCCATTCGATTCATGGATCTATCGATTCATCGATCCATTAATGAAATTGTCACTAAATTTAATAGGCTTACATTTTACATAAATGTATTTTTTTGTCTATTTTATGATTTGGGTGTCAAATGTAGACATATCTTTGTCTATATGTGGGAATGTATGTATATATGTACATATGTATGTATGTATGTATGTATGTGTAGTTAAATTTGTAATATGTGATTTAGTTTCGCTTTAAAACTAAACTGAGATATGAATTTGTTTAATTAACTTTATTTTCCCAAGCATTCGATTGTGGCGATTTCACTTGGGAATTTTGTCAGGTAAATCTCAGGTAATTGCAAATAAAAGAAAAGGAGAGAAATTCAGTTAACTGGGCCACAATCCAAAAGGCCAAGCATTTAGCGTTGTTCAAGACGCCTCAAAATTGCTCTGGCCACTGGTAATAATTGTTTGGATATGCCATTCACCGAGCAAATCAAGGGGGAGCCTCATCATTACATATTAAGCATTCTCTTCTTTTTTTTTTTTAAAACCCTTGCAGAGGGTATATTAATTTTGGTCAGAAGTTTGAAATGCACAGAAGGAAGCATTTCAGACTATATAAAGTGTATATTCTAGATCAGCATGAATAGACGAGTCGATCTAGCCATGTCCGTCTGTCTGGATCAACAGCTTCTCCTCCGAGATCAGTATAGCTACAGAACATAGGCTCCTTTTTGCTGCAGGCATTGTATAACTCGGAGTCATCCCGATCGGACGACTATATTATATAGCTCCCATGGGAACGATCGGTCATTAGTAAGGTTTATGCTCAATAACTCTGTTGTTTTTTAACCGAATGCTATGAAATTAAATATTTGTGAAATTAATATACTTATTAATATGTCAATTTATCAGAATCGGTTGACTATATCATATATGTAGCTGCTATAGGAATAACTGGTACAAAAACAATTTTGAACTTGTAAATTTGGTATTGTATAATGCACAATAATGATTCTGGTAAATCATATAGAGAAAATCTGCAAGGGTATATGAACTTCGGCACTGCACTGAAGTTAGTCCATCCTTCTAGTTTCTTTTTTTAATGGCCGCAAAACACGCGTCTGATAACGGTTTTAATGAAACACATAAATTCGCATCTGGAGGATACCTTCATACATACATACATACATACATACATACATACATACAAACGTACGTATATCGACTTGGGTGAGCCGTGAACCACTTTACAAGATCGATCGTGAGCGTGAGCAGTTTATTTAATATAATTTTTCTTTTTTTTTTTTTTGGATTTTGTTGTTGTGTTATTTATTTTCTTTTTGTTGTTGTTGTTATTTTTTTGGTTATTTTCTTATTGTGCTGTTGAAGCAGCAATTTTGTGAAGCTGCCTGAATTACCGAGAGTTGAAAAAAAAGAGTTTTATTCACAGCAAGCTTGTGCAATGCCCCTGTACTAAATCCTTTTCGTTTTGTTGCAATGAATGAAATAAATGAGTGAGCGAATGGTTAAGGAATAAATGAGCAAACGAACGTATACCTTACGGTGAATGATGCCGACAAAAGATTCAAGTCTTTGGGCCTATAAAGAAACAACTGTGAAACAGGTAGAGAGTGCCCAGTCAGGATACAGACAGTCGGCAAAACTACAAAAGGAAAAACGCAGCAAGTCGAGTCGAGTCGAGTCGAGTTGTGTGTTGAGTTGAGGTGAAAGAAAATGATTTCAATGAACTCCACACACATAGAATATTTCGTGTTGCAAACACACACACACACACACACACACAGTGCAAACAGCTGATAAAAAATGCAATCTGTATCTGAAGAAATACAAATGTATCCCAAATGGAAATGGAAAGATGAACACAATTTTATGGACAACTGATATGTTTGTCCCGGACAAAAGCGGACAATTTGTTCATCCTCATTCTTTCTTTCTTTCTATCTATCTTTCTTTCTTTCTTTCTATCTATCTATATATCTATCTATCTATCTATGTTTGTTTTCTTTTACTATTTTTTATTATTTCTATTTTAGGTCTCGTTTACATTGAAATTGTAAACCATTTGTCAGCAACTTTCTGGTGGCTAATTTCCTTTTACCAAATTTTCCCAATCGCAATGTTAATGCCAACCCGACAGATTCCCAAATGCCGGAAATGTGTTTATTTGTCATCGATTGGGCTATTTGCTTTCAGTGTGTTTGCTGCTTTATACGTACATACATATATCCGATTGATGATCAACTAGGCTAATGAATCAAGCAAATTAATCTTTTCATATAACATTGCGCATACACTGTACTAAATAGTTGTATACCCTTTCAACAGAAATCCCCGATTTTTTCATTGACATGAAATTCGATAACCAAAAAATTTGTTTTGAAAAATTAAAGGCAGACTTGATAGATGTATAAAAATATGCATAAAACAAAACAATTTGTCCATGCCGACTTGGAATATACCCTATACCAATTAGAAGTACATATATCACAAAGCCAAACTCCTTCAAAATCGCTATTAATTAATATATAAAATTTGTTACGAAATTCTCTCAACATACCGAACCAACAAATTTATGCTTTCTCACTCACTCCAATGCTTTCTCACTCACTCCTATCAACAAAAAAAAAACTTCAGCATTAAGTACAAAGCAACGTGCCCATGCTATGTCGCTCCCTTGCTTCGATATTTAATTGTGCGATTTCAATTGTGGGGTCAACTGGTACATTAGTTAGACGGATATAGCAATATCGGTTCGGCTGTTGATGCTGATCAAGAATATATATACATACATACTTTATGGGGTCGAAAATCTATCCTTCTGCCTCTTCTGTACTCTTTAATTCTATGAGTGGAAAATACATTAAATCTCCTACTAACATCCATTTCGTTCTTTATCCTATACTGATTAAGTTAGCCAATTTTTTTTCTGCCACTCTCTCTCCCTCTCTCTCTATCTCTCTCTCTCTCTCTCTCTCTCTCTCTCTCTTTATTCACCTCTTAGACATTGTTTACATATATGTATATATATTTATTGTCCGATTTTTGGTCAACTGACACATTTTGTTTATATGTATAATTTAGATTAGCATTTGTGTGAATTTGATACCATTCCACATATACATATGTACATATATCTTTTTTGGATCGAGCACACGCTCGATCCTTCTGCCTGTTACATACGTTTTGGGCCTTTTTTCAGCATATATGTAGATACATAATGAAAGGGTATACAAACCCTAGTCTCATTATTATGTTTCTCACACATTTGAGCTTTAGCATAAATTTTACATGGTTCCCCCTATTAAAAGTTACCACCTTTGCCACCTTAGCCTCTTCTTGGTCTTTTTCCCAATATTTTAGCGGCTTCTACAGAGACAGGAGCTGTTTGTTGTTATTTGGTTTCGGGTAAATATATGCTTATACATACATACATACATACATAGTTACGCGTATTTGTATATGTATGTATGTATGTACGTACGTGTATTCATGTAAATTCTTTCTCGTAAAAACCAAGTCAGAGTCACTGTTGGAGAGTCAATTGACGCTTTGTTTTATAGCTTCCAACCTGTAAGATAATAAACAACAACACGTCTCGCTAACTCTTGCTCTTTTTCATTCCGATTCTCAATTCACGAGTATCCCTCACCCCCTCCCTCCCCCCGTTTACCGTACACCCATTTCCCCATTCCAGCTCAACGCTGCCATAGAAGGGATCTCAGTGTGCAGTTTTTCCATGGCCTGCCGCTTAGGTAGTTGACCAAAAAAAAGGAAAAAAAAACAAAAAAACAAAAAAAAAATGTTGGAGAGTTGAGAATTAGTGTGGTGCAGCGGCAGCAGCAGCAGCAGGTTCAGAGGCGCCGACGGCGCGACGCGGCGTGGAAACCACCAAAGGTGATGACTGCTGTAATTGTTGTTGTTTCTTGGTAAAAGGTGTTGTGCACATACATACATATGCACACACACACACACACACACACACGGGCGCATACTCAGACGCATGCAACAACGAAACGAAACGAGACGAAACTCTCTGGGATGTCTGTGAATTTTCTGTTGAAGTTGGTTTTTGACTTTTGACGTACGGGCTAAGGGCATCGAGAGAAAATGCATATATGTATATACATATATGTATATATACTACATATACATACATACATATATACTACATATATTTACAAGTGTCTGGTTTTGAAAAGGAGTCTCACATACGCTTTGATGTTGGTTGCTTTTCTTAGATTTTTCAACTGCTTAAGTTAAGATGCGAAACAAAATGCGTTCTTTAAGAAAATTTAGTGAATATTAGCTGTTAAATTCATATCTCAAATATTTGTATACAATGTAGATATACACACATATGTACATACATACATATGTATATATGTACATTTTCTTCATAGGTTTATAATATCTTATAGAAAATAGTTTAAATATTGTTTTAAAAATTATTTTATAAATTGCAGGAAAAATGTTTTTAAAACACAATTTTTCTGTTCCATTTCCGTAAATTGATAACACAAGTTTTGCGGTTAAATATATTAAAAATATGATTACTATTGAAAATAAAAATATATTGCATTTATTTTATATAAAAATAAATATATTTAATTTTGAAATCAACTTAAACCATATTCCGATAAAAATCCATTAAACATCGGTACATTTTAATGGATAATAGTTTAGATAATTCATTTATCCTGGGTAAATTGACATGATTTCAATTACTTAGGATATGAAACGAGAATTAAGTGGAAATTGAGGTTTTTTTTGTATAGGATTTCTTTTGTTGGAATTTTAATTGATTATTTCCCCTTTTACTAAAATAATTTATTAAACATCTCTTTTCTCTCTCTCTCTCTCTCTTTCTTTACAGGTAAGTCTGTGCGAGTCTATACAACGCCACTGTAGGTACTCCTAAGTTCTTGCATTTAAAGTAAGTCTTGGTCATTTCCTGTCCTCGATTAGTAAATCAAATAAATATTATTGTGGCTTGCGGTTAAAAGAAATCTTTTTCTTTCTGTCCGCCTGCCAGTCTCTCTTTCATTAAGTATTGTATCTCATCGCTGTCGGCATCTGCAAATTAATAACACTCAATCCCGAAAATTACACGATGACACGCACTTGACGATATGTCTCCACTCATCTTCATCTCCATCTCCATCTCCATAACTAAGAGGGAAAGACTCGTGCTTGACTATCAATTAGGCACATCTTTCAATCAAGTCAAAAAATTCCAAAAGATAAAAACACTTATAAAAATAAAAAAAATAAAAAAACACACATATTATAAGAAAGAAGGAAAAAAAACACATTTTCTTTCATTCAAAGAATTAGCGCTAATAATTAGAGGTACATGAGTGTATGTTGCTTTATGTTGTTATTGTTGTTGTCGTTATTTTAGTTTTCTAAACAAAATCCAAAAAAAAAATAAAGAGGAAAAAAAAGAACCACAAGATAAATATCTACAATTATCGCACGCCAACGCGAACCGCTACCTTTGGCTCGCCTCCGACTCATTTGTTGTTTTGTCTTATGTCAAGTACATAATAATCATAATTTGTATAACATTTTTGACAGGTGTGTGGTTCGCACTCTATTCTTCTTCTTCTTCTTCTTCTGCTTCTTCTTCTTCAACATGGTGTATATTCTTTTCTTCTTTCGCGCTGTCTGTGTTCTGCTTCTTTAATTTTTCCTACTTTGTTGTGGTCCATAAAAGTGGAATTTTTTCTACCCTCCTCGCCCCGCCAATGTTGACTCTCTCTCTCTCCCTCTCTCTCTCTCTCTCGCCATCCCTCAGCCGCTTTGACTTGTCTTAAAAAATTTATGTTAATCTTTTTTACTTGCTGCACGTCATGCCACAAATGTCGCTTAATTATATGAAGTTCATCGGAGTCGCCGGGACAAGGAAGAGGGTAGAGTGAAGGTGGCTGAGAGGGTTATCGAGCAGTAGGCAAGGAACTAATCATAATCAGTTTTTGTGGCTGCATCTTTTTTTTTTTTTTTTTTTTTTAATTATTTATGGGTTCCTTCTTCATCATCTTCCTCTGTTTTATTCTGCTTCTTTTTTGTTTTTTTTTGAATTTGTATCTTGGCATGTGGAAAATGTTAATTAAATTGTAATTTATGTGACGGCTGATTACTTGGGAATCTCTTCTTTTTTTTTTTTGTTAGGAGTGGGAGGAGTAAATGAGATGATTGCTAATGATTGTGGAGGATTGTAGAGGCTTTATATTAGGGCAGGTTCAGGGTGATTCACCAGGAGATTCAAATTATGCAGGAACATTGCAGTAGCAAGTTTTTTTCCCTTTTTTTATTATTATTTTCCGTCTAATTTTATATTAATTGAACTTGGCAACAGTTTTTTTTTTCATTGAATCGCTAACTTATATGATTTAATATGTATGAGTACTTGTATCGATACTTAACGGATAAGATAAGAGCTTGATTCATAAGAGAGCCCTCAAACATATATTTGGTCATATTGGTCAACAATCTTAACTAATATTGAATCATCTCACTGACTAACCACATTCCATTCCCATACACACTTGGCTTATGTCAAAAAGGGGTGCGATGGGATGGGTGAGGTAGGGAGAGGTATGTAGATATATGTATGTTAAGTCCAATTTAAATGCTAATTTGTCATTTGCCATTAAGCGTGGCATAGCTTAGCCCTTAGCCAGCCAGCCCTTCGATGTGATTAACAAATTATACAATAAATGCAAGCAGAATGATCTCTCCAGAGCTAACGACGTGCCAATAAAACTTGTTCCTACTCTCTCATCCATCCCTCCCCCCCTCCCAACTCTCTCCAAAGACTACTGATGCGAGGCTCCATTCCTCCTTTCAATTCTTTTTTTTTTTGCTCCAGCTACAGCTGCTGCGGCTGCGGCTGTGGCTGTGGCTGCTGCTGCCACTTGCACTTAATTAAGAACTTCATTTAGCACCTTTCAGCTTGGGAACAGCCGATGGAACTGACGCTGGAGTTAAAGTCAAAGCCGGTTTTATTATTTTTTTTTTTTTCTTTATAGAAATTTTATTTTGGTTACGAGTTAGGAACTTTATCGCTTTGCATATCGCTCCTTCTCCACTCTCTGCACCACCTCGCCAAAGTCTCTGAATCAATATTTTGCTTTCTCACGCTATTTCGGAACAGCAGTCCCTGAATCTCTGGAATGCAGTGTCGGAGGCAGTTGGTAACAATTTTAACCTGATTGCATTCAAGACCAAGACCAAGACCTGGTCTAAACGGTATCACATGTCGGCGATGACGTCGTTTCCTGCTACTCAAGTGCATTTGCATGGCAGCTATGCAATTGATACCCTTCATTCAGTTGGGTCAAACAGAGTACACCTAGTCCACGAAAGAGTTTCATATACGATAGAAATATAGGTCCTAATTTCCCAATTATTCAAATCGGATCAGATAGAGAATATTAATAGGTATTTTTCACATTTTTCTAAATTTAATATAAGTAGAATATATGTATATTACTATGTAAGTAAATTTAATATACATTTATACTGTCATTATAGAAAGAGTATTAGAGGTTTGTGTTTAACAGGGGGGAAATTATTTCTCTTCTTTTACTTCCTTTTCAAACAGCTGCCTCTTCTCTCGTCTCACTCCTTTGATCGTTTGATGATAAATAGGCGCAAAGGTAAAAAGCCAAAACGTGAATGCGAATTTTGTATGCCTCGAGACTCTGTCTACAATTGGTGGTGGTGGTGGTGGTGCTGCTGCTGCTGCAACTCTTCAAGAGGTGGCAGGAGCCGAAAGGATAAGAAGGGGGGGTGGGTTAGGTGTATTAAGCAGCAGACATGGCCATGCAACCAAACAGCAGCGATTCAAGTACAAGGCAAAAAAAAAAAGGAAGGGGGCTTCAAGTGCTTCTCCTTGCATTTTGACTTTGACTCTTTACGTTGCGTCGTTGTTGTCGTTGTTCCTTGTTCTTCTTTCATGCACTGGCATGTTTGTTTGTCAACCTAGACCAACAAATGGTAGTCGCAACTCTGCTAAAGCAGCTGTTACCGGCAAACATTTGCAATTTTCACAAGAAGAAGAATCGAAAAAGGAGTGAAGCGCAGGCGCTGGCACATGGCAATATTTCATTACCCACGGCTGCTCACTCATGGCTTAGGTTGAGGAGGGACTAGGAATAGGAACGTACAAAGGAGAAGGTAGGAGAAGGGCGGGGGATCATTTTATACCCTTGCATAGAGAATATATGGATTTTGATCAGAAGTTTGCAACATAGAGGGAAGCATTTATGTATGTATGTATATATACATTCTCGATCAGCATTATGAGCTAAGTTGACATAACCATGTCTGTCTATTGGTCTGACCGTCCGACCGTCTATCTAGATGAACAGCTTCTCCTCTAAGACTGCTGGCATTGCATATCTCGGAACGATTGCAATCGGATACTATGTCATATAGCTGCCTTAGGAACGATTGATCGTGAATAGGATTGAGCATCAATAACTTCGTTGTTATTCATGTGAATGCCACGAAACGTTTGTGAATTAAATATATTTTCAAATATTTCTTCGAAGTTTGATTTGAATTGATTGACTATATCATATTCCTGCCATAGGATTGATCAGTCAAAAATAAAGTTTTAGACCCGAAACTGGGCTGTTTTAAAAGTGATTGTTCCATTATCTAACTATACTATGTATATATAAGTAGGCACTATAGGGACCAACGGTCCAATGCAAGGGTATACAAACTTTGTCGCAATACAAGAGATATTTGTATTATTTTATTCACTTCTGTACTTGCATTTAGAGGCATTCTAGACAAGACTCGTTGCCTCCGACTCTGATGCGTCGTCTCATGTTTGACTATAAAGATACAACCGCTTGCGAATGGATCACCCTTTGAGATACGCTACGCAACATGAGGCAATTGAGTGTTGCACAAATGACAAGTAAACGAATTGTCTCAAATCCTAATATACATACATATATGTATATATAATTTGTAGTTTTAGAACTACCAACTTACACTCTCTCTCTCTCCCTCACTCTTGTTGAATATTTTGCTCTCTTGTGTGTGTTTTATTTCAGTAACTTATATTATCTACATACATATGTATGTATGTATGTAGGATTCAAAAATCGTAGCGTATTTTATGGTCGTCATCAGTGTCCAGTTGTGTGTGTTTTTTTTTTTTGCCGTTGCAGCTTGCTATCAACATGTCATATCTACGTGTGTGTTTTATAATACCAAAGTCAGGTGGTCGCTGGCTATATATATACATATATATACATACATACATACATCTCCATCTGTAGCTTTAGCTCCGCCCTACTGTATGGCGTACCTTTTGCCATTTGCGAATAATTTCCATACTGTGGCAACGACAATAAAAAAAAGAAAAAAAAACAAGAACATACATTAAAAAAAAAAAAAAAGAAAAAAAAGGGTTAAAGAGAACTACACAAAATACGTGGCAAGAAAAAACATGCTTCGTGTTTTTATGCGCATCTGCAAATTAAAAACGCATTTTACTTTATATGCCAGCCTTTGGCTTTGACAATGCCAATACCATCCGTACATACATACGGTAGGTACATTTACACTGTGCAACACAATTTGGTTAGTCGTCGTCAGACATATGTTTCTCATGTTTATGATTCTCTTCTATGCGAAATGATTGTGAAATTTGTTACAAAGTTTTTTCATGCTATCTCTCTACACTATGGAGCGTGTGTGTGCCGTGTGTGTTTGTGTCGTGTGTGCAGCAGATACATTTTAGACTTAATTGTTAGCTGTAGGATACACAACAACACACTACCATACAACAACAACAACAACAACAACAACAACACCAACAGCATCAACACTTGAGCATACCTAGAGGAGCCCTGTTGAAATCAAAGCTTTGATGCCGACACAATGATGATGAAGCGCAAGGTGGGCAGGGAAGCAGAATGGTGATGAAAGGAGGGGAAGGGAGGGTGGTGTGGAATATGAGGATAAAAATGAGTATGGACAAGGGTATGGGTACGTGTGGTACGGGTATGGATGATGATGACAGGTAGCCGAGTGTTTAATTTATGTCTTTTTAAGCACTTGTCTCTCTTTTGCATAGACAAAAGAATTTTATACTATAGTCATTGTCATTGCTGTTGTTGTTGTTGTTGTTGCTGTTGTTGTTGTTGTTACTGTTGCTGTTGTTTTTGTTGCCGCAAGTGTGATATATGTACATAAGTTGAACAGATTTTTGCATGCACCACCTAATAAGAGAGGAAAAAAAAACCCACACACTTTGAGTAGGTAATTTTATTTTATTCCTTAAGCTCAGACTTTTTGTCATGTCGAATAAATTCCATAAAATTGGCAAATTTCTATGGAAATTTAAATCTAACGCCTTCAGAATGGGTAAAAATGAAAATTGGAGTTATAATGAAAAGGATTTATTACCTATTTAAATACTTATGTATGAAATGTGTTCAAAATGTTAATTTTGGTTAATTGTTAATTTCGAAAATTTGAAATCAAACAATAAATATCAGAGATATACGAGTATACGTTTCCCACTAAAATGCGTGAGCGAGATAGCATGTGCTTGCTGTTGCGGCAAGGACAATTTACTTGCTTTAATTTTTTTTTCAATAGTCTTGGATAATTTTTAGTGATTGTGTCAAGCGCTATCGAAATCATCTTACTATAGCATAGCTATTAATAATGTTAATCCTACCTTCTTGATTTATTTTAGATTAATATCAATAACCGAATATCAATTAACCCCTCTATAGTTTATTGGGTCGGAAATGTTTCCTTCTCCCCTGTTACATACATTTTAGCGTCTTTAATATACTTAGTTTTAAATTTAATCATTTATCTATCTATCTGTACATCAGTTAAAGATACATAAGTAGGTTACATTATTTTCAACATTTTAAGGTGCCTATAAGTCGATCGGTTGGTTGCATTGCTCAACCTTTGACCAACAAACTTTGACAACTTTATCAACTCCTCCGCATTTTACTGACAAGAAATCTTTGACCCAAATGAAAATGAAGTATACAACATGCCGACATGGAGTATACCCTGTACCAATAAAAGATATTTCATAAAGTTAAACCCCTTCGAAATTCCCATTAATTATACATGCTATCTCGCTCACACATTTCATTACCAAACACATACATATGTATATGTATATCTCCGATATTTATTAACCCATTTCAATGAAATCTGATCAAATAGTACATTATAGCTTTAATACAACGCGGGGGCGGAAGTGGGCGTGGCAAAAATTTCAAAACAAACTTGATCTGCTTAGACACTAGATGGATGTTGATACCAAATTTCGTAACTCTAGCTCTTATGGTCTCTGAGATCTACATAGGTGTTCATACGGACGGGCAGATGGACTACATATGTATATCAACTCGGCTATTGACGCACAGTCCAAGAATATATATACTTTATGGGTTCGGAAATGCTTCTTTCTGTCTGTTACATACATTTTATGGACACTAATATAACCTTTTACTCTATGGGTACAGGGTATAAAAATTAACTAGTACAGACTTCCGTATAAGGTTTTCTTTTTTTATGATTTATATATACAACTAATTGAGGATTTTCAAAGTAAAACCTATATATTCAACATATATGTATGTATGTATGTATGTATGTATGTATACAAGCATATACATATCTTCATGTTAAAGTCTATTACTTATGTTGGGGGCCTGGAACACTTGCCACTCAGAAGAGGGGGGATGAAGTAGAGGAATGAGGAAGATGTGTGCCACTTTCACTCTTACCAAAATATTTGTAACTTTTGATCGATTTGTACAAACAGAATGTCACCTAGCTAGCGCCGAAATGATAACAATATCAATAATATATAATAATTGATTAAAATTGAAACGAACCACACACACATTTGACACAATGAATAACAATAAGACGTAAAACCGAAAATGTGATCGTAATTCATTGGAATTTTTTTTTTTTGTTCTCTCCATGACCAGTCGGCGGAGAGACTCGAGACTTACCGGGGACCGCACACACAGATTAGATTACTGCAAATTGACACGTTTTCCAGTTGTCTCTTTGCCCTGGGAGTGTCAGTTGGTTAGTCTGTCGGTTCATTAGTTTGCCCGTCATTCGGTATTTGTTGAGTATTTTCTCTAATTCGTTGCGCTGTTTTTGGTTAACACAGATTGTTCAGTATATATGTATGTATGTATGTATGTAGAGCACAGAATGGTTCATAATGATGCTGATGACACATTTCGCACCCATTCCCCCCAAACCCCTCATACCGATTATGGTTGCAATCTCCTCTATAATTATTATCCTTTACGCATTGTCCCTTTTTTGAGCGTTCATTTATTGTTATGGTCTTAGTGACGCCTCTTCCTGGTAACCTAAATTCCCTTTTGTTTTCTTCCTATTGTTTTTTTTTTTTTTTTTTTGTTACAGATTTGATGCGCACCTTTTGGTTTTTCTAAGGCCAGCTCTTCATTAGATTGGGATTAACATTGCATGATTGAGTCTAATAACCAACAAAAAAATAAAAATAATAAAGAAAAAAGAGGAATGAGAAAAAATAAAAGGAATATTGAGTGTTTGCCTGGTAATGTTATAAAGGATTCCATTTACTTTTAGAAGGCGTAGAACGGAAATAAGAATTTAAAAAAAAAAAAATTTCATTTGACCTAATGAAAAATGATTTTTTACTAGAAAAAAAAAAGGAAATCTAAATGGGAATTTCTGTATCTAAATATATGTATATGTATGTATGTATGTATGTATTTATGGGTGTGCATAAATAATACTTTGGGAATATTAGCAGTTTTACGACTTTAATCTATCGATCTCAAGTACATAAGATGTATACATACATTTAAATGCATATAAAAATCTATTTTACACTTTGATCATTTGAAATAGTTTTGTGATCATCGTCATTTATTTAAATATATGTATGTATGTGTATGTATATATATGTATGTGTATGTATGTACACATATATGACAGCTTTTATGTAGGTTAGAACGCCAATCTATTGATACATATGTATGTATGGACAAGTGTTTCTCCTAATTACCAAATATGTACTTATATTTCATTTTGAATTTCAATTACGTTTTCAATTTTCTCATGATTTATATGATTCGCGCACAGCTGTTGGCCAGCCGAAAAAACTCATGTTTATTTTTGCAAAAACGAACCTGTCCATCTAGTTGTTGATTTATTTATGTATATGTGAATATGTATGTATATATATATATATATATATATATGTATATATGTTTATATATACAATGCGCTAATGAATTAATTACCTGTCTATAGGAAATATATATATACATAAACATATTTTCTATACTGACCGATTCTCGACAAAAATGTCCGGATGAGTGAGTCAGTATCACAATCGAAGTGGAAGGGGGGTAATGTGAATAATAAAAAAATAAAAGGGAATTTGTTTACATAACTCAACTGCGCATCATTCTCAATATTATTTGATTTTAAAATTTTCTATAGACAGACAGCGGGGTAAAAGGCAGAAAGAGAAAGGCAACTAAAGACAGTGTGTGTGTGAGAGAGAGAGAGAGAGAGAGAGAGAGGCTTTACAAAATGTGTTAATGGTTTTAATCGGATCTTAAAAATCTCGGAGATGCCAGTGTCTGAGACTGAGATACAGACCGAGACCCAGTCGATGACTACTTTGTGTTAATAGTGCACAAATTTGCCAAGTCATATCCTAAAGCATTGGGTGTTATTAGATCTTATCATTGGGGAACAAGTCGGCAGACTGGTCTTTATATGTATGTATGTATGCGTGTGTGTGTGTAGGCCTACAACTTAATTTCTTTTTTTTTTTTTTTTTTGTTATTATTTTTTTTTTTTTTTGTATTTTTGGCTCTGATTTGGGAGCGACTCTATCAATAGCCTCATTGATTGGATGCCATACATAAAATGTTAAATTGTTGTATATCATCCAATTACGTCCGATATTTTTATCTATCTCATTGTCTTCTTCTGTTGATGTTGGTCGATTGGTAAGCTGCAAATTAGACTTGTTTCTTAAAAGTTTTTTTTCAATTGAGAAAAAGAAAAAAAAAGATAAATAATATTGCTCATTTATTAGGTGAAATTTTATGAAATGTGACTTTGATATCTTTATAAAAGAAAACTAAAAAAATGAATTGAAAGATTTTAATTTGTCTTTTGATGATTCAGTTTATTACATTATATATAAGTACATATATGTAAGTATATATAGAAATAAAGATTGTAAAAAAGTATGTTTTATAGTAATTTAAGTAATTCAACATCTCAAATTAATAGTCCAAATACATTTTCTCAATTTATATGTATTTTTAAAACTATGAAAAAAAAGAAAAAAAAATGACAAGTTGTCGCAGATAAATTGTTTTCAGACCAGGATTGGCGTTCGGTCAATCTTTGTCGTACAAACAGTCTTCCCACCTAGCCAGCCTTTATTGCATATTTCAGCCCATTAAAATCCCACTTTAGTCTTAATAAACTAACACCCAAGGATAGAAAGATACAGAGTGGGAAGGAGGGGTAAGGAGGATGGGAGTGCAGTGGTAGTTGTGGCCTTTACCTACGTGGTCTACGCCATCTAGTTGCAGAATGCCTAATTAGCCTGCCAGCACGTACATCAAGCCAAACACACGATTGTTGGGCGATCTATTGCCCCCACATGCATGTCCAGCAACGCCCCAAATGCTGTCATAATTGCTCCGATCTTTGGCTTGAACCAGCGCCTTTACCTAAAGCCTTTTTTGGTCTTAGTCTTGGTCATTTTATAATACCAACACGTTCAAACGTCAATTAAATAAATACAAGATACCAAAGCGTTGTTAACGCCCATGAAACGCCAGACTCCAGAACTGACCAGAGAGACGCGGAGACCAGCCAGACCAGCACAGACCAGACCCAAAAGAAAGATCGTGTCCAGACACCTCAAGCACTAAGCGCTCAGCGCAGACCAAACCAAAGCACAGAGATTCATTCAAACTGAAACGATTCATAAATTTACTTGCTGCGAACTTCGAGGAATGCGCTCGCCTGCTCTTGCGTCGTCTGCTATTTTTGGTCTAGAACGAGTTGGAGTTCCAGTTTGGTTGCTTGGGTCCCCCCGTTGTTGTTGTTGTTGTTGTTGCTGCTCTGGCTGTTGCTAGATTCTTTTTTAATGGCAGCTTCCTGTAGACAAGTTTTTTTTTTTTTTTTTTAAGTTCTTAAATTCAAAACTGCCCCAACAACAAGATGTAGACTTTGGAGAAAACGAGAGAAATAGAGGCACAGAGACAGATCAGGGTACAGTGAAAGAAAGAGAAAAAGATCTGCAATTCAAGATTGTCAAGATTATATAAAGTCGATGGTTGATGTGAAGGCTTGAATCAAGCCAAAATATAATAAACCAATATTATGATAAAGAATTCGAAATAGTGTGACTGCAAATTGAAAGTGTGAAAATATCAAAAATATTGCATTAATGTGGCGACTAATCTGAGGACTAGACTAGATTAGAAACTAAGTCAACTTCCCGTTAAACAACTTATGTATGTATGTACACTGGTGGAAAAAATAATAGAAACGACAATCGCGTTGCTATTTAAGGCGATATTTTTCAAAACGGAAGAAATTTTAATTAAGTGTGAGTAAGACGCGATATGCATAGTTCACATATGTAGTATAGTATTTATCAATCTCTTTCACTTTACAATTAAAAATTCCTTTTCATATACATGCATATATATACATACATACAAACACACATACATACATACATATATGTACATATATATATATATATATGTACACATTTAAGTAGTATGCATGTATTTACCCACTCAATTAGTTAAAGAGGCCTCCTTCTCATAATCTAAGTTCTCTCATACTCAAATTCAATTTCGCTTTGTTCTCCTTGGCTTTGTTTATGCGAAAGAACAATTCCTCTTCGAAATCATCTTTGAGTTCTGTCAAGTGGAAGGGCCTTCTGCTTTTCATTCGTCTTGATTTTTCGCCTTCCGTTCGAGGAAACAAAAACAAAATCAAAACGAAACGAAAAAAATGATAAATTATTAAAAATGTTACATACTCACGCCCCACTAGTAGTAAACCTGACTGTTCGCCCTATCGATTGATTATTCGATTTTCTACATTTAACATTTTTAACAAACTTTATTAACTAATGAATTTTTAATAATTTTTCTTAATATGTTTGCTTATTGCTTACTCTTTTTCGTTCTCTCTTTCTCTTTCTCTCTTTCTATCTCTGCATGTTTCCCTTGATCTATGTTTCTTCTTTGCCCAATTTATGCAAATTATTTTGACACAATTCGTTTTGGATATATATATCCTTTAGCTTGCGTCATATGTGGCATTCGTGAATATTGATATAAAATACGAAATGACGCATTTGACTTGTTGAACTTTGCTATAGATATGAAACTAATTAAAATGAATTGGAGTAGGAGTTGAGCAACTTGGGTTATGATTGCGGCACAAGTTTCTGGAATTTGTTTTAATCAATTTAAATTTTGCATGATGTGTACATGTGTACATATGTACATATATGTATGTATGTATGTATCTTACTATGGCCGAAGTTTATTTCTGTTAAATTTTTTTTTGACTATCCATTATAAACAATTGTTGCCGCGCTTGTGGACGCCTCTTCATAAGACATTTATTTTAATTAAAGTGCAACGCTCTTTTCAGCCCTTCTGTTTGTCTGTTCTGTTATACCCTGTACTCATGAGGAAAAAGGGTAGATCTATTAAAGTCGCTAAAATGTATATATAATAATGTTAATATATAAATACATATGTGGGTTAAGATATATCCCTTCGTTCGTATGAACACCTAGATTTCGGAGACTATAAGAGCTAGTGATACTATTTTTGGATGAACATCAATTTAGTGTCTACACAGGTTTCAGTTTGTTTCAAATTTTCTTGGTTTACAGGGTATACTCAAAGTTGGCATGGACGACTTGATTGCATAATTTGTAGTTTTTCTATGCCCTTGTTGAAAGGGTACATTAATTTTGGTTAAAAGTTCACATGCATGAAATGAAGCATATTTGACGAAAAACTATACTCTACGCCATTATTGTATATCTCAGTATTATCCCAATTGGACGCATATACATATGTATAACATAATTACAAAAAAAACTATTAAAAATAGAGTTTAATATATGTATCTATGTATATATAATATATTTGTTTTTCAAGCGATTCTCACAATATTTAGTGCTTGTTATCTTGGCACACTTAAAAATATTTCCACAAAGTATCAACAAAATTGCTGGACTATATCATATAGTTACCGCACAAATATCGAATAAAATTGCATTAAATTTTTGATTAGGTTCGCTAATTAAAAGAGAGTACATCGCTTAACACTGGTTTGCATTTTCTTATAGAGGCATTATAATGAAATTGCCAATGCTAAGGCTTAAATTGCAGTTGTTTTTAATTAGCAGCCAGACTGAAGAGTCAGCATGTGTTGTTCATATCAATCAATGGCAATTGATTTGAATTGAATAGTGTTACGTCTATAGCGTATAATAAGAAGTGAACTAAGCAGATTGAAGTTGTCATCAGCATTAAAAATCCATTGATTGATTCATTACACTAAAAATAGTCGAAAAACCAGACAACTTTTGTATTGGTTAAATGATATTTTTCACCGAAAATAAGTTCAATATTATCATTAGAGTTAAATTGTGCAATCCACAAGATTAACAAGATGTCTAAATTACTCATCATAAATTAACAATTTTGTTTGCCTGTCACATTGTCAGTTGCTATATGTGTATGTATGTATGTATGTCTGTCTATCTGTCTCCCGCCAACGATCGCTCTCACTCGCAGTGTTTGGTATTATTAATCCTTTAAATATGCCATAAATCGTTTTAACTTAACACTTGAACATAGACAAGATCCACAATAAACCCTTGAATTTGGGGCCAAAAAGAATTACGTTATTTAGTTTATTATTCAAAGATAATTTATGTATACATATGTATATGTATGTATGTATGTGGTGCTGGTGAGTTGCTTGTGAGTATGCATGAGTATATTTATGTACATGTATATGTATATGTATGTGTATACATGCACAGGAACTTTGTCGCGTGAGCGCGCGCGATGCAGCAACAATAACAAAAACAGTCTCTAAATATGTATCTATGTATGTATGTGTATAATAGGAAAGAACAGTTGCAACACCCGTCAAACTATGTGTGTGTGTGTGTGTGCGTGTGTGTACGTATTTCTATGAAGTTTTAAGTGCCGATGAGGTCTCGTATCTCCATATTTTCTTTCCGTTTCTGTCTCTTCTGTTGACATTCGACTTGAATCTTTTGACGATTCTCGCATTTAATATTCAATTTTCAATATTAAATGACCATAAAATGTCAAATAAAAGCCATCATATTATTAGTTCTGTGTTTATTTGCCTAAATCAACCTCATTAAATATGTTGACCGGGCAAAACCTTTCAAACACACACAGAGACACACACACAAAAGACATTGTGAAAGAGACAAATATGGAAAATGATGATTAATAATCGTTAATGAGAAGGTAAAGGCACGGCCAAACCCACAAATTATGTTGTCACATGCAAAAAAAAAAAAAAAAAAACAGAAAAACAAAATCGAAAAAACGAACAAATAAAAACCAGGAGAAAACGAAAATAAAGTTGCTCATACGCCATGTTACACTCTGCTTCATTCAAAGGTCTCTAACAGGATTAGATGAGCACGCAACATTAAAATTTTTTTTGGGTTTCATCACCACAAACACCACCACCACCACCGGTAACTCCTGCTCCTCCTTCTCTTCCACTTCTTGCTGTTCCTCATCTACTATCCTGACTTACCCTTTGTCTAATTTGCTCTCTCTCACTCTCTCTCTCTCTGTCTGTCTTTACGTTTCGTTTTGGTCATTATCTCCTCTACCTTTCTCTACCTGTTTTCACAGCATGTGATTAATGCTTGATTATGTCCATTTGGATTTTTATACCCTTGCAGAGGGTATAATAAAATTGGTGTCTATATGACCATGTCTGTCTGTCCGTCTGTCTGTTTCTTCGTACAAAATGGATCTTAAATTTTGAGCTACGTGAATAAAAGTCAAATCATTCTGTTCATTGATAATTTATCTAAATCAAGTTTAAAGATTGGACGGATCGAAGAACTATAAGGTATAGAGAAATAGGAAAATTCAGAGGTACCTCGGTTAAAATTTGTGTTGTTCAAAACGGTTTTTGTGTTTTTTGAGATATCTCAACCAAAACATACAGATGACAATTCTACTTTTACATCATTTTCCAGTAAGTTTGATTCAGATCGGATAATAAACACCGACATAAATCAATAAAATCAATGAATCAACCCCCATCAGCGTCAATATGTATGTATATACATGCAGCCAATTAAATACGTTTATATATACATATGTATGTATGTATGTATATGCTTTTATATTGCATACACAAACAACATACATACATATGTACATATATGCGAACATGTGCTTGAAAAAACTACAAGCAGAGTGCGAAAGAGAAAGCGACAAGCGTTTGGTGGTGTAGTAGAGATCGATTAGAATTTTCTTTTTGTTTTCTTTTTTGCTTCAAATTTTAAAAATTTTATAATTCCAATGTTTAAAAAATCTTGAGGCCGATATGACGGAGAGAGTAATTAATTTATCTGCAAGGGTATACAAACTTCGGCACGGCCCAAGTCAGCTTCTTTGATATTTTTTTTTTTTTTTATATTTTTAATTTTGGAAATTTTTTTTCCTGGCTCGTTTTTATTGTCTTCTCAACTGCATGCGATTATTGATTTAATTAATTATCAATGCTCGGTGTGTGTCTTTTTAATAAATTCTATTTCATTTTGAAAATGGCTCTATTGTCTAGCTGGTGACTGACCCCCAACAGTGTGACATAGAAAAAGGGGCACAGAGCAAATCAATTGGAAATAAAAGATACTATTTTCTATACATACATATGCACAGACATATGTACATACATATATATGTAGGTATAT
Source organism: Drosophila sturtevanti (assembly GCA_018150375.1). Classification (NCBI taxonomy): domain Eukaryota; kingdom Metazoa; phylum Arthropoda; class Insecta; order Diptera; family Drosophilidae; genus Drosophila; species Drosophila sturtevanti. Next base: position 2,498,809 of record JAECWJ010000686.1, on the reverse strand, counting down.
AATATTTTGTTTCTGCTTTTAATGACACAGACCTAAAATAATGTAATTCCAAATCAAATTATTAAAAAAATTTTAATCGATTTGAAAAAAGAATGTTAGAAAAATCCCTTATTGGACCTACATATATATATTTGTGCAACCTATTATAAGTTTTTCCTTTATCTAATATTAATATAAAGTAGTAAACACATATGTACATATGTATGTAGTATATTATATATTTTATATATTCAGTTGACGTATATAGCTAGTTAATTGGTAGCATGTTTTGGCTATCCCCAAACAAATCTCACCAAAAAAAGCTTTAACCTAATCCCCGATATCGCATCATATTTTCTGATTGATAAATTTATTAACCATATATGGCCGTCAAGTCCCCGAGAAACTCAATCAAGCGTTGAGTCTATTGCAATATATGTTTGTATCTTTTGTTGTCATTTACCAATGTATCTATGTATATATTGGATAGACTTGATTGAGAGAGGATAAAAGGGGAGAAGGAGATGGTGACGACTGGAATTTCTTAGCGAAGCATAGAAGGGGATACATAAGTGAGGCTAACCACAGTCTGTATCATTATTGGCCTTAATACAATTTTTTTCTCGTTATTTGAAATACATATTGATTGCATTTTTTATGTCACTCAATTATATTTGATTACAACTTATAGACTATTCATTTTATTTTTGGCATATTGAAATTGAAATTGATGCTGAATATGAACAAATTAAATTATTTATAGTCTTAAAGTTAAAGAGAAATTTTCTTTTTTTCCACATATTTTTCGACTAAATTGTTTTGCGGTTTTTGAATGGAGCTAAAGAAAAAAAGAAAAAAAATTATGCCTTTGTGGGTTGCGGTTCTCATGGTCTCCCTTCACAAAAGGGTATCTTCGTTTTGGTATGAACAAAGCATAAACTACCACTGAGTTTATACATGCATATATATATACATTCATGTGTCTATAGTCTTATACATGTTGAATATTTATTGATTGTAAGGAAAACCCATTAACGATATACATATTTTGTTTCATTAATTCATACAACTAATTCGTAATTTACCTGGCTATAAATATATAGGAGAATATGGTAGTGTATCAAAACTCCGATCATATTGTTATATATATTTTTATATATTTTTAGAGTTTTGTGGTATGAAAAGGGTTTTTGGGTGAGAGTTTAGCTCTAGGTTTTAAATCTGTATTTTTATTTCCTTCGCCTTTGGCTTTTATGGCAAAGCATTCTTCAATTGTCGGAGATTTAATTGGGCCACAAAATTAAATACAAATAACAAAAAAAAAAAAAACATAAAAAATGCTGCTCATGCCTTTTGGTCAGCCAAGAGCTTGACAGCAACACGTCGTCATCGTCATCGTCAACATTCAACATTCAACATTCAACATTCAACATTCAACAACATCTCCTCGAACATTGACATCCATTGCAAAAACAAAACACAGAAAAATAAAAAACAAAAAAACAACAACAACAACAAAAGGAACATGGAACGTGCTTCGAATAGTTGCTGGTTACTTGCTTCTCTTTGCAACCTGTACCCTGTGCCTACAGCGCAAAAGGGTATATTACAAGTTGCAAGATAGAAAAATGTGAAAATCTTTAAAAAGTATTTCTGATCACATAAAATAATATCCATGGTCAGTATCAACAGGCGACTTTATGGCAAGGCATGTCCTAAAATTGATTATTTTTACGCATTCGTTAGTTAACAAAATGTTGAACTAAGAAATCTTCTGATATATGTATGGTATGTATATGACATACCCTATGGATATATGTAAATATATGGATCAACAAATATACATATTTATTTTTTGTTAAAGGAATATTAGATGAATTTGGCATTCATAATTTTATCCAGGGTATACGCACATGGAGACTCTTCGTCTTATTTAAGCCATTTATTTTTGTTGTTTGTTGTTTTGCGTTTACGGCATTTGGTAAATCTGTCTGGCGTTTTCTCTCATATCGAAAATCGAATTCAAATCCAGTCAAAACATGGTTGACAATTCAACAAAAATCGGATGCATGGGCCAGATTCTCTGATTGACTTTGCTCATGATTTGGCAATTCTATTACACTATAAATTGATAGAAAGACACAAGTCATCATCATCTCGAGAATTATTTGATTCAATCGCAAAGGAATAGAATAAACAATAAAGCCAAATGGCAATGCCAATATTGGCAAAAAAAAAAACAAAAAAAAAAAACACAAAACAAAATAATACTTTGCGGCTTAGTTTCTTTGATATAAAAAAAAAAAAAAAGATTGAATGGCATTCAGTAAGATTTCTCAGTTTTTGGTTTATTTAGTTATTTGTTTCTTTGTATTTTTTGTTTTCTTATTTTGCGTGTGTCTGTTTGGTTCATTCAAGCGAAATTAATTAAACACTAAAATTTGATTAATGGCTATACATATATATATATATATATGTATACATACATACATTGAAGTGGAAAACTGTGTATGCATGTGTGATCCCGTTTACCCAAAATATAATACAATGAATGATGAAGAACTAAGTAGAGCAAATGCAAATTAATTACACAGATACATACATATGTATATATGTTTGTACCATATGTTATAATCTCATACTGGACAATGTTAAGACATCAAATATTTATTGAATAATTTGGAATTGGAGTCATAATGAACACTTAAAAACAATGATACGAAAATTAACATGTATAATAATTATTCTAACAATTTTATTTGTAATTTACAGCATTTCTTAAGGTATACATATATGTATTTATATTATTTCTAATTTAAATTAATGAAATGTGTTTTCACATCGTACCAATCCGATGATTTAATTGTAATATTGATGAAGTGCATATTTCCACATATTTCAAAGGCATAATATCTAAATTTATTCTCAAATATATATATTCGAATAATTTCGTACAAAACAGAATCGTTACAAAAAATTAAAATCGGATTCTTTCATTTATTTTTAATTTTTTTTTTTTGTTAGAATATGTATGTATAATTGGACACCCCTTGAGTACAACAATATCCTAAACTCCTTTTTATTCCTATTGAATTCAGTATCAGTATGAAAGTCTCATTTGTTCCTTGGACATATTCATGTAGATCTGTAGTTCCCTTATGTATATAATTGAATACATTGATCTTTGTTTTTTTTTATGTTTGCCTGGATATGATATTTTGAGTCAACAATATATAACAAATATATGTATATAAATAAATACATAAAAATATATATATACATTTATATATGTATATAGGTATATACATACATACATATGTCTATATCATATTGTATAGTACTTGCAATCAGTTCTCTAACCAGATGTTTTCCTGTCAAACAAAAAATCAGCTGCACACCCACCGCCACCCAATGCCCTTCCCCTCAATTACCATGCGGCTAATTATGTATACAAATATCTCTATGGGTGCATATGTTTAGACTGTATATACTATACATATGTACGTATGTATGTATGTGTGCGCCTATGTACATATAAATCTATATATATTCGTCCCGCTGTGCTTGTGCTATTTTTCAATATCTGCCCGATACCCTAATGTTGATGATTTTTGGACATTTTCTGCATTGAAATTGTCATTCAAATATGAGGAAATATGAAATGGGATGAAACTCAGTAGTCAGACAGCTTGGCAACTGCAATTGCAATAACAAGACAAAAGAAAAACACATGTGGCACAAACACAAAGTCAGAAGAAAAATCGTCACTTCATCATGCAAAAAGGCCAACTCTCTCCACCCACTTCTTATCCTACCAACACTCAAACCAGGAAGACTTCTTCAAACTGTTTACATGGAACGTGTTTGCAACATAAACATTTGCTATCCGCGCTGCCACATGTACATCCCACCCCCACTCCACCCACCCCACCATTTCTCCTGTCTTGCAGTCGAGTAATTTTAATTACGCCTAAAAGAGCTGCGCGTAGATGTATGTATATATGTATATATATATATGTATGTTGGAAGCAAGACCGATCGAAAGAAAAGAAAATTCTCCTACAACTCCATCCCATTTACGTCTTTTAATTTTTTCCTTTTTTTTTTTGATGGTTTTCGTTTCGGCATTTATGCAACGACCTAGCATGACGTGTAATTACACGGTGAGTCCGGGGAGTTTAGAAATGTTGCTAAATGTTGCATGCACCCAGAGAGGAGGTGGTACATTAAATGTAAACGCCTCTTTCCAGTTAGGGATTCATGTTGGAGACCCAAAGAATTAACTTCAAATGTTGATAAAATTGAAATAAAAGAGAAAGAAATACTATATATAAGTATATACATACATATATAAAGTAAAAGAAAAATATTATATTTTGCATAGATGCTATAAAATTTACACTCATATTTTTGATTATTTAATCCGAAATATAATACTGAATAATATGAATATTTATATTATTCGATTTGTTGCTTTTGTGTGTTAGTTAAGCAGCCTGTGGGCCAAATTGTGCAGTCTTCTATACAGTGAGAGAGAGAGTGAGAGAGAGTGAGTGAGGAAGAAGAGTACAAAAAGGCATTGTCTATGGCCCAATATTTGTACAAATTTTCAATCCGGTATATGTATATATAGTAATATATACATAACACTTTACGGATTTTGCTGGTGCACGGCGGGCAGCAATTGAGTTATGTGTTGAAACTGGAGCCCACAGGTAGCCTACATACATACATATATTTTTTCGCTCGATTTTTGTTTGTTTTTTGTTGTTGTTGTTGTTGATAGAGTTATGGGCACAAAAGCCCATTGAAAGTGCCTAACCAATTGAGACTTAAGTGTTTTTTAGCCTAAAATTGGACCTAAATTAAAATAACCTGCCTTCGTCTATTATACTTCCCGACATTCTCTATTCCGGCCACATCGTCTAATATTATGCCCTATGTACTGACCCATTTTACACATTCCTTTTCTTTAATGAGTTCTACGTCAATTGCAGCTGTTGCCATCCGATTTAAAGTTATTTCAATTAAAAACCAAGCACCTTTTTATGCTACCCCAAAAAATGGGAAAAAAAAAAAGTTTATTTCAACCATCCATCCCCCAGCAGGAGGTAACTATTACACACAGGGTGAGTGTTGGTTTTTACTTTTAGTTGTTGGATTTCTCCTCAGCCGCTTCTTCTCCTGCTGCTGCTTGCTGTGCGCCTAATTAAAACTCATTACCATAAGCATAAACTTGGGCAAGGAGTAATTTTCACCAACTGTGAATAAGTAGAGTGTCTATCCAATTGTGCCATGCAGGAGTCTTGCATACCTTTCAAAATATTTCATCAGGCACTATTACATCAAATAATAAGATATAAATTAAGCTGGTTAATGCCACTAAAGAATATGTCTATGTATGTATGTGTGTGTGTATGTACATAAAAATCTAATGCAGTTGCATAATTCTAAACAAATTGAATGGGGCATCAACCAAAAAAAAAAAAAATAAAAAGGAAACTCAGTAAAGAAAAGACGAATATTATTTAAAGAAACTTAAAAATTCAATATTGAAATGAATATGATTTATTTATACAATAAGATATATTTTGATTCTTTTTAAAACCAATAATCGGATATGGCTAAATATAGTTAGGGCCAATGGATAACAATTTTTATCAATTAAATAATTTTACAAAATGTTTGCGATTTACTTGTCTTGTTCTTTTCATTCATTGGCTTAATGCAATTTCCTTGCCAGACAGACAGTAATTCTATTTTCACAACTTATTGGGTGGGGGTAACATATTAATACCCAGTACCCAAAGGATAAAGGATATACATTTTAAAGTCGACGAAATGTATTAGACAGGCAAAAGGAAACATTTTCGAGCCTATAAAGTATAAATATTATCGATCAGTATCATCAGATGACTTAATTGAGACTTGTCCATTTGTTGTCTGTTGTCTGAATGAAAAACGAGATCTTGGAGACTAAAGTTATAGACGGACCCGTCTGGTATTAATACGTCCACTTCAACTCCCGCAATTTCAAATAAAACAAATAACTATAATTAACTTAAGATATCGTCAATTCGATTGCCAATGTCTACCAGAGGCCCAAATTTCATTGAAATCGGACAATAAATATTGGAGATATGTACATACATACATATGTTACGTCATGCTAAGAGGATTTCCTGTTAAATTTAATTTTAAATTTTTGCGATTTCGTAGGAGCTTGTCCTTTTAAATTATCTCTTCGTGGTACAGGGTATACTCAATGTCGGCAGGGAGGATCTGTTTGTTACATGTTTGATTTATCTCCACCCAGAGTGACCCTCTCTCCCAGGAGAGGGGGCATACTTCCCACCCACCCTACGTATTCAACATGTGTAGCGAAAGTGAAAACTAACTTCATTCCGTGCAACGACCCCTTTTGACTGCTCCAATTCTCTCTATGTCTCTCTTAAACTTTTCTCTTTCGCTTGTACAGGCACACACTCTCACTCTCTCTCGCGCTCTCTCTATCTCTGTTTGTCCTTTCTCTCGGTTTCTCGCCGAGTATGTCTATACACAATTTACCGTTAAATTGTTCGCCATGCACGTGCAACAGTTGCTGCTTGTTCATGATTCCTGCGAGCCTGATACTGTTGCCGGCTCGCATTTTTGTGCCAGCCCAAAAAGGATGAAGCGATGAGCGAGAATTTCACTCTCTTTCTCTCTCTCTCCGCTCTCTCTCTCTCTGTCACTTGCGCTCTTTCGCGCTCTCTATTTTGTCTGTATAGCGGTGGGCCTTCAAACTCAATACAAAAGTTAAGTTACCACCCCACCGATGGTTAGAGGGAGGGCATGGGGGATTCGGAGATTGTGGCATGCCGGTTGAAGGGTTGCTAGTATTTCTACAATTTTTCGGCGTCTGTTTTTATCTGGGTGCAATTGTTGGTTGTTGTTGGAGCCAACTTATTTTCACTCACAAAGTGCTTTTTTTTTCCTTTTCTTTCTTGTATCTTCACATGGTGTAGCACAAAAGGCAGTCCATGAAAGAAAAATACATAGATGGAGAGAGAAAAAGAGAGAGACACAATGGGAGAGCGAAAAACAGAAATGTGGATAATGAGTGGATGGGATGAAACATGGATGGCCAGAAATATGGTTTAGATACAATGTATAAAAATGTTATTTCCATAGAATTTAAATTAAATATATAAAAAAAAAACTACATATATATTTTAATCTTTTAATTTTGTTACTATTTTGAAAATTATACAAATTTTTCGATTATAGTCCAGACTGTAAACAGTTTTCAACTCTCTTTGTTTAACATTTTCAATACATTCCATTCAAGTGTCAAGGATTGTTCGGAGTGTCGCAAGACTTAAAGCTAACCTTGGACTAGACAGACAGGGTAAACACCTGCTAGAAAATCTGTCCACCTATCCTAGACGCACCCCCCAGAAACTACTCTGCTTATCCACCCCCCCATCCCCACCCCATGTTTTCTAGTTATCTTTTGTGTAGACATTTTTGTTGCAGTTGTTGTTGTCGTTTTACTGTTTGTTGTTTGTTTGATACGATTGCTAAACTTTCGCACCCTTTTAAGGCAGTTTCGCCTTAGGGGTTGACTAGAGAGTCGTCTGGTCGCCGCAGGAGTTGTTCCTTCGTTGATCGTTACAGTAAATCATGTGAAATGAATTTCACTCGATTTGCTTTCTTTCACCCTGTATGTGCATGGCAGGCATATATACCAGCGACAGAGTTGGTTGCCATGGTTTACCCCCTCGGGAGATGGAAACTAAGTAAATTGCCCGTGCGAAGGGAAAATACGAAACATGTGACTCAGGGTGGGTGACTACTACTACTGTTGATACCCTGTATGGCACATGAAGATAGGAGTATTTGAATATTATGCACATCCCCACATCTGTATAATAAATATTTTAATATTTTATAAAATTTTGGCTGATTTCGCACATTAAAGTTAATACTTTTGTCAAATCTGACAATCAATCAATGTGAATTATATTTCATCTGTTTCAAGTAATGCCCATTTGGTACAGGGTATCAAACAGTATATATTGTATGTATTTTTCCTACTTTTTTCTTGCTGATACCAAAATTTTCTATTAAACAGGGTGAGCTAAAAGCATAAAAAAATTACACAAAAAAAAAAAATAATAACAAAAAAGAGGAGAAAAAACGATATACATGGGCATATCGGTAAGTTAAGGTCATTTATTATACTCATGACACCTTCCTTCCTTCCGCCGCCATTTGTTATCAAAAAAAAATCCCCTTTTTCCATTGTTGTCTGCGTGTGGAGAAATTATGCAGCAATTCATAAAAATACCAGGCGTCAGGAGCGTTATATTATTATTTTAACATAGATTTTAGCTACGCTTTATCGATCAAGAGAATAAGTGTGGTGTGCGTGTGGTTAGGTTTATGGCAACCATTTGCCACTTAATGGATTCCCCCTCATATTAAAGAGGAGTGGGTATAAGGAGACAAACAGGATAGGATTAATATACATTCGTCTTGAATTTAAAATATTGTGAATTTTACCATAATTACTTCATAGATAATCAGCATACATACTTAAGCTCAAGTCTCATCATTTGGCATTATCTCAACGATTTAGCATTCTATCTACTTAATACACATTTCAATTATCCAACAAAAAGCAATTTCCAAGTGAACCTCTCATGGAGAAAGTTGCCTCTGTCATTTCTCTAGCATACAATTAAATGGAATAACCAAAAACGAAGCAACTGCTAGCCAATTAAGATAAGGCCATTTGAACCCACAAATAAGACTCAAAGTTAGTTAACTGCAGACATCAAGAGAGGAGAGGAAACAGGACAGGAAAGGCATAAAGAGGTCGTAGGAAAAAAAAGAAGCGATCCCTTTGTTTTTGTTGCTCCTTTTCGTTTGTTTTTTTTTGTGTTTTTTTTGTTGTTTCCTTCATTTTTAATGTGCCACACTCAATTCATGTGTTGTGCAACATAACAATTAGTTATGTCCATAAAGAGCAAGACATTCATTCAGACTATGAAAATGGGATGGAGATTAAATGGGTGGGTGGGGTTGGGGTGGGGTGGTTAAAAAAAAAAAAACGAAGAAAAAAACATTCCTGTGTGGCGGCTTGTTTTGTTTACAATAAGTCTATGCACTAAAGTAGCTAAATTTATAATAGAAATAAACAAAAATACTACGTACGTGTATGTACACAAAGAAACAAACAGAGAAAACAGATTTAAAGAACTCCACTCTATATATGATGCATTTAACTGAGCAGTGAAAATTTATGAGCTGAGATTCCTCTACAACATTCGAAAGTCAAGGGAGCATAGAAAATTTCAATTCAATTTACAAATTTTCAAATACCAAATACCAAATTCTGAAATTCAAATTCAAAATGAAAACTGAAAACTTGCAGTCTTGTTTGCTTTCAATTAGTGCTACAACTTTTGCCTTCCCCTCATTCATGAGAATTATCTAAATAAACAAAAAATGGAGCTATAAAGACCTGACACAGTACATACACACGCACACACGGACACAAACGCACACACACGCAGCTATATACATATATATATATAAATATATATATTATATATATATATATATGTTCATAGTTGGAGCCCTGCAACTCAATGCATATATTTTCTCTCATTTTCTACCTGAATATGTGTTAAATGTTTGCGTAAATACAATAAACGTGTATGTGTGTATATGTATATGTACCTTATGTACATATGTATGTATGTATGTGCGTATGTATCTTTAGGAAGTATACGAATGTACCACTCCTCTATCCATGGTTCAGATTACTTTTCTTCATTTTCTCCACGGTATTTGGTTGGTAGCTACGCTTCGTTTATTTTCCTATGAACTATTGTTGTTGGTTCTTGGTTCTTGGTCTTTGGCTACCATGTCAAGTGGCCAAGTTCTTGGAATGTTAAATAACTAAAATGCTGAAATATTTTGGACTAAATATCAACAATCTTCTCTATACAAATACATTGAAAAAACAGAAGCTGCTTTAGTAGTAAAGGAAGAAAAGGCTGTGAAAGGAAGGAGTCGAAAGAAAGCCAACATTATGGTTATAATGTTAGAAATTACTTCATCGTGTGATCGTTTTTACATATTATCTAATCACATTTATAAATTCCTTTCCCATGACACGTAAATGAAACAAACAGTTTTAACGGTATTTAGAGTCTAAAAGTTTTTAGGCTTGCATGTTTTGTTACAAGAGAATTGAACCTAATTTTCCTTTTATCTTACAATCTTTTTTAAGGAATTTATTAAAAGTATCAGATTAACTGAATCCTTTTACAAATTTCGAACACTATGTGTGTGCGTGTGTCTTTGTGTGTGTGTGTGTGTGTGTGTGTGTGTATCATATCTCGTATGTGTGAAATTTTGCAGTGCATCCATTATTCTCCCCAAATATCTGAAAGAAATTGATCTATTTCGAGAATTGTCAACAAGGTCCGCAATAGCCACCACAGCAATGACAGTCACAGCATGTTGATGAAGGGCAACAATAACTGCAGTCAATTAGGCAGCATTGAACGCAAGGTGTATCCCGATACCAACGACTGGGACAGCACATTGCTAAATTAAATTAAATTAAATTTAATTCAATTTTAGGAATCGATCCTTATTGTCAATTATGAAATAACTTACCTAATTCTATTTGGTTTTTAGTGAGGAGAAAAATTTTAAAATTTAATGTTGGTTTGTTTAGGTCTAAAATTGAAAAGAAACTGAAATATATATAAAAATCTGTATACTAATACTATATAGAGCTAAACGAATGTCAAGACCTACTTAATTGATTATTTTTCTCTTAGCAGGTATCTTAAGTATACAAAATTAAAGACCGCACTATTAATTAAATATTTCTTGTTGATATCTAATGGAAATTATCTTGTTTCTTCTTAAATTTTTTTTAGAGCGTGTTCTTCGCTATTGTGAATCACCTACGGTGGGCACTTGCTGTACATACAATATGGAGACACGAATGGCCATGCAATCCCGCCAACAGCTCGAATGGCATACTAAAGAGCAAATAACTAAAATGTCCGGATTGTTGGGTAGCAAGGCAACCAAATTTAACGGTAAGCTAAACGGTTATCAGTAGCAGAAATCTCTCTCATCAAGCCACTTAAAAATGAAAAACAAAAAAAAAATAAGTACACACACACACACACACACACACACATGTACACACAATTTTTGGGGCAGAAGAATTAAAAAAAAAAAAAAAAAAAAAAAGCCACAGATTTGTGGAGATGCGAGTGTCAAGTGTTTGAATTATGCGGGAATCATATTACAAATGTCAATTGACTGCTGTGCAGGAGAAGGGAGAAGGGAGTAGGGAGAAGGGAGAAGATGCATGTGGTATAATGTATAGGTGGAAAGGGGGAATAGACAGCAGGCGACAGTGCGGATGTTGAAATTTATTTTAAACGGATGTGACTAGTTGCGAAGAAATAGCATGCGATCTCTAAACATTTAGCGGATGTACAGAGAGCATTTAAACATTTATCAAACAAATCGAAATATTTCTTGTAATTTTCATCTCATTCTAACTACTTATATATATATATATTTTTCTTTAGATATTTTCCACAGTCTACTGGTGGAATCGAAGACACAATTTCATACGATGTTTATGCGTACTTATGGTGTTATCTATCAAAAGAATTCAGATGTATTTTCGGATTTATTTAACGAACTGGAGAACTATTTTGCCCACGGTCGAGTTGATCTAATGGAGGTCATGGATAAGTTCTTTAGTACGCTATATCGAAAGATGTTCACAGTGTTAAATTCACAATATGCCTTTGACGAAAAGTGAGTATACATTTATCTGTAATTGAAACCTCTATTTAGCTATTTGGAGCTAAAGTTATAGACGTGTGAAACCACAAAGTGTCAACGGTTGACTGACATCATGACTGAGAACAAAGTCTTTGGCAAAACTTTGACATTTTTCCATTCCTGGGCATGGGTCTGACTCGGGGTGTGTAATATCAGCCTAAACAGAAACACAGGAGAGTAGCATGAGCCATCAGCCATTAGCCATCATCAGCTAGACCCTTTTTGTGAGTGCCTTTTGAATCAAATGCGGTTGAAACGCTTAAAACAAGAGGGGGAAAATACGTAGAAGGAGGCAGCTATCGAAAAAGTTGGCAACGTCTACCAGATACTCTACCAAAAGATATAACCAAAGACAAATAGTGAAGTAAATAAACGGTGCCTAACAAATCAATTAACATCAAATCAAAGTTTATCATTTTATTCCAAATGTGGATTAAATTTCTTGGAGATACTTATTATAATCATGATACCCTCAAAAACACAAAAGCTAAAACCGCACAATTTTTTTTTGTTTCATTCAGTTCCTGTTACTGTTGAAAGCAGCTCTGCGCTCGTATTACCCACACGCCACTAAAATTGCGCCCACTTGGCTCATTGCCCTGGTCCCGGACTTCGGCCAAATGATTTGCCATCATCTCTCAGCACCACGACTCGTGTTACCCACGCGCTTTCCAATTGTTTGCCTCCTCCGTTGTGGCCTCTCTCTCCGGCCAGTTGGCTGGCCGGGCTTCTCTTCATTCCCGTTTTTCGCAAATTCGTTTTTATTATCATCATTTTAGTTTGTTTCGAACGTGCTTTAGCCCGTCCATTTATTGCCATCAACAACGATGACGATGACGATGTCGCGTAATTGCTGGCACTTGCCTTCTTATTTTCCTGTTTGCCACTGGTCCGTATAGACAAAGGAGTATATTTAATAGAAATTCCTGCGTTAGCATTAAACAATTGCAAAATGAAACGCCCACAAACAAACGAAAGTGTCTTTCCTTCCCTTCCCTTTCCTTCCAGTAAAGGTAAGGGTTAAAACCTTGGGGAAAACAGCAACTGTTTATTTTAGTATAAATTATATACTAATATACTCGCATCTAAGTTAATATTGGGATCCAAACTATAACTAATGCAACTAAAGAGTCTGCGGTTTCTTATCCCTTTTTTTTGTCGATCTTTTCGAAAAGAACTTTGGCATAAGTAAGGTAATTGGGCGTTGATCAGGTCTCTGTAAATAAATACAGAAAGAAAAAAAATCTTTTCTAAATCTATTATATATGGATATATGTATGTATTACGAGGAACTATCCCAACTGCTGCCTGCTTTTAACACTTTATTCAAGGGGATTTGCATTTGCTAAACCCATCCCCGATACCCGTTTCATAGCTTTTTACTCTTAAATGTCCATTCTCAGCAATTGTATACCCTGTAGCCGTAATTTGAAAATAGTTTAGCTCAGCAAAAAAAAAAAAAAAAAAAGAAAAAGCATTAAGTAAAAGACGACTTTGTGCGACACTTTTTAACCACTTCGTTCCCATTGTCGACTTAGTGGAGACCCTACAAGTGCAATGGCTGTCATGGTTGATGGGTGCTGCAAGCCGAGAGTGGCAGAGCGGTAGTAGAAATAGGAGCAGACCCAGCACATGGTGCATCAACGAAACTATTTTTATGATTTTTCAACATAAAATAAATTTCTTGCGAAGGCGTTGAGCCATGCCAATTACAAGTGCAGATTTCCGCTATTCCTCTTATATTATTCCAACTATTTTTCTTCGCTCTACACACATACATACATACATACATATATACACATATGTACAAACATCTCTTTATGCATTTATATAGGTATATGCGTTGTGTGAGTGAGCATATGAAGGAACTAAAACCATTTGGCGATGTACCCGATAAGCTATCTGTGCAAATTAAGCGATCTTTTGTCGCCACACGTACCTATGGCCAGGCTCTGGCTGCCGCTGCCAAAGTGTCTAAAAAAGTATTGAATGTAAGTAATAAATATCCAACATAAGTATATCCAAGAGTTGACATATGTATAACCGAATTTCACATTCATCCTTTAGATACGACTCAATGCAGACTGCACGGGTGCCCTGACGAAAATGCAACATTGTGGCGCATGTAAAGGGTATACGGAGAAGCCATGTACAAATTATTGTATTAATGTGATCAAAGGATGCCTTCATTATCAGCATGAATTCGATTCCGAATGGGAGAACTTTGCCTTGGCCATGGATAAAGTGGCCGAGCGTATGCTCGGTTCATTTAACATTGTGATGGTTGTGGAGCCCATCAATATTAAAATTTCAGAAGCCATCATGAATTTCCAGGTGAGTTTCATTGCACTTTTTATTATATGTAGTATATGTATATATATGTTGTACATATGTATTATCAGTTGTAGATCCCGGCTTGGGTTAGTCAAAGTGCAAAAAATAAAACAGAAATTGTTCTCAAGCAGACTGCTATACTTTTCCGATATTATTTTTTATCTTTTTTTAATCAAATTCATTAATAATTAGTTTACGATTGCCTAAGTGTGTCTATTAATTATTTTCAAAGCTGATATTATCAACCGATAATTCAGATTTTAATAAAAAGTGCGTCTAATATTATGATTAGAGACTGTAGTATATGCTGGAATATATTGTATACGAGTATGTATATAGAAGTCTGATACGCATTTGCATATCCTCCAATTTGTAACTCGTTTTGGAAACGGCTGCCGTTTTGGGGTTTTCTTGAATTTTAATTCGACTTCATTTCGACTGTGTATTTTATGCGCTGATTAAATTTAAATTTTTAAATTTAATACGATTTGTATTTACTACCTATGTATAAAATGGCTAACGGTCTTTGCCTCGACTTGAGCATATCTCTTATATACCACATGGAGAAGGAATAGTTTCTTATATAGGTACCATCTGTCGAATAGATCAACGATCAAAAACTTCGTTGTTATTTATCCGAATATAATAAAACCCGGGTTTTGTGACTTGGATGTACTTTTTAACATATCCATCAAGTTAACTATGTATATATGTATAAAATTGTCTAAATCTTGATCTGCGTAGACATTAGACGGATGTTGAAACTAAATTTGGTTGCTCTAGCTCTTATAGTCTCCGAAATATAGGTGTTCATACGGACGGAAGGACAGATATGACTATATTAACTCGGCTGTTGATGCTGCCCGAGAATATATATACTTTATGGGGTCGGAAATGTTTCCTTCTGCCTTTTACATACATTTTGGCGACTTTTATATATACACAGACAGACGGACATGTATCAATATACTTGGCTGCTGATTATTATTTATTTAAGATCTATGTGTATAAGATTTGAATTCTTAATGGCGACTTTGATATACCCATTTACATTATAGTACACCCTTGGTATAAAAATCAAATTGGAAATGTTTCTTTTTGGCAAGTCTTATGGTTTAAACAAATTTCTTTAAGTTTTGTTGCTTAATTACATATATGGAAATTATTTAAATATATATGTACATATGTATGTATGTATGTATGTATAATTCTGTTATACCAAATATAGAGTGTTGTCTTCTAATGAGGAACTTAAATGAATGATAAATCCCATTAAAAAAAACGAAACTTGATAAATAAGAATATCAAAATTGAATTATTTTATCCCATAACAAAGCAGATCTATTGCCTCACACCTATTTAATCCAATTTTAAGCTTGAATGCAGAAGATATAGTATGTATTGAAACTAGCTTGGGTCACTTGAGATACTAATTGTCTAATATTCAACTAAATTAGTTTCATTTGGACCAATATATTTATTACAAAGGACTTTAGTTTACAGCTAATTATACATAGATTCTTCGATTTATCTAGCTATTCATCTCTTAACCCGTTCCGGTTCCAACTGAACTCCATGCCAATCTAATTTCTTATCCAAACACTTAAACGAGCAGAGTTGTTGTTGTTGTCGGTTGTTATCAGTTGTGGCTTATCGACTAGGAAATATCAAATGATTGTCGTTGTCCCTGTCTCTATCCCTGTGACCCTGTCGTCTCTGCCCCTGACGACCAATTGATAGTTCAAAAGCCATTAAAGGTCGTCTCCTCTAACTGCTTCTGCATTAAGATCACAATCAAGAAACAAGAATAAACCGCTAATACAAATTATATTTAAAACTATTTCGCTGCTCGTTTCATGGGGCCGACGACTCGTGCGAAATCTTCCAAAAGAAAATAAGCAAAAACAAATATAAACACATTAAAAGCGGAATGCCGCCAAATAACACAACACAACACAACACAACAGAACTACACCAACAAGAAAACCAAAAAAAAAAAAAAAAAACAAAAACAAACCAAGACAAAAAAAAAAAAAAAAAAGAAACCAAACAAATTGTATAAATTTTAAATGGAAATATAAATTAAATTCATATGGGAACCAAATGTTGTGCAAATAAATCGTTAAAATGAACAAAACAAAATGAATTAGGGAACGGGGATTGAGATTGGGCAGGGTTAAAATATTGTAGTAATCAAAATTCAATATGTTATGGGTATTCATGTGTAAATTACTCTTCTTCTACGCACTCTGCTGCTGTTCAACTGATGGGTTGAGTGGGGTGAGGGAGGAGGGGGTCAGAATATGTAGATTTATGTTGAAAAAATATTTTAATAATTTATGTGAGTAATTCTTAGAGAAAACAATGTGTGTGAGTATAAATAAATATAATAAAAATACATACATAAATATATATATATATATATATATATATATATAAATAGATCAGCTAAATCTTAATTATATTTTAAATTGATAAACCATTTTTATCCGAAACTTTCCCGAAAAACTTGTAATGTGTGATTTACCATTGGTAAATTATGACCACTTTTCCGAAATTCTAGAAAAAAAAAATTACCTCAGAGTATTAAAATGTCCACAAAGGATAACCCAGGCTATATTTTAGAATTTCAAGCCAAATCAATTTGAAATGGTTGATTCTTCAGTTTAATGAGTACTTACTTTAATATTTGTACATACATACATATCTTTAACTAATTTATCTTTACGTTTTTTCCGATTCATTTTGTGCAGGACTCTGGAGCAGACATAACCAATCGTGTGTTCCAGGGTTGTGGCCGCCCCACTTTGGGACGCACCCAACGATCTGTGAGTCCTAAGCTACTGCAGAGTTCTGTCCAAGAACGTCCAATGGAAAGCTCTTCGGAAGCGGATATCCTGGACATTGATGCCACATTGGATGAGGCTATAGTGTTACGTGAACGTCGGGCAGCCGAACCAGGATCACAGGAGCAACAGCAGCAGTCCCAAGATCAAGACAACGGTAGCAATAATAACAATGGCAGTGGAGGCAGTGGGGGAAATGGAGGCCGCCGGCAACAGCAACAACGGCGAAAGCAACAGCAACAACGACGAAAACAGTCGAACAACCGTCATGATAGTGACGACGATGATAATAATGGAGGCGGCGCTGGAGGTGGCGGCGGCGGTGGAGGAGGAGCACGTGAGCCCATTCTTGATAGGATTGTGCGGGATATACGGCAAAGGGTAAAAGACTACAAAAAGTTCTGGTCAAATCTACCAAACTCTATATGTAGTAATGAGGACATAGCAACCAGTTCCGATGTAGATGGCATGTGTTGGAACGGACATACCATTGATAGGTAATTCTTCAATAATTTGGAAAGATTAACTCTAAAGTAACTAATAAGAGATTTGGGGTTTTGTTTTTTTATTCAGGTATATGCATTCCATTACCACGGAGCATGGCTCAAATCCTGAGTTCAATGGCAATCCCACAAGCACTCGTCAAACGGCACAAATGTCGTCGCAATTGGCTCATCTGAAGAACGTTATCAATCACTTGCGTAACGCATACATTGGACAAGATGTGGACTGGAGTGAGCCAGGTAGGTTACCCTGGATTCCACATTTTAAAAACTGTCTAATAAACTTTTTGTGATCTTTGCAGAGGAACCCTATATGGGTAGTGGACATGGCTCTGGTTCCGGTTCTGAAGATGACGAAGATGATGACGAGGGCTCTGGCCTAGGTCCTTTCGAACCCAGCCTTAAGCCCGATTTGGTTGATCCATCAGTGCGACGAAACGATGACAATGACGATGACGAAGATGGAGTTCGCCCACCAATCACAACTTACACGTCGCGTCCCAATCCAGATGAGAAAAATCCTTTGATACATACCACGCACATTACCCAAAATAGTAATGATCTGGAGCAAGTGGAGGAGGATGAAGATGATGGGGACGGTGATTCAACTACAAACGATGACACACGCTCGACAGCGAGTTCACCAGAGAAGATGACGTTACGCCGTGCTCTGATGGTTTATCTATTGCCTCTTTATATGGCGTGGTTCGGTGGCGTTTGCACCGATTTGCTGTGATTACTCAAATATGCATCCTCTTCCAAAAACAAAAACAAAAAAAAATAACATAACGTAACTAAAAACCCACACCTCTCAGTCATTCATCTATGAAACAAAAAAATAAGAAAATGTTATTAGACGAACTTCTCTATATATATATATATACACGAATGCAAGTCCAAAATTTTATAAAAACTTTTGATAAAAGCAAGGAAAACAAAAGAAATTAAGTTAAAAATTAGGAATGGATACGGTTTGGAATAACGAGTTAGCCTTACCAGTGGTCTCTTCTGATCAGATTGACGAACCTCGAAAGTTTCAATGCTATAAAAATTAAGCATTAATTACGATCTCTGCCACTTTCTTTTATCAACAAAATTTGATATTCAACCATTTATTGAACCGGTGCCAAACCCGTTACCATTCCTGCAAAAGCAATCATCAGATAACTATATATATATATATATATATATTTATATATATAGGCAGGGAGATATGAACTTATTAAATAGTCCTGCCTTACGATACCAGGTAGAAAGGAATAATTTTGCACAGAAAATTCAATGAAATTTTTAAAAGAAACAAACGTGAGTGTCGTCGACTCTTGACTAGTTTCCGGACATTTCTTTTAAACTCCATTCAATTTTCGTGCCATTAGTTTCCACCATCCCGCTTCCCCCAAGTATAGAGCATACGTAACAGACCCATTTTAGTTTTAGCAACTATCCTTTCCCTTCTTTAGCTCGTAAGTGCGAAATTTGTATTTCTAAGTGAATGAATTTGAATGAATGAATGATTGTTTTTTATGTCTCGTGTGAGTGCGGAGTGCCTGTTTAATGTGATCGTTTAGCAAAAATTAACTATAAATCAACACCTTAGCCTAGCCCTAGATTTAATCAACAAGCAAAACACATACATATTATTTGTATTATATTTATGCATATATACGTAACAAATTGTCAGCACACATTGTAGCAACAACAAAATAGAAAACAGATAACCCAAAAAAAAAAAAAAAAAGAAGAATCTTTAATCTAAAAAAAAATCTGGTTGAAAGCAATAACTAGTTTTTAACTTAGTTGACTTAATAAATCTAAATCTGACGGCCATAACAAAAGCAATCCCAGCCACCACATCAATAATAATATTTTTTTTGTATCTTTTAAACTATATAAAATATTTTATATACATATATATTTGTGGATTATAAATATTTCTATGTGTATTGCAAAATGAGAGGAAACAAAAAATAATCTAAATATTTATATTTATTTTTGATCAAGTTTTTAATTTTTGTATGTATTATTTTTTATGTGTATTAAAAACGAAAACCCGAAATACAAAAATAACGATTGAAAACAAACAACTTAATCATATTATAATTTTGTTGGTTGATGAATACTAAAGAAAAATTAAAAGAATATACCCTTGCGGATATTGTCTATATAATTCACCAGAATCATTATTGTAAATGATACATACCAAATTTACAAGTTTAAAATTTTGAGCTTGAGAAACAAAATTCTTTTTATACAAAAAATTTTTTTTCTACCGATTATTCCTATAGCAGCTATATCAACCGATTGTGATAAAATTTGGTTGAAGTATTAGCAAGTATGTTAAACTCTCAAATATTAAATATCGTGGCATTCGGTTGAAAAACAACAGAGTTATTGAGGATAAAACTTATTCATGCCCGATCGTTCCTATTAGAACTATATGATATAGTCAACCGATTCTGATAAAACTTGTTCAAAGTATTAAGAAGTATATTAAACTCACAAATATTAAATATCGTGGCATTCGGTTGAAAAACAACAGAGTTATTAAGGATAAGCCTTATTCATGACCGATCGTTCGTTTGGAAGGTATATGATATAGTCGTCCGATCGGAATGATTCCGATATATACAATGCCTGCAGCAAAAGGAAGCCTATATTGAAAATTTCAGCTCTGTCGCTGTTATTGTCTCGGAGGAGAAGCTGTTGATCCAGACAGACATATAGCCATATAGCCATGTCCGTCTGTCCGTCCGTATGAACACCTAGATCTCAGAGACTAAAAGAGCTACTAAATTTGGTTTCAACATACGTCTAGTGTCTACGCAGATTAAATTTGTTTCAGACTTTTATTACGCCCACTTCTGCCTCCGTAAAATACATATATGTAACTAGAGTTGTAATGAAGCTAGCATATTTATTTTTGGTATACTCATTACTATAGCCAACACGTACCATTTGAATCCGGTCAATAAATATCGGAGATATACGTACAGTGCAGAACATACATACATATGAGACCGACTTGACGGAAAAAATAAATTAAACTGCAAGGGTATACAAACTCCAGCATCGCCGGAGCTTCTTTGATATTAACTTTTTACGACTGTTACCTGTCGTAACGGCTTGAAGAGAGCTAGTAATAAGCTAGCACCTTTTATTTTGCCGGTATGTCTTCATTGCTTTGTGGCGACCCCTGGCGTAGTTTTTAGCAAAAGCAATCTGACTTGTGGCGCCACTACCAGAACTTACATCAAACAGTGACAAGCTGGCTATGAATTCCGTTATTTTTTTTAAAAAACTAAATTGTTATTGGAAAAGTGCATGCGAGATAGAACGACTCACTTATTTAATTTTTAAAATTTAAAGGCCTAACAATTGCAATTGAACATTCTGAACTTTATTACTTGCAAGCAACGATGGGTTAAAATAATGTGTGCTACAAACATCAATTATCTGACTTTTCAGAATTTGGTCCGCAAGAATGACCTTCGATTGGGTCATCCTTAGCATCATCCAAATTTATTTCCTGCGCCTTAACAGTTGAAAGCGCTGCCTCTTGATCGGGGATTGATTTCCCATCAAGCATTGGTATATTCGACTGTGTCTGAAAGTCTTCAGTGATTGCATCATTGATAGCTTCACTAATTTTCTCGTCGATCTCTCCATTTTCATCTACCTCGCGAAGTTCGCTGGAAACCAAACAATCAAATGTCACATTTAACTGATTCAATGAACTCTCCAATTTATTAACACGTCCAAGAAGAAGCTCCAAGCGTTTGTCAATACTCTCAAAAGTGTCCAGTTTTAAACCACCACTTCCAGATGGAACTTGCACATCGGGCTCATTTGATGCACAGTGTCCTGTGCGTGCAGGTTCCCTTTGGGGTGAGGACATTTTTTGTTGTTAAAATTTATAATTGTTTTATTGTCGATGTAAATGTGCTAAGTATCTAATAGTAAGTTTCGAAACCGAATCAAGAAACTTTTTTGACAAGGCATACTACAACCTTAATCTCTCTCGGGAGAGCAACTCCATTAGCATTAGCAGCACCAATACCAACACCAACACCAGCGCCAGCACCAGCACCAGCAACCGAAACGATCTCCAATCTCTGAGACGTTCGGCATCTTTGGGGAGCGAGAGTTGTTGTCTTTTTGCGTTTTCTTTAGTGAATAAGCGAGTGGCAAACGGTAAACAACACCAGCTGCGCTGAAAGACGCGCGACAAAGCTAAAATAAAAAAAAAAAAAAATAACCAAACAAGAGCAGAAAAAGAAAATTTGAAAACGTCAACCTGGAAGACCGCTGACCCAATTTACATACATGTATATACCATATATATCTAGATACTTGCCTACCTATAAAATGCGCAAATTTTCAATGTAAATAATGTTTTTAATAATTACACAAGTGAAACGAATAGTGAGCGAAAGTTGCTGTCATTATTTTTGAGTATCTACTGTATCTATTTGAAAGTATATGCGGACGTATTTATAGCATATGTATACTGAAACCGGAAAAATAAAACTAAATACATATGTATGTACATATATGAAATAGATAACACTTATCAGTGATTCATATCTATTGCAATTCTCCGTAAGTCTCATTAGACCAACATTTCAAACAGACGAATTTCTCGTGTTCGTTTGACTTTTAACAGTCACATCTTTGTATTTACAGCTGGTGAAGAAGAAAAACCAGTTTGGATTTTTGAGTTTCGCTAGTAAATATTAGTTACGTTATGTTTTTAGTGCTTACCAAACATATTTTCACAAAGCTTCAACTAAAATAAGACATTAATTTCGCCTCTTATGAACCAATATGAACTGGATATATAACAAACTATTGAGAAAATTCGATATTTCAGAAGATAATTGGGTTAACCACATTCCTTTTCCATACTATTTACATCTAATGGATTGACCGGAAGCAAAGGAGAGTAATAAATTACTTTTCCTTATATTTTCTTTTCAATCCAATTAACAAAATTTTATCGCTACGAGATAAAAACAATGCGACAATACCTAAAATGTCGCTTATCATAAAAGTTTTTCTATTCATTCCTTTTGTTTTGTATTAAATGAGATAAAGCGTATTAAAAACATATTTTATACGTCTTTTACGGTTTCTTAACTAAAGCTGAATATGTTTGCTTTAATACGAATATGTTTAACTGAATCTATAATCCAAAAATCCCGATTCTGGCGTCTGGAAAGTTTCCAAAGTGCTTAGTTGTCGGATATATGTATGTATGTATGTATAACCTACTACATTGTTAATTTTATTTCGTTTTTTGTTATAAAAAAAAAAAAAATATGTTTATATATATGTAAGTGTATGTATATAACTAGAAGTGTACGATCTAAGGCTCAGTAATCCTCATCGCAAAAGCAACCATCGCGTGAGTTTTCAACAATCCAGTCCAAATATTTGGTGACTCGCGTATAGACACCAGGATAATTGGGACGAGCACATCCGTTACCCCAGGAGACAATACCAATTTGTTCGAACCGCTTGTCATCGGGACGCAGACGAACAAGTGGACCGCCAGAGTCGCCTTGACAGCTATCTCGTCCACCCACACCTGGATAACCAGAACACATCATATTTTTGGTGATCATCTTTTGGGTGTAATTCGTCTGAGCGACACACTCGTCGTTGTCAAGAACTGGCACCTCCACCTCTTGAAGTAAACAGGAGGGCTTTCCATCCTCCTTCAGTGTACCCCAGCCAGTAGCAATGGCTCGAACGCCAATAAAGAGATCATTACGCTGTTCAACACGGGGCAGGCAAATTGGTCGAATAAAACTAGTGATGGGCACTCGATCGTTCAGACGTAACAGGGCGATGTCATTATCAAAGTTGGAGAAACTAAACTTTTGACTAAATGCACGAAGCACAAAACGTGTCTCTGGCCGCTCCTTGTCATTACACCGATCGTGCTCTCCAAAGGTTACCTTGATCATAAACCACATAAAACCCTTAACGCAATGGGCCGCCGTTAGCACGTAGCGATCATTAATCAATGTACCGCCACAGTAGAATCTATTAAAGTAGGATAATCGTGCCATCCATGGGTATTCACTAACCCCAGTGGTGGTTCCTCC
Source organism: Drosophila sturtevanti (assembly GCA_018150375.1). Lineage (NCBI taxonomy): Eukaryota > Metazoa > Arthropoda > Insecta > Diptera > Drosophilidae > Drosophila > Drosophila sturtevanti. The sequence goes on along the minus strand of JAECWJ010000686.1, from coordinate 2,475,160 downwards.
AACAATTCGGGATTCATCATTTCGTTCGCCGCACCTGTAAAAAAAGAGGGTTCAATAAAAACTTTAAACGGCTTTCTTATACTCTTATCAAGCACTTGAAGCTGGCTATCGCCACCACAGACATACATATGTATATGTACATACATATATTAAATTGATACCCAGTCATTAACATTTGCCTTACATTTACAAGGCTTATTTATAATATCTGGGAATAGAAAAGTTTTTCCAACTAAGCAACTTGTGGATATGTGGAACAATAATAATTACAACTAGACAAGATTAAATACATAATTTCAAATTTTATGACTATAAATTATCCTAAGGTTTTGATCTAAAGATTTGTTTCAGATTGATCGATTTTAATATGATCGCATATTCGAATCCATTTTCCACTTTGTGGCCTACAACTATTTTAAAACTAAGTGACTTTAGTCGGATAGGCTTTTTCTTCTAATCGCAATAATGTCTTGTCTGTCACTTGTCGTAATGGAATAAAAAAAAAAAAAACATCCTTGTATATATTCAAATTATCCTTTTCTATTATAAAGAAAGTCCTTCCTGTAAACTTTGGGTATATCCTGTACCAATTAGTGATACTTTCAATATCTAATTTCATCTTATATTGGCCAAAAAAGACCACGATACCTTTAATTTTACTCTAGTTATTAGTTTTAATAGTAATGCGGGTGCTTAAATGGGGGTGGCAAAAATTTGATGTAAACTTGACCACTGTTCACACTAGAAGGAGAGGGTCTACAAACGAAATTTGGTAGCTGCAGATCTTATAGTCTCCAAGATCTCGATATTCATATCGGCAGACTGACGAAAAGATATACCAACAGAAGGAGAAGTCTCACTCGATTCCGCTATTGATACTAAACAAAAATATACAAACATATACATATATATACATATATACTTTATGCGGTCGGAAATGTTTCCTTTTGCCTGTTACATACGTTTTCGCGACATTACCTTAGCCTATAGGTAAAGGCAGGCCTGCCTGTCGATAGGGGGATTGAGCACCTAAAATGTATTTACGAAGCAAATTTTAAAGCCATTTCATCCCCCTTTACAATTATTGAATTCTATAACAACAAACAATCCTAACACTAATTTTTCAAATGTTTGCGTAGCTTTGCGAATATTTTGTACTGTAGCTCAGGCTGAAATTTACCCAAGATCACTTAAGAGAGGATCAATAGTAGTGGAACTATTTGATTTATGTGGACAAGAGGAAATTTAATTAATTGAAAGCATTGGAAAGACCATTGTTTCGTGGAAACCCAACACAGAGCTGCAGAAGAAAAATTCACGGCCGGAAATCTGGGAGTCATCGGTGGCAACATAAACCAAGATTATTATTTAAAAATTTTATAAGAAAATTTGAAGCAGTCGGCGGAGGAAATGGAGATTTCCTAGAAATTTGAGTTATACCAAGACAATGATACGAATCATAAAGCCCATAAGGTCAGGTCATGGTTTTTGTTTAACTGCTCAAAAGTTTTGGAAAGGCAGCCCCGAGTGTATTTTTTATTTGTACCCAAAGGGCCGGACCCTGGGTACCGGGTTTAAAAAGTCTGCCATCAATTTAAAGTGAATGAAAGTTTCTATATAATCGCATAGACGGTCGTTTTTACGAACATATCCGCTATTTGTATACCTTTGCAAAAGGTAAATGCTTGTTACATAGAGACCGAAGTGTTTTTGACCCCATAAATTGTAAAAGCATATTTATAATCAATCATAGTAAAAATCAAAATATAGTATAGGAGTATAAGATTAATATTATCAATAGTCTTTATACATATGATTGTTATCCGCATTTATAGGGACTTCTATCAGAGAACGACTTATATGTACTTATGTACATGTGTGCGACCATTGAAATGTTAAAGTTTAGTGGTGCCATTTAAACAATAATTTAGTACAAGTAGTTACATAAATACATACATATACAGGTGTACTTGTGTGTGCACAATTTCAATATCTTTAAAGTTTCCCAATTCAACGTTCTTTTGTTATTTTAGATTATATATATTATACCCTGTACCCATAGGGGGTAAAATGGTATTTAAAAATCGTATGTAACAGGCAATTCTTAATTTCTGCATCCATAAAGTATATATATATATATATATATTTATATTCTTGATCAGAATCAACAGCTGAGTCAATATGCCCATGTACACCGAGATCTCGGAGATTATAAGAGCCAGAGCAATCAAATTTGAGATCAAGTTTATTTAAAATTTTTTCCACGCCAACTTCTACCCCTGGAAAATAGAATAAAACGATTAATTAGAATTGTATTATTATCAATTATATAGCCAATATTTACCAGTCGACCAGTTGATTTCGAAGAAGTTTAACTTTAAAAAAATATCTCTCATTGGTAGAGGGTATAAACCAAGTCGGCAGGAACGAATTGTTTGCTGCATTAGATATGGCTCCTTTTTTAACCAAAATTAAAGTAGTAGCAATATAAAGTATTTCCGACTATATAATATATATATATATACTGATTTATATATGATCATAATATATATATATATACTGATTTGTATATGATCAATCCACTTGAATTGCGATCGGACGACTATCTTCAAGCAATGAATGACTAAATTAGGCATAAATACCTCTACGAATATTCCTTAAAATTGGATTGGATTTATCATGGAACTTTCATGGAAAGAATTAGATAAAAAAATGTTGTAGCAAAATTATTTCTTAATCATTTAATTAAAAAAAAATTTGAAACTTCCGCATGACTTTCCAGTTCTATTTTATTTCGATTCTATATAGAGAAAGTGAACATCGTGAAATGTTCTAAATTTTAACCCAGTTTCAAATTGACGGTCGGAATAGAATCAAATAGCAAAAGCTGAATTAATGATATATGCAATTAATAATTTTTCAATAAATTGATCGAAATTTGATTGAAATTAGCTAATGATTGAATGGGGATTAATTGCTTGAAATAGCTATTGTTAATTCTCACCTTTTAGAATATTTTTAAATAAATAAATATCAATAAGTTACAATCAGCTCAAACTAATTATGATATGATATTGATCTCAAATATAGTTAATTTCTATTTAAAAGAAAACTTTATTAGGGAATCGATCGACAATTCGATTCATTTAAATACATATTTGAATTTTTTTTGAATGTATATCAAAAATGAAAGAAGTATTAAAATTTGAATTAAAAAAAAATGAGTTTTTCTAAACCTATTTGTTTTATTGTATAACCAGTTTCTGTCCCCAATTGGCTAAGATGGGCGCTTAAAAGATCGTGTCAATCAATTAAGTTGAGGGTTCACCAACCTCGCATTAGCCATAAAGAAAGTGTCAAAGTGTTTTATGGCCAAGAAGCCTGGTGTCTGATCGTTGGGTTGGGTCGGGTCGTACATTTCGCAGATTTTCCATCATATTTACATTAAACTGGTTTGTAATTACCAACAAAATCAACTGCATTCGCAAACAAACAGAAAATATGGTTAAAAAAAAAAAAAAATCTTTCGCAAAATCTGGTTTATGGATGAAAAAGCAACAAGTTCTTTCCTCGTTTACCAAGTTCATGTTCGTATTTACCTTTTCGTATTTTATTTATTTTTATTTTTTATTTTATTTTTTTTTTTTTTTTTTGGCCACAAAAATCAATCGAAGCATTTTCGAATTTAATCGTGTCATTGCCCCAAAATGGTGGCCAAGGCAAAGGCGTCCCCACTGAGACAAAGAACCAAATGTGCGACCCACTTAAAAGGGAACGACAAATGACAGCAGTGCCCCTTTTCCCTTACCAGTCGCCGTACCCGTCCTCTTCTTCTGCCTACCGTCTCCCACGGAATAAATACAAATATATATATGTATATATAAGTATATATATATATACATATATATCTATATACATATATATGCATATAGTGGATATATGACGCATTGAACCAAATCTTGCGTCTTTCTTAACCGAATGAATATTAAAAGGCAACGCGGCGGCAACTGTTATCAAATTTTATGCAAATTAAGTCTAATTTCTTTTGAAATGCAAAAACGCAAAAGAAAAAAGTAAAAATTTTTAAATAAATACACAAACCGGTTAGGGGGGATCTTTTATGATGAAAACAATAAGAATGATTGGATGTTTGGATTAGAATTAAATGATAAATTTGTTTTTTTTTTTTTTTCAAAAGGAATTGAATGGAAAATTGATTTTAAGACCACAAAAATAAACACTGAACTAAATTTATTTCACTTTGAAGATAACTATGAATTATACATAAGCTCGTCTCAAGAATTTTCCTCAACTTTTCCCTACTTATGTATATATATACATATATATATACGAGAATGTGGTCATACATAAAAAGGCGTACTATCTATCCCTTGGGTACTTGTCAATGCTGAGCATTCCCATTGGCAATGGTTAGAAATTGGTTAAGCAATTGGCTAAAGGAATTTCAAGTATGCAGCCAAAATGCAATTCTTCAGTGACTTCCATTGCACTCTCTCTCTCTCTCTCTCTCTCTCTCTCTCGCTTTGAGTGTGTGCTTGTAGGGTTTGGATAGAGGTGAGAATTTAGCCATAAGGAATAGGCAAATCTGTGACAAAGTGAAAGATATTTGGTTGCAACAACGGACAAGAGAGGGGTGGGGGGGAGGGCTGGATCATCCACTCTAACATTTTCAAGAACCGTAGCTGGAAGTTGCGGAGAAATATCATAAAAAAAAAAAAATATATGTTTGACTAATGTGTGAAGCAATTCTCTTGACTACAAATTGGTTGCATGATCATAGAAATCTATCTGTATCTTGTAACTAACTGTAAGTGGCATTTGTGATGCCGTGACAATGTGTGTTTGTTGTTGGTTGTTGTCTAACTGGAAGTTGTCATCATGACCATGACAGCAGCATTACTACATATGTATGTATGTATGTGTGTATGTATGTATGTATGTTACCCCCACTTGATTCGCACCAACTTTGGTTCTTTTAGCTCACCTGCAGGAGCATGTTGTAGATTGGTCTTGAGCCGGTGGCGAATTATTCCGATTGAAGGCACCACCAAACCAATTCTTGATCGGATTTTGCCGGAATACAGGTTTATCTTGTGAATATGTTGACGTTGAGGAGGAGGAGTTGTTGTTGTTGTTGTTGTTGGAGGCATTAGCAGCTCTCAGTCGTTTCGGTTGATGATATATTCCAGGTATGGATGAGGATGAGGTTGAGTAGGAGGATGTGGATGTGGTTGTCGATGAGGAGGCCATGCTGATGCAGGAAATAATGGCTAGCATTAATGGCAATCGATGTATGTGGAGCATTTGGAGCATAGTCATCTTGTTTACGATCTTTAGTTATGCAATTTTATGCATGAACACTTAATGATCAGCTGTATAAAATGTTTGAAGAACCGTTAGAACTTTTCAATTGATTCGTTTTTGATTCTCTTCCTCTCTCTCTCTCTCTCTCAATCAAACTTAATGTATGTATATAATGATAGATATATGTATATATATATACATATAGATATAGTTTTAGTATTTCTATTTCTCTTTCACAATTCACACTTGTTAATTTATGTATTTATGTACATATGTATATGTATATGTATATGTATAATATATGTCGTCCACATATACATATGTATTAAACGGATTCTCTGGATTTATTTTCCACTCTCTTTGCACATAATTCAAACTGTCAACAAGTCGCGCCCATGCACGAATTATTTCTTTATGATCTTCTGTTATTTTCTTTTCGTAACTTTATTTTGTTCGTTCCGCACACGCGAAAGTCTGCAAACCGACTGATACTAACCAACCATGGCCTGGACTCTCCGGCAATGGCTTTGACTCTGGCTATGGCTTTGGCTTTGGCTCTGGCACTGGCACTGGCACTGGCACTGACGCTGGCTCTGGCTCTGACGTTGGCTTTAACATGGCAGCGACGTCAACGTCAAGCTCACTGGCCTGGCAGCGAACGGCAAAGACAGAGACAGAGCTCAGAGCTCTGAGTTGGACTTCTCATTGCCCAGGCCCGTTTGTGTTCTCAATATGCTAATGTGACAGTTTGCCATGTGGAGTTCTTGGAGCTCTTGATTCTTGGTCTCTCAAACGCAGACGCATATATGTACATATATATATATATATATAGCTTTTGGACCGCTCCAATCTTCCCCTTTCTCCTCACTGATGGGTTTGGAAGTTGTCGTTGTCGTTGTCCGTTGTCCGTTGGCCATCGGCCGTTTTATGTTTGTTTATTATGCTGGAAACGTCAATACACCGTAAGAATTTTAATGAATGTACTTATAGATTTTTACATGATATGTCTATTTTAATGAAAAGTAATATTAATTATCTACTTATGTATAGAAGGGGAACAATTTTATAGAAAATTGTTTGTCTCATTTAGTTGTGCATGTAAAGAAAAGTATATACATATTTAAATACTTATAAATAAATCCCAACGATTTCTCCTTCATCTCTGAAATAAACACAACTTTTCATCCTAATATTTTAATTGTGATCATAATATTTTAATTGTGATTTATATTTATATTTTATATTACAATTTCCACTTTTTCATTCGATTTACTCAAAGTATTTAAAGTTATGGATATTTAAAATATAAATGTCTTTTATTCTTAATAAGTATGGCAAAAGAAACTAAAATATATGATTTTTTAAATAAGTAACATTTAAGTTAAGTAACAAATAAGTTAAATATTAATACATACTAAAATATATTCAGGTGTACAATAATGATTCTGCATTTCGCCAGCTTCAGTTTCCCAAAAAGAATTTGAATAGACCGAGTCATTAGTATGTATTTTAATACTGTTAACGTTAGATATGTAAATCTATTTATTTTTTTTTTTTTTCAGTGCGGCTAAATGATATCTAACTAATACCCACTCCATGCACTAGAACAAAATAGCCCCAAACACAAACTTCCGTTAAATGGGTAATCAAACAGACTGGCTTTTGGGCCCTAGAACCTAACTGAATTAAGTAAATAAAACTTGGATATTAATTTATTTAATTAGAAAATATTCAATAATGTTGGGATATGTTACGAGGGGACACATGCATACATACATACATACAATATGCATATTTAAATACAGAAACTCAAAAGAAGTTTTGTCTCTTTTAATGCTTTCCGACACTTTTTTCCCTGACACTATCATCAACTCACACATACACACACGCACACACACATATATATATATATGTATGAGAGAGAGAGAGGGGGAAAAAATTTGCATTTTCATGTTCATTTGGCACAACTTCAATTCACAAAAAATGTTCGTAAAACAAAAAAAAAACACACATAAATTGTAATTTTTCACATTTAACGAATCAAATGAATCAGTGGCGAGGCATCAAATAAAATTACGTAAATGTTAATCAACTGTTCCAGATTGGAAAATTGTGTTAGTTGTTGTTGTTGTTGTTGTTGTTGTTGTTATTGCTGACCCAATTATATGTATGAAAATTGGTTAAATTGTGTACTTTCGGAGGTTTTTATTTGGTTAAATGTGAAATTTCCATTTAATGACTGAACGATAATTTATGTCATAAATGAACGATGATGAAAATGTAATTGAACGTTAAATATATAATTAGAACACAACCGAATGATTAACCAAGGGTATACTATATGTATATATGTATGTATATACATACGTAGTATTTTCAGTTGGATTGGAATAGAAATACAAATAAATCAAACATATTGTTAATTGATCTTTTGACTTTATAGAAACAATTTAATTTTCATAGCCTATAGCCAAAGAATGCCTTGAAAACCAAAAAACAAAACAATTATTGGGTCCAATTGTAGCTATGGCAGCTAGTGCATTTACATAGCTGATAATCGGTCAACTTATCAAAAATATTTCAAGACATACTAAACTCAACTTTTATTTATAACTGATCGTGCGTATGAATATGATATAGTCAACAGATTGGACTGATACCAAGATACATATACAATGCCTGACTGTTTGGCAGTCTTGCGGGTCACGGAGAAAAATCTGTTGATTCGGACAGACGGACGGACAGACCTTTGTAGGAACAGTTAGACAAACAGATATATCAACTTAACTCATGCTGATTAAGAATAAATATAATGTATATATGTAAATGCATATAGTGTATACATTTTTGCTTATAATTAATTATACCCTCTGTAAGAGTATTAAAATCACGTATTTTGCGTGACATCATTCTAATGTCGATCTTTTTACAAAATTCCTATGAAAGTCTTCAATGTATTTGAGGTCTGTTGAATTCATTTTTCTTTTCAATTAATTTTTATAAAATTATTTAATAAGCAAATCAATAATCCGGATCGATAAGCTACAGAGAAAACAATTTCAATCATGCAAGCAATTATGAAAGCATCAAAATAAGTATGCACTTGTATACATTATATACATATATGTACATACATACATACATATATAAAAAAAAAATTGAACGAGTTATTATGCAGACCGTGTCGAGAAAAGTTAAAGTGCGCTTTAATTGCGCTTTGCTTGCAGTCGCCCGATGTAATATTTGTACCCTCGCCGAGGGTATATTAATATTTTGGTTCAGAAGTAGTCTATGCAATGCATAGAATGAAGTATCTCAAACTTTGTTGATTTTCAACAGAGTCAGTCGACTATATGATACAACAGTTATAGGAACAATCGAAGCTAGCAATTTGTATGTATACAAGTCTTGTGTCCCAGCCATGGACATTAAATTTAGATAATACTAGTGTTATGTACTTACATATATACATACATGATTCTCAATGATTTTGGTAAATAATATATGAACGTAGTTGTCAAAGAACAAGGGTATACGTTACCATCCTTCTAGACAAAAGTCCGTTAAATGCAAATTTAAGCCTAAAAATCAAGCATAATTTTTTATTGCTTTTTTTAGAAAGTGCAAGTTATTTATAGTCATCAAGCATCACAAGGATATAACTGATATTTATGTTGTAATTATTTTTCTTAATACGAATATGTACATATATATATATATATGTACATTTGTATTTAAAACCCCAAAAGTTTATTGTTAGAAGGGCTAATCATTTCTACAGTTGTAATCAGTTGAGTTATCAGTCTAGTAAGTTTAATATATTCCGTAGGATTGATCAGTGATAATAATACAAGACTAATTCTGATTCACCAATAAGGCTAAGTCAACATGTGTATTTATGCTGATTAAAAATCATTATATATATGTATGTATGTACAAATATACTTTAAGCGATCAGAAATATTTTCCTTTCGCTTGACACAAGCATTTTGGCCATTTTAATATACATACTATATATTTCAGGGTATAAAGACTTTTTATGCATATTAAAAATTTTCATTTCTGTTCCTCGTGTCCGAGAAAAGTCAATAGTCCATACCGAAATACTTATGTATGGAGTTTTCCTTATTCATTAAAAACATGCAAATATTGTCTTAAAATCAAAGTTAAAATGCTCCCCATCTCATTTATTTTAGATCTACTCGGAATTGTTAATTAGAGGGAAATCAAGTTCGAAAAAAAAAAAATAGTTTTGAAACTCAAGAGAGCATAAAACAAATCTGTGACATGCAAGACAGAAGAAGCAGCTCAGACACGACACGATCATTGCATAACCAAGATTAGAGAAGGAACATTATCATAGCCAACGAAGCAAAATGAGTGGCGGGACTGTGGATATGATCATTGCTGGAGAAGCATCAGACGGAGATGGAGGCATACCGCAAACAAAAGCAGCCAAGCGAGTCAGGAGTCATGCCAGAGCGGGACGGAATACCTCATCGGCTGGCATCCATGGTCGTGGCAGTATTGGTAGTGTTAGTTCTAACATCTACAAGGCCTTTCAAAAGCGTTTCCTTAGCAGCGATGATTCTGGTGACTATCGCAGGCTAAGACAAAGGGATGCGGAGACCGGAGGAGTAAATGTTTATGCCACATCCGATGAGGAGAACCAATTAAGTAGTAGCAGTGTGGATGATCTCTTTGCTCAGGAAAAGGAACGACGAAAATGGAGAACTAAAGTCCCATCGGAACAGCGCAGGGACAGGGCAAGAAAGGTAAGTGATATTCCATGTCTCAAATTCCAACTTGACTTTCCATTTCGTTATCAAAATCAGCAAAAACTAATAATGTATTCATCTCAAGTCTCATCAAGTCGAGTTATATGAGTACGTGATTTAAATTGGTTCAATCACTGCACGAGGCTTAAGCTAATTAAATGTCTATATACATATATACATACATATATACATACATATATGTACATATGTACATATACATATACATATACAAACAGGTCCTTCATCTGGTCAGATCCGACCAATTCGTAAACTTAGAAACTAAGAAGTTTATTTAACGAGTTTCATCGACTGACGGTCGCGGGGTTATATGGATCTGGTTATTTATATTGATGAAGAATGTATACATATGTATGTATGTATGTATATAAATATGTACTCTATGGGGGAGTAGCGCCTATTTTGATGCGTTACAAACATCTGACCAATTTTATTATACCCTTTGCAAAGGTTCACAAAGAGTTAAAGATATTCCAGGGGGTAAAACTTCTCTTATCCTATCGCAATAACAAGCGCTCACTTTTTATGCTGATCTTTCAGAACAAGGTGTTAATACATAGATAGATCTCAAGTACTTGTGCTCTGTCTCTCTGTATGAACACCGAAATTTTGAAAGCTATTATAAAACTAGTTTGGGTGACCGCCTTGCCCGTGGTTCAGATTAGAGGTGGGCACGGGCCGGGATTTTGTCGGATACCCGCGGGCAGCCCGCGGGATCCGTCGTGGGTATGCGCAGAAAAATACAATTTCGGGTCGGGTACGGGTGGTTGTGATTTATGCCGCTTAACCCGGTTTACCCGAAATAAATTTAGGATATATGATTCTGTTAAATATTTAAATATATCCTTTTTTTTTGTCTGGAAACGGTTAAAAGCATAATGTACGAAATTTCCGAAATTCACAGTTGGATGACATTAAAATTGAAAACTCTCCGCCAAACATCACACATCAAAATGCTCACTTGGTACTTAATAAGTTCATTTAATAAGTCGTGTAGATTTTTATGAACTTTGTGACCACTGTGCATATACCCTTTCTCCCAAAAAAAAAAAAAATCAGCTGTTGTCAAAGCTCTCACATTGTTTGCAAACAACCGGTAAAAGCTTTGCCAACAGCTGTTTTTAGCTATTCTCTCATTGCCTACCCATTCGCTATCACTCTCTATTTCTCTCTTGAGTGTTTTTCTGTTCGTCAAGCTTTTTTCTTTGCAAATGGCCTAACGGTTAAAGGCCATCTTTGAACTTTCTATTTTACACCGCTGGAGGTAAAAAATCTTTTTCATTCTGTTATATACGGAATTCTTGTTGTAGGCCATTTCGTGCTCCAATGGACTTTAAAATCGTAACCGCTTAAATTAGGGCGCGTGTTTGGCTTACATTTTGATGTTGTTGTAGTTTAGCCATTTGATACCTAGTATTAAAAAAGTTGAATAGTGTCTTATTAATCATAGAATATAGAGCCATTTGCTAAGCAATGTCTATCCTATTTATTTGTTTCATTTATTTTGTTGATTTTTTATCTATGACCTATTATACATACATACTAATTAATTAGGTATATATGTAAACATATAACTATGTACATATATGTAGTTGGGTTACAATTTTTGTGTGAAATACTCGAATAGTGTTGTCCACCGATAGCAAATTGTTTAGTTTAAAAGTTATCCCCAATTTGGGCTAAGGTATCCTAGAGTCTGTGCTTGAAAAATACTTTCTGTTTTTTTTTTTTTTTTTTTTGGTATTTTCTGGTAAAATGTATGACTTTATTAGTTTTATTTTTATGCTGGTGCTTGGTGCTCCTCGCTTGACTGCACACGCTCAACTGTGCGGCAACTCTCGGCATTCATCCTTGTATTCTGGTTTTGCTTTTGCGGTTGTTGTGGGAATTATTTAACTAGGCGCATTCATTTTAGCGGGTGTAGGGATGGGGCAAGGCGGAAGGGGAGGCATCACAGCACTTTGTTGTCGGAAGTAGTTCCTAGCTTTTGTCGCCGTTCGCTCAACTCCAAAAATAAATGGCCAAAAATGTTAAATTTTGTCTCAGTTGCGCCAGTATGTCGCCAAAAAAATGCAATCGCTAGACCCAGATCTTGGCTGGGATAGCCAAAATGAAAAGCCAACTTTTTTTTATCAAAAAAAAAAAAAGAAAAAGAAAAGCAGGCAAACCAAAAAGTACACTCTTGGATACGAGAATTCTTTACCAGGTGGCCACACTATAGTAGTAAGGGGTCGCTGTTCTTGCCCCATGACCTTCTATAGACGTCTTTTGGTGCTGTAGGTCCATTTGGTCACAGTTACGCACCAAGATGTAAGTATGCTAAAGATCAGAGGCGTGTACTTCTAGCTTTGGTCTAGATAAGCTCGACGAATCGAGCAGGGTTCTTTCTTCATTCTGGTCAAATGTCTCTCATTAAGAAAATTATAAGTGCACTCACGGAAGAATTAAATGGAAGATAAAAAGGAACTGGTTAAGTTATGCAGGCTTTTGCTTGTTAGGTCAGCTGGAGGTGTTGGTTGCTTACCCATTCTGTACTCACCCTACCTTGGCAACTGTTGGAGATTCCCCTAAACAAACTCCAAAGCGATCAACTAGATTATGTACTTATAATGATGGCATGTTTTGGTTAAGGCGACGAACTCCGTGTTAATAGAGATTACTCAAACATTTTCAAATTTCAATTCACATTTTAATTTCAAAACTAAAATGCATTGGTAGTTGCTTATGGCTAATTAAGTTTCAAGTTAATTCGCATTATAAGAGGGAAATAGATTATTTAATAATAAAGGAAGAAAATGAAGTTCTACCTCAAAGATGGGTATATGTATACATATATGTATGTATAAATCGATTCATAGTTTACCTGTTTGAGATTATATATGTATTTATTAAGACATAATTATAACGTTATATTTACTTTACTTATGCTAGATTTAATTAAATTTAAATTTAAATTTATATATTTTGCATTTCAATTGTTTTAGCTTCGCATTATTTAAATGTTGGTTCCTTACACTTCCTTGCACTTTTGATGAACTAAATTTATACACAAATTTATGTCTTTTTTATTCATTTTCTTAGCCAATATTAATTGGCTTAAACACGATATATTTAAGCGTTTAGTCAGCATCAGAGTGAAAAATCAAATGAACGAGTGTCTTTATCAAAAATTGAAATCAAGACAACTCAAATGAAAAAAGCTCAAATATGTATATATATATATATATGTATATATATCAGGATTATATAAAAGGATTAAAACATAATGAAAGTGTAAAAGAATTTAAAAAAAAACTTTAACCCTTATGGTGTTTAACATATCTCTCTATGTTGAGTGTTTAAATAAATTGTTACTGCTGTTACATAGGTTATTATAAAGTTCGTACATACAAATGTACATACATATGTATGTATGTATGCACATATGTGGGTATGTGTGCAGACTTCCGTCGCCTAAAATAAAATGTACAAGTTTTCAATGTTCCAATGATTTATGCATGCTACTTAATGCCTTCTTAATTACATTTTATGTTACAAAAGAAAAGAAAAGAAAAGAAAAAAAAAAAGAAATTGCATACCAGAGAATATTTCTTATTGAAAAACAGCAGTTGGGCTCACAAATCAAACGATACAAGAGAAGAGAAGAGAAGAGATGAGAAGAGGGGGAAGTTCGGGTTTCGGTTTGGAGGTGAGGAGGCAAGGGCAAGAAAAAAGGCGTCCCAGCTGCCAGCTACCATTTTCACTTTCACTTTCAGTGCCATGAAACGTTACGTGCGTCGGAAACAAACATCTATTGAGCCGTAGGGTCAGGGAAGGAGCACGGGTTGGTTGCGTTCAGTTCGGTTTGGTTTGGGTTCTTTTGGTTTCTTTTAGAATGGCGGCGGAGGAGGAGGGCGGGGGCACACTTCCTCTTTGTATATTCAGTCAACACACAAATTTTTCCTTTCCTTATTTTTTTCGTCGTATTGCAGTTCCAAACCAGAATACAATTACACCATGTATTCATATATCGTTCATTGTCTGGTTTGCGTTGTCAGCTGGCATCCAGGGATCTGTTTTTTTTTTATTTTTATTTTTTTTTTTTTCAGTTTCCACTCTGTTAATGATAGTTGGTTGGGACAAGGTTAAAGCTCAGTTACGCCGTATTACTTAACATTGAAAAAGCTTTAAACTTCCTTTCCATATTGAGTTTGCATAATTGCAAACCTTTAACTAGAGCAGAGTAATACTCCTCCTAATCAGTAATCCACTCATTCTGTTCTGAGATTGTATAGATGACCACAATGGATGGAACACCATATTCCTATATTTAATTAATAAGATTCTTTAATGATTGCAATAATTATGTCCATTCTTGACAGTTAATTAAAAGTCCTTAAGACATTTCCGTTCAATTCTTACAGCATTGGCAAAATCTATTATTATATATTATATTATATATTCCGATGACTTCTTGTGTTGGCAATTAATTGCGTAATACATTTTTCCCGATTTAGTAAATATCGAATTTTATAAGGTTTACGTTTTGATCAGATGAATCGGTCATTCATTTTAATGTTCTCTGTTTACAGAGTCAAGGTATGTATATACATATATACATACATACCTACATACATACTACATACTTACATATACATACTACATACCTACATACTTACATACATATATTAATGTGCCCAAATAGACAAATCGAATCACTTCTGATTTTCTGATTAAGACATATTTATCGCTCGGTTCATATTATTACCGAGATTTCAGATATTATAAAACTTGAAAATTACCATCAAGTTATTTTAAATTTTTATGCCTTGTATAAACAACTAAATTCCTTATTTCATTTTTTTTATACATTTTAATATGTTTATATGTCTTAATATATTTTCTTTTTAAACAATTTCGTCAACCTAAAATTTTATTGATGTTTCATTCGATGTAGAACAAGCGGAATACTATCACGAGAATTTGGCTCCCATTGTTAGGCTTGCATTTACAGGGTATTCCCAAGTATTATAAGTCTATATTTATATATATATATATTTCTTTTTGCTCATGGTAAACAAATTAAACACGTACTACAAAGGGAGAGGGAAACAAGCAAAATAAAAAACTGAAAATCATTTCATTTTTTATACCCTTTACCCATAGACTAAAAAAAAGTCTATTGAAATAGTCAGAAAGGATGTAACAAGCAAAAATAAATAAATCAAGGCCAACAAAGTTGCAACGTTTAGCTTAAGTTTTAATATTGACTGAGATAAAATGTATATATCCTATATCCTTGTGACTTGTAATGGATTGATGATTTTTGTGAAATTTTAGTTAGGTCTTAACTTGGTTCAGTGTATAATTCAAGTTGACTTGGTTAATTTGCTTGTACCATTTTTTTTTTTTTTTTTTTTTTTTTTGTTTTCTGTGTTGTTCTGCTCCCTATACAACTGTAGTTCTGTCCGGTCTAGCAGCTATGCTGGACACAGAGCCAGAGTGTAGTGCCAGAAACAGACCCAGACCCATTCTCGGTGGCGGGTTCCTACCACGTTCCATAGATGGTGGTGTAAACCGAATAATGTGGCTGCATCCATGTTGGCAGTCAGAGCCATGTTTTCATTTCTCAAATTAGCTGCTGTCGCCGGTTTTGGCGCGTGAAAAATGCAAAATTTTTTTTTTCACAAGAAGGTCAACAATAATTATACAATACAGTTTATTATTTACAAAACAATTGTTTTTGACAAGCGAAATATATATATTTTTGTGTTGGCAAAAAAAAGTTTTTTAATTGGAAATGCCCAAGCATAGTTGGGACTTGGCCTTGAGGGAGTTTTTTTTTTTTTTTTTTGTCCCATTTTCGTTGACAATGAGTTATACGAGATGTGGAAAATTGAAGGGTTGAGAGTTTGGTGCCACAACAATTTCCCTTTCAATACCTCTATCTCTCTCGCACTCTCTCTCTCACTCTCTATCTGTCTCTCTCTCTCAAATATACTGTCTATTGTGCTCTTTCTGTCTTTGTGTTCTGTAATCCTGTTACCTAGTCTACAGAAGTAAACAATTACATGAAAAATTTTCATTGTAGTAAGCTGGGAAATCGATTTCTCGGCTTTTAACTTAATGTAGCTAAATGGCAATAGAATATTCTTGAGATTGTCGTAAGTGATAAACTAAAAGATAGTTTGATTTAGTGACAATTATATATTATATATTGTAAGTCCGATTTGTGTATGGCAATATGTCCATTTTCGATAATCCAGAACAATTGAAACAATTGCAAAATCTCCTGAATCCACGTCAAACTCGACCGGGTTGTGACTACAGTAGCAGCGATGATGAAGAAGATTCACTAGTGGCACGTAGACTTGGTGAGTGAATTATATAAGATTACGATGAGGGTGTGTATCGAATATGGTTTATATGTATATATATTAGATCCGGGTAGTATTGGACCTGGCCCAGCCAAGGCGAAGACGACAAAATCACCAAATTTATTGGCCACACCATTAAAGGAAACGCTTAATTCACAGCCAACCACTTTAGAGGAATGGCAGGAGCAACAGGATCGTCAAAATGCTGATGAGCTGGAGACTCGCAAATCACCGGAATATACAATGACATATCGTCAGGCTGTGGGCACCGAGGATGTCTTCCTACAGGTAGAAATGTATTTCCTAATACATAATATCAAATTTAAAATCTTATTAAAATGTTCATTCAGATGGGAAATCGTACCGGTGCTTCAGCTAGCTGTGAGGATCTTATTCTAGAGATATCATTGCCCGATGAAGAAATGTCAGCCGATAAGATGAACCTTAGTCTTCAGGAAACTGAATTGGATCTAGGCACTGGCCTGTATCGACTTAGGTTACCTTTGCCTCATCCCGTTGACGTGGACCGGTGTCAGGCGAAATACGATGTTGAGCTAAAAAAATTACGTCTTACTTTAAGACTTCGTAGGGAATTAGATTACGTTAACTTTTAAATCAACAAAACATATTCCGGCCTTTTTTGACTCAAAAAGAAATCTTCTCTCTATCTCGCTCTCTCTCTCTCTCTCTGTTTTTTTTTCTCTTTCTCGCATTCTCTCGCTCTCCTGTGGGACTAACTTTATTGTATTCTGCTTATGAAATTTTATTTTAAATATTTCATTAATATTGTTCAATCGAAAACTATCTGGAAATTCACAGTAAAAATAATAAGATGGAATATAGTCAGAGTTTGTTTGAATTGAGATTTTACCCCAAATTATCATGTACATATTTAACAAGTTCAAACCTTTTCCTCTCAAATAAATTCCAAATTGATACAGAATATATGATTTTTCTCAAATGTGGGAATATGCACTATAAGTTATTTTAATTTATTGTTCATATATATATATATGTATATATATAGAGCCCTTTATGTCCTTTATTTGAAATCTTATTGTGTCCAATTAAAATTTACAATTTTTGTATCTACAATGTATTTATTTTTTAAGCAAAAGTTTACAACATTTCTCCTATATGAATGAAGTAAGCAAATCGTCCCTGCCGACTTGGTGTATACCCTATACACCTATAAAACATATTTTGGCTTGCTAGAATGAAAAGAATAATCAATCAATGGTAATTTCGAAGTTGATTGGTACAGGGTATACTCCGAGTCGAGACGACTTGCTTACTCTTCAATTCTTTCTATTCTTGGACACTGGTAAAGTGTTTCCCATAAGAATGGAAAATTTTGAAGAGTCTTAAAACTTCACTATGGTCGATTTTATCAAAAAATCTATCCCCTATTTCAGTATTTCATTTTCCGCATAATCAACTTGACCAACTGTCGTCTGGATGGGTATAGCCATCATACCATCATCTCAAGGCCATTGAAATTGAAAGTCCTAAAAACTTGTCGCACCCGCTGTCTAATGATTTATTATCAAAGAAAAGTTTTCGCCAAAGCAAATGATTAAGAATAGGGAAAGAAGGAGTCCACCCAGTAGTCGAAACTATTCACAACGCGGAGCACGCTCTGGCATTCGGCTAAAAACTTTATGTCCTTCTATCTTTAGCGGGCTTACCAGCCTATTTCTGTTACCACACAATGCACATACATCCCTTGCTACCGAACAAAAAAAAAAAAAAAAAAAAGATGTCAAAGGCTGACTTGTCTGAACTTCTTTTTTCCATCCAGACACTTTATCATGTCTCCTGACCAGCTTGCCTGGAGCGCACAAATTGAATTGTGCCAGCGTCAGTCAAAGTAAATGAGGCAAAACGCAGCCGCAGACTCAGCAGGCAGCAAAAGGAAATTATAAAAAAAAAAAAAGGAAGCTCATTTTTTTGTATTTGACTTTTGTCTGTATATATATATATATCCTTTAGAGAAAGGTTCACAAGGATTTTGGAAATACGTTTCTTACTTATAGAATATACTGCAAACACCATCAATTGCTTGGTATAGGGTATTAAAAGTGCGGCATTGCTTGAATTATGTTCACATGGGTTGGTAATGCTCGTTGCCGGGTTTGTTGCCTGCATTTGACAAATATTTAGCCAAAGTGATTTTTGACAGCATCATAAAAAGGGCTTCAGTCGTTCTCTGAACTTATTTTATTTATCTGTGTGTGTGTGTGTCTCTATTTGTATATATATATATGTGTGTGTGTGTGTGTGTGTGTGTGTGTGTGTGTGTGTGTGTATAGTAATGCTTCATCCTTGGCTTGAGAATAATTTGTGATTGACCCGGGGCGGATGACCAATGCGGCGTATGCGCAATTTGACAGAAAAATGAGAAACTCAAAAAGACAAGCCCAAATATTTTGATATGGTATCATGTCCCTTTAAATATGATTGGGTCGTGTAACTTAACTTGAATTTTGATTAACGTAAATAGAATGAAATATATTTCAAATATTTCAATTTGTCCAAAAAAAAAAAAAAAAAAAATGTCACAAAAGATTGATTACAAAATTTAAAAAGTAAAACCATTTTAAATTTCTTTGGCACTTAATAAGCCTTGGCAATCTTACCACAAACATGCGTTCAATGACATTCAGCAGAGTGGAAAGTTGCCAACAACAAAATAAAAAAAAAAAAAAAAAAACAGTTCAAAATGAACGGAAAAACCTTTTTGCCTCTCCTTTTTTTTTTTCTTTTTTTTTTTTTTTTTGGAACAATTTTTGCTGCCATGTGTTGACGCTAGACTTCAAAAAAAAAAAAAAAAAAGTAAGCAAAAGGCAAATACAAAAACTAGCAAAAGCTAACAAAAAATGGCTGACAAAAAATTGCAAGATTGGTATACAATTTTTTTTTTTTTTTTTCAGCTCATTTACACAAACGCACGTTTCATCATCACCATCAACACGAGAAGTGGTAAATGGTAACTGGGAGCTGGTAACTGAAACTGAGTTTATTTGCTGAGCCGCACCCTTTTTATATACCCTATATCTTTTTTCACAGGATACAAGGGTATATTGCAGGTAGCATTAGGTGTGGAACAGATAGAAGACTAAATTTTCAGAAAATTTATGTAAAATTAGTAAACGAATATTATAAAATGTTGACCTATCCATTTCAATATGATAGAGCTTAAGAATTGTTTATGTGTACATTAAGGGTATTTGAGAAGTCGGCAAGTCGACTTCTCTTTACACCATGCATGTATTTAGAAAACTTTTCATCCCAACACAAATAGTCATTCAAATGCAAAATTTGCCCATGTTTCCATGTGCGTAGAGCAAACTTTTTGAATGCCTAGGATAATGTGCGGACATTTTGTAGTCATGGGTAAAATATTTTACTATTTAACGTTAAATAAAAAGGAAAAAAAGAAGAAAACAAAAACTCCAACCTACTTTCAATGTGCAAATAGTAAAAAGTTCTTTATCATTGGCAATGAATAAAACTTGTTTAGATGGCCTTGCTATATGATTTATGGTCTATGGTTGTTTTTTGTTTTTTTTTTTTAAATAATTGAACTGCCGAACAGTACTTGAAAAATGTAATAAGCTCTACAATTCCCACCAATCGAAATCGAATATTACATTTACAACTTTTTTTTTGCATTTTTTTTTTGTTTTTGAGTGGCACTTAACCTGTAAAATGGCGAACCAAATTGCGCACTTGCGCTTGTAAGTGAAGGTGCACAATGAGATTTCAATCTGAAATGTATTGGAAACAATTGCGGCTCACACCATTTCTCGAGTCAATCTTAAATGCCTTTAATGCCTTGGCTTATTCCATATTTTATTTAAATACTGAAGACCAAAAGCCGTACATATATCTACATATATATCTTTATAAATAACTGTTATTTAAGTTATTTTTATTTCTCCAATTTCTGAAGGTCCTTTGCACATTTCCAGCCACGAAACTTTCCCTTAGGCTAATTGCCATCACATTAAAGTTAGCATATAATACAATTTGATATGTTGCCACGTTTCTTTATTTTTTTTACGACTTTTATTTTAATTTTTTTTTTTTTTTTTGTCATATTGTGTGTGCATCCATTTTTTTTTTTTTATTTATTGGACTTTTACTGCATAACAGAACCGTGCTTTCTTTCTTTATCCTTATATATATATATCCATTGTAGTATGTGTGTTGGTCAGCCAACAACAACAACAACACCACCACCACCATCACCACCACCACCACCAGCAACTTTTTCGGTATTTCCGTTCCACATAAATCTGCAGATTTTAATTACCAGGAAAACCATTTCCTTGTCGACAAATTTAAAATTTAAAGCGTGAAGAAATTTGAATGAATATGAGATCATATAGAAAACATATACAAATGTGAATATTTAACAATATTATTTATAGTACCTATATAAAATAAATAATTTTACAAAGATTATGCATTAAGTTTCACTATAATTTTTTGTATACCCCACATATATGATATGCTTAAGTGTACGATATATTTTTCAAAAGACTTAATTATATATCCAAAATCCATGAGCTACCTGAATTTCGTTCAAATTGTATAAAACCCAATGATAATGGGTGTGACAACTTGTCTATCAATGTTCTATTTTCCATAAGTATATAAGGATTTAACGGAACGTCGCTATCCTTCCTGACCATATCCACCGCACACGGTCCACTCGGATTATGATTCTGCTACCAGTCATGACTATGCCAGGCGCTGTCAACTGTTGGACATTTCTTTTACTAAATTTAGCTAAAGACCAGAAACTATCCTATTTGAAATAAATGATAGGATTAAATATGGCTTACAGTCATTTTTAGAAGGTACTGTACAAGAATGAATTAAAATTAACAAAAATAATGAAGCAAGCATGAGTATACCCTGTATCAGGTAGAGATATTTAAAACATCTCCGGGAGCTAGTTGTTCATATGAACAGACGGACAGATGAATATATATATATATATATATAATCGATTCGGCTATTGATGCTGAACAAGAATATATACATATATATAATTTATGGTTTCAGAAATGTTTCCTTGTGCCTGTGACTGCCTATTAATGTACATTATAGGGACTTTACACTATCGGTACAGGGTATATAAATAAAAGAATAAAATTTGTACTATATACTATATACTTCTGCTATATATGTATATACATGCACTGAATAAATTGCAACAGTTTCATTGAGCACACAGGAAGGACTCGAACTATATATTATATTAGCGATTATGAAAGAAAATGCACTGTCAATTTTCGGCTGGGAAATAAAATTCACGAAATCTTTGACTTCATTTTAATGGAGAAATTCTATTTTAAAGGAATTTACTAATTTTGCCACATGTAATGGGTATTTTTCACAGTTCATTTTTGCTTACATATAAAATAGAGAAGAAACGTTTAAAGACAAACGAAGCAAGAAAGAAAATAGAAACAAAAATATTACCCATACGCCATGTGATGCCCAATGTTTTGGCATCTTTTGTGTTCCTTTGCCATGTAAGCAAGACAAAATAACAAAATCATTGTGGAATTTAATTAAGTTGTTGTTGTTGTTGTTGTTGTTGTTGGATTCAAGAGAAGGAGTATGAAAGGGGCAAAAGGGGGGAAAGGGCCGAGGGAGAGGGGAGAGAAGAGCCCATTAACACATTTTTCAAGTTTAATTCAACGTAATAACAAATTTGTGAGCGAACATGGAAGAAAGAGTGCAAAATGAGAGGATACGAATTGAGATACATAGGGGGGGCGGGGGTAGTAAGAAAATGGCAAAAGAAGGCACTTTAGCAGCCATATAAATTACTGACAGACATGAGCCGCATAGGAAAAGTGTTTTGCCATTAAGTCTTACACATACACACTTAACCAACCACGTGTTTGCAGAAGAAAAAGGAAAAGTCAAGACAAGTCATTGCCAGCTGACGTGCTACTCTTTAAGCACTTGAACTGACTTTCCCTTCTTACTCCTTAATTAAAACAAATACACAAAAACAAAAAAAAAACACTAGTGCAGAGAAACTATACCATCTTGTCAAGATAATATTATTATTTTCATTCATTATATGTATTTTAATACCCTTACAAATACAATAAAATTGAAAGTTTTTATTAAAAAGAAATAGAAACAACAAAAATCGAATTGATATACAATTAAAATTGAACAATATATGTATGTATGTTTTGTAATAAAATAAAAAAAAAACAAATGAAATTATTATTGTTAGTCTAAAAGAATGGCCAACAATCCAGAAGCAATTGGCCATTAGACGTTTAAGTGGCGTTTGACTAAACAGAACGACCAATTGATCATAATGAAACTAATTCTAAATCCCATCAAATCAAACCTGATTAAAGGTGTAAAATACTGCGATACAATATTTATTTCTACTTCTAAAAGCAATAAAAATAATATATATAAAAGCAATTGAAATTCTTGAATCAGCCGAATCGGGCTACTATACATACATATGTAGTTTTTTTTTATTTTTATTTTTATAAGGAACACTTTATTTCAGATAAGTTTTAATATTTCTCAAGTGTGGGTGATTTACATGAAACAAAAATAAAGAGTACAGCCATTGACCTTTTCCTGCTTAAACAATTAATACAAATAATACATAATGAAATTTATTTTAAGATAACATAATATGAAGGGGAAAAAATAAGCAAAACCCCATAAACATAAAAGTTTTCATTAAACACTTTGTTCGAGTGTCTATATATATATATATAGAATAGAATTTTACAAAATCGAGAAATACATTATGAAAGTGACAAAGGTTACCCTGCTGAGTTTATCTCATATTGAAGACAAATTGAAAGCCATTTCAGATATGGGTATTAGGTCATGAAATTGCCAAGGGTATATAGTTTTCGGCACACCGATATTGCTATATTTGATACTTTTAGTCGTTCTTAGGCATAGTTCTGTTGTTTTTGTTGTTGACACGCTATTTATGTCACGTGAAAAGAAAAAAAAAACAAAAACAAAAACAAATTGCTAGTCAAGTCAGTCGCATTTGGGTGGTTAGGCGTGACCTCTTCACATTAATATCGAAGTGGATAGAAGCATGATGGCATTTTAATGTAAGAAACTTAACTTATAACTAAACGTATGGTTATTTATTGGTATGGTCAGGCAGATTCATGTTCTTTCAGTATTAGCAACATGTTGCCAAAATGGATAGTTCGTAGTCCTCTAACATATAAAGTAACAGATGGGTAGACTAAGAAATTAATTATCAAATCATATCAATAAGATAGTCAAAGATAAATGGAACTAATAAAAACGAAACAATAAAAGAACACATACATACATACATACATACATACATATTAGAAGGTAGAATGAAATTAAAGCATAGGAAAAGCAAGGCGAGAAAATGAACTCGGCATTTCCGACATTTCCATTCTTTGTTCTTTTTATACCCTGTACCCTGTAGGGTAAAAGGGTATATTAAAGTCGCTAAAAATGTATGTAGCAGGCAGAAGGAAATATTTTCGACCCCCACAAAGTATATATATTCTTGATCAGCATCAACAGCCGAGTCGATATAGCCATGTCCTAGATCTTAGAGACCATAAGAATCAGAATGAGCAAACTTGGTACGTCTAGTGCCTAATTTTTGCCACGCCCCAAATTAGAAAAACCCTATAACTAGAGTTATATTAAAGCTACAATATTTCTTGCCATGGGCAGCAGCTGAAGTAAAAGATGGCCAACTTACAGCCTATAGTTAAAATCCTTCAAAAGAAGGACAACGGACAAATCCTTAGAAGGAACTTCTACTTCAGAGGGCTCCAATTCAGTCAAATCTCGTCCGATTTTGAAAAACTATGTCTTTATTTGCTTTTCAGAATCGCCATTTTTAATTAACATAAAAATCTGGAAAACTAATTTTCAACTCGATTTTCGCAAATTTTAACGATGGTTACACTGCAAAAATTCACGAAAATCCGGTGAAAATTTTTTTTTTCAACTTTTTTGAACTTTTAATGCAGTTTTTTAATACAGAAATTATCTAGAAGATTAATGTAAAACTCTTCAAAATCGGCCAAAAGATGCCCAACTTAGAGCATATAGAACATTGTTAAAATCCTTCAAAAGAAGGAGAACAGACAAATCCTTCGAAAGAACCTCTACTTCAGAGGGCTCCAATTCAGTCAAATCTCGTCCGATTTTGAAAAACTATGTCTTTGTTTGCTTTTCAGAATCGCCATTTTTAATTAACATAAAAATCTGGAAAACTAATTTTCAACTCGATTTTCGCAAATTTTAACGATGGTTACACTGCAAAAATTCACGAAAATCCGGTGAAAATTTTTTTTTTCAACTTTTTTGAACTTTTAATGCAGTTTTTTAATACAGAAATTATCTAGAAGATTAATGTAAAACTCTTCAAAATCGGCCAAAAGATGCCCAACTTAGAGCATATAGAACATTGTTAAAATCCTTCAAAAGAAGGAGAACAGACAAATCCTTCGAAAGAACCTCTACTTCAGAGGGCTCCAATTCAGTCAAATCTCGTCCGATTTTGAAAAACTATGTCTTTGTTTGCTTTTCAGAATCGCCATTTTTAATTAACATAAAAATCTGGAAAACTAATTTTCAACTCGATTTTCGCAAATTTTAACGATGGTTACACTGCAAAAAATTTACGAAAATCCGGTGAAAATTATTTTTCCAACTTTTTTCAACTTTTAATGCAGTTTTTTAATACGGAAATTATCTGGAAGATTGATGTAAAACTTTTCCAAATCGGCCAAAAGATGCCCAACTTAGAGCCTATAGAACATCGGTAAAATCCTTCAAAAAAGTCAAAATCCGATTTTAAAAAACTATGTCTTTATTTGATTTTTAGAATCGCCATTTTTAATTAACATAAAGATAATCTGGAAAACTAATTTAAATATAAAATAATTTAATAATTTTATAAATTAATTTAATATAAAGAAAATTTATACTTAATGGATGAGTATTTCGACTGGATTGGTACAGGGTATATTCCAAGTCGGCATGGCCGACTTATGTATGCTTACTTCATTCTTTTATAGACTTTCATTTCGTGTTGGCGGAACTTTCCTTCGCTTTGATAGAAAACTCGTTTCAGCCATTTTAATTTACTTTGATGACATCTGCAGTGATGATTTCTTCATTTCATTTAAGTTTGGGCCTATATTTAAATATGCCTTGCCCACAAAGTTATTTAAATGGAACATCTGCAGCATTAATCTTGTTAAGAACTTGGGCAGAATCTTTTTTGATTTCAACTGCGATTACATATATTTCATAGAAATACATAAGTATAACGCGTATATATAGAACATAGTTTTGAGTATTTTGAATCCATAACATGATTTATTTTTTAATCCATTTAATATGCATATTACAGAACAAATATATGTGTACTAATATTCAAATATTCGCTAAACACCGCTGATTTTTTTTTTTTAAACACATCGCCAGTGACTTTTGTCTTCATTTTTTTTTTCTTTTCTGCTTTAATCAACAAGATCAAATTTCGGACAAACCATTGAGTCACCCATACCTCCCTCAGTCATCTTTAGATAAGTATCTGTAAAATTTGTCTCAGTCAAACCATTATAACCGTCGCCAATCTGATTTTCCATATCAACTGGTGTATTTGTATCAGTATCCACCACCTCCTCCGGGATTTTTTCCATCTTTTCAATAATCGTATTCCCGTCATTCTTCTTGACAGACTTTAGATTCTGATTAACCTGTTGCAAGTCCAAAGTCAAGTGACTAACCCGGTTAACAATACTCGTAATTCGAGTTTGTATATTTAAAATCTTAGTGAGACTTGGATTATGGGATGACAATGGGACGAGTTCATTGGGTGGATCTCCTAATAATGCAAGAGCTGTTATATCACTTTTATAATCCTCTTCCGAAGTGTCTATGGTATGATAAGGATCACTTTGATTTACACCATTGTCTATATTATTATCCAATTGCAGTTCAATTTTTGTTTCATCAATTTCATCTAAAACGGGGCAAACATTATCGGAACTAGCCATTTTATAAAAATTCTAAAGATGTCGTCTTTCCAAAAGTACAAATTATAATGCTTATTTATAAACATATACACATACACTTATACATATGAGAGCACAGGCCTCCTTTGATAAAACTAATTGCAAGTCAAACGATTTAAAGACACGAATTGAAGGCAATTTAAACACTGGTAATGACATCAAAGCAATAAAAATTGTTGTAACGACATTTCTGTCAAAATAGCAAACGAAAGTTCCACAAGCAAAAAAAAATCAAATTCTACAAAGAAGAAAAATCAAGTAGCTATAAGTTGGAAATGCATTCATTCTCTCGCCTTTCTTTTGCAAACGACTTTGTTTCCCAGCCAAAGCCCCCCCCCCCACACACCCCCTTTTCCCTACCCATCTCTTTGCCATTTCCTTATTGCTCTCTCCATTTTTTTTTCTTTTTTTTTTCTGCTTTTGTGTCGCTAATCTCTTTCGCAATATAGCAATAAATCTAATGGTGAACTTTATAATAAATTCCTTAAGGCGTATAAATCGGAAATATAAGAGACTTACAAATGAGTTTTTGCCTCAGTCAAATAAATTGCATTTTATGTGTCTTTGGTGCCGATATACCATATACATATATGGCAAACCTTTTGCCAATTGAAAATTTATTATATCGTTAAAAAACTTTTCTTACGCTGATAAGTAGGCAACAATCGACATTAACATAATGTGGCATAAAATGCATATGGGCGAATCATCCCATGCGGAAGCACTCTTTCATCCACTTTTTTCGTAATAATATTTATTTCATTCGCCTTCTAATCTAGATATTTTAATAGTATCTACAATTCGCTTGCTCATTTAAGAGTTTTTATAACCTGTATCTATACGGTAATACGGGTATATTAAAGTCGCCAAAATGTATATAATTAATTACCGATACCATAAAGGATTTATGTTTATTTTCTTGATCAGCATCAACAGACGAGTTTATAGAGCCTGTCCTTTTGGTATCAACATCCTTGCATATCGATAGCATGTGTTTGCTTCTTTATATCTAACAACGAAGAAGTTTTATTTACTGATCGGAGTACTTAATTGTATATATATTCAATTTCCTACATGCAGAAAGAGTAGTTTCTGATGCTATGTATACACAAGTATATACACATATGTTTTTAATATTCTTAATCATAATAGCCAAGCCAATTGAAACTGATCCCTTTCTTGAACATTCCTCTGTCTGAAGACCTAGTCCAATTAGATCTATTATAAACCAGGTTTAGTATCTATGCTATTATCAATACTAGCGGAGATATATTAAGCACAGATAAATGTTCTTTACTCTAGTTACTGGGTATACTCGAGTCAATAGGATGACTTTATTTTATTTTGAAAATAATCTTTCATTCATCTAGTTTTAACCGCCCTTAAGCAATTCTGCACTTTTGTCATGGACAAAACTTTTCATTACCAACCACAAAATGAAACAAAGTCGAAAATTCGTTCCGAAAATTTGCATTTGGCTTTTATTCCACACACACATACGCATACCCACACACACACACACACACACAAACACACATAAGCAGAAAGTGAGGGAGAGAGAAAATGCTATTGCCCCGAAGCCAAACAAATATGTTAAAAGCAATAAATTTATAAAGACAAAAACATTCCTCAACTTTCTTAGACTTGTTCCTTTTTGCTGTCATTTCTGATTGTGGCCATATTGAATAAGAGGGCGAGACATAATAATTTTATAAATTGTTAACACTCTGTATCTACGAGTATAAAATTTTATAAAATTTTTCTATTGCTTACTTTAAGCTAATGTCAACATTTCCAGCAGACCAAAAAATTGTTTGAATCCAGCTGAATTTTTGAA
Source organism: Drosophila sturtevanti (assembly GCA_018150375.1). Taxonomy (NCBI): domain Eukaryota; kingdom Metazoa; phylum Arthropoda; class Insecta; order Diptera; family Drosophilidae; genus Drosophila; species Drosophila sturtevanti. The sequence goes on along the minus strand of JAECWJ010000686.1, from coordinate 2,446,740 downwards.
TGCATCAGAGACTAAAGTAATTGGTTACAGTGAGATAATGAGTTTAATTCGCAGATTTTTATACCCTGTGCCCATAGGGTACAGATTTAGACTTGTCCGTCAGTATGGCTATATCGACTTGACTGTTACTGCTGATCAAGAATATATATACATATATGTTATGGGATCGGAAATGTTTTCTTCTGCCTGTTACATACATTTTGACGATTTTAGTATACCCTTTTAACCTATGGGTACAGGGTATAATAATATAAATTAATCGCTTACTAATGATAAAATAGACCAGATGGAAAACCAATATCACTTTCAGTGTGTATATGTATATATGTACCTATGTATAATGCATATTCATAATCTGTCACTAACTAAAATCATTTCAGTGCAAAAGTTAAAGAGAAAACTGTGTTGAAAAAAAAAACGAAAAGAGAATCAATTGAAATTGAAATTGAAAACGAAAATGAAAATTGAAATTGATGCTAGGCGGATGCGGATGCGAATGCTGATGCGGATTTCGATGCTGATGCAAAGTCAGCATCAATCGATATTGATGCTATACCGGGAATTCGCTGATGCTGATGAGTTCAAATTGATTGTGAGATCTAACTGAATGTCCTATCATTAAGGACTCACTCAAGGTTCACTGACTAAGTCGAAAGGGCATCATCTACCATTCAAGGGATGTCCTTTTTTTATGTCTGTCTATAGTAATCAGAGCGGAGTTAACAGTTTCTATTGTTGCTTATGGAAATTAGCATTTCAATCAAATCTATTTTATGTGTCTGACTTGTTTTATGCCTGAGTGACAACATCATCATCATCATGATGAGCGGAAGATGAAATTGTATCATCCAGAGTTTATGCATTTGACGAGCCAAGAAAGAAGAAAATTGTCAAAATTGATTGATTAAATATTTATTCATTCGGAAGTGCTTAGCATATATCTACTCTACTCTTCACTTCTCTTTACTTTTTTCTCTTCACTGTTGCCACCCCCCCTGAAGAGGGAGTCTCCCTCCATATTGATGAGTCGAACTTAATTTTTCTTCAATTCAAAGATACGTTTTATGCTGTGTCATTAATTTTCTTGATGATGAGAATGAAGTAAATGAACAAATGAGGGAAAATTGCGGAACCGTTTAGATAATTCATATGAGTCAAAGATTTAATTTGAACATAAGAATAATGTTTTACATTCTGTTACTGCATACACATACTTATACTTACATATATGTATAGATACTTTCATCTTTGTTTTGATCGAAACCTGCTGTGAATTTTAACTACACACACGATTTCTATGTCTCATAAAAATGTACTTGCGTCCGTCTCCAGCTGTCAAGCTTTTTCTATAATATATATAAAAGTATATACATATAAGTATATGATATATTTTTCTAAATGTATGTATAAGTACTTATTATTCTTTAGCTTCAATTTTGTCCAATGGAAGAACTTACTAGCGGCATTAAAATCGGCTTTACGGCGCCATCCGTTCATCGATTGATATGCACATGAAAATTTATTAGCGCTTTAATGGAGCTAACCAGAACCAGGACAAGGACAAAGACCAGGACCGGTTCAAAGAATGGAGCCCCCCCCCATAGGTACTCGACTCTTGACTGCATTGCAAAGTGCTTTAAGCTGAGCTACACTTCTAATTTGTTGAGAGCCCATTGAGTGGAGTAGTATAGACATCATTTAGCCGAACTGAACAATAACAGCTGAGGCCTAAAATATAGTCAGAGTGAGTGAGAGCGAGGGCCAAAAAAGAAAGAAAAAAAATCGAAGCCAAAAATCAAAGACGAAAAAAATATGTATAAAGAAAATAAATAGAAATAAAGCAACCGTCGAATTGTTTTGCACGTTTTCCACAAATGTATGTATGTATGTATATGTGGATGTGTGCGTACTACGAGCATGTGTGTATGCGTGTGTGTTTGGGGATTTTTATACCCTGTAACCCATAGGCTAAAAGGATACATTAAAGTCGCCAAAATATACATATATGTATGTAACAGGCAGAAGGAACATTTTCCGAACTCATAAACTATATATTCTTGATCAGTATTGAGGCTTGTCTCAGATCTTATAACTGGAGATGTATTAAAACTTTTCTATTTGTTTTTTGGTACACTCAATTGTATAGTCATAATATGTAATTTTTGGCATTTGAAGCTACCTTTTAGACTGAAATTCCAAGTGCACCAGCCACCGGCTGACACGAGTAAGCGAGATAGCATGCGTACATTGTTGTGTACCGAATGACGCAGGAGTGAGTGAGAAAGCATGCATTCGCCGTTTCAGCTTGTTAAGAGAATTTTATCAAAATAATTTTATAAACAATTAATGACAATTTCGTTGGAGTCGGATTTTTAGGAATATCTTTTATTGGTACTACAGGGTATACTCAAAGTCGGCATAGATGAGTTGCTTACTTCTTTTTTTTTTGGCGTCTTATCCCATCCCACATGCCCATTCAAAGTTGGCATTCGTTCAATATGAGCACACACAGAAATGGGGAGAAAGTGCAGAGGTTGTTATGGGTTAGAATGGAGAGTGACTGGCAGCTGCCTTTTTTGTTGTTTGCCCAAAAGCCTCTTTGTTTGCCATTTATAAAAGATTTGCCAAACAAGTTGTTTAATTAAGACTTCCTTCGGGCCGAATTACGCTTCGATTTAAGTGCGACGAACTGACGGACGATGCCTAGAAGAGGAGAATTTCCCAATCGTGTTAATCGACCCGAATTGGTATGGCCCTTACCATGGGTATGTGTATGTAAATATTTACACATTCAATTTTCCCCAATTTACTTCATCCATGCAAGGATAACGACATACATAAAAACAATGGACATACATATGTACTTGTAGATCGGAACTAACTCTCAACTGAAAGTGCTAGAACTCAATTAGTTAGATTAGCCCTCTTATAATATTTATTATTAGGCTTATTTAAAGTATTATCTGTCTAATCAACTGTATAAAAATGAACCAGTAATCACAACTTTAATTTTTGCCCAAGTATTCCGTTTTACTCAACATGATTTATAATTGACCAAACCGTACACTCAATGAACACATTTTGAACCCAATTTAACTCTGAGACCCGGAATCGGACCCTGACAAAGGTACTCAATGGACAAGAGTTGTTCTTACAATTTCTATCCCTTAGGGGTGATAACACAAAACAGGAATACAAAACCCAAGGCCAGGACCAACTTCAAAGATACCTCATTTTATATGCTCTAGCAAATGTTTTGAATTTTTTTATTTTTAGAAATTTAAAATAGGAAAAACTTTTGCAGGATACACAAAATTTTACTTAAATTAATCTTGATTAACCTGAAATGGATACTTGGTGTGGTAGGAATCATAAAAATATATAAATATGTATGTAGATGATATGTAAATACATATCAACAATGCGTTGCGAACTTTTGATCGAAATGAATATACCCTTTTTTCCAGAGGCATACGACAAAAAAGGAACATAACTAAAAACAAAGTTTTTCCTTGCCCACGCTCCCTTGATATTACTTTAAATATGCAAACTTCTGTTTTATGTCCTTGCAGCTGTCCAGTTGGTCCCTACTAACGAAGTGGAGGAACCAAGGATTCCCCCTTTTTTTTTTTGCGGAGACCAGTTTATAAGAAAGAAAAAACTGTTTCAACTTTGAGCACAAATATTATGCTACACAGTTTTTTAATGGAGGAAGGAAAAAAGTTACACAACGTTGTACGGACACAAACAAACAAAAAAAAAAAAAAAAAAAAACGTTCGTTTGGTCCTGGTCTTTCTCCTGGTCGTGGCCCATTATATTATCTAACAACTTTTACGTTGGCAATTTCTCATATTTTGTATTTTTGTCATTGTCAAACACATAAACATGAGGACAAGAAAAACTTAGCTTCAAAACATGTCGCGAATGTCGCATCAGTCAGTAGAGAACAAACTTTGCCTCATTTTCGTGTCAAGCCAAATGAGTTTTCGAAAAGTTGGCAAACTTATTTTACTTTCAAGCGACTCGTTTAATGCTGACAGTAATTTTTTTTAATATAAGCCTGAAAGTGTTGAGGAAATTTGCAAGTTATCTAAAAAGGCAAGGCATGAGTTTTCCATCAAATAAATAGTGTGTACCCGAGACCTCTATTCCTTGCCCCTATTATCTATTTCTAGGACTTATTCTTGCCTATTTTATCCGCACACAATATGCGGGACACTCATTCGATAACCGATAACCGATAACCATACGCAATTCACATTCAGGAATGACCTCTACGTCACCAATATATCGATGATTCGTAGATGTGAAAAATTGACGGCTTGGCAATAAACAGAATGATCATACAAGTTTTATATTCTAGATCAAGAATATATATATATATATATATATATATATGGAATCACAAATATATTTTCGCGACTTAAAAATATAATTTTATACAATGGGTACAGGGTATAATTATATATATTATTATCGTTTGATTTTCTATTTTGAAAATAATCAGTACATATTTATCAAAATAAAATTATATTGAAAAACATTTCATTTATTCCCATAACGGGTTTTTTTCCCAACAAAACAAATAAATACTTAATTGCTATATTTTGTGTAATATGTATTTAGATTAGTCGAAATGTCTATAGTAAGTATTTTGAAGTTAGTTCTTTCCGTATTTAGAGGATACAAATTCAATGCCACCAATAGCACTCGAAGTCACCTTGTTTATTTTGTTTTGTTTGGTAGTTGGAACTGGTTCTGGTTTTGCAAGTAATGCAATTGGTAAGAAAGGTTTCTCAAATTTTTTCACATCTTTCTCCAGATCCTCAATGCGATCAATCAGATCATCTAATTTGTTCATATTCTTACATTTTACAAGACACGCTTCTATATCAGGTTTCAGATTATCATATTTTTCGAAGGCATCCTTAAATAATTTTTCAAAGTTATCTATGCTATTTTCCAATTGTTTTACATTATCATTATTATTATTCAGACTTTCGGAAAGCTGTTCCAAAGTCACTAAACGTTTCGATATATCCACAAAATTGTTTTCGTTTTTCTGGCGCAGCTTTTCTTCGATTTTGTCGAGTCGTATACCAACTTTTTTATTTAATTCATCATTGGCATGGACTTTGACATATATCGAATTGTTTAATTCAAGAAACTTTTTATTAAAATTTTCGACGAGCTGATCGATCTCAGCTTGTGTTTCATACATATGATTTTTGATTTGATCTAATTCCATTTTAGCATCTTTTAGTTGGTTTTTTAGCTCCTTGACACTTTGTGATAGATCATTATTTGCTTCCGATTCCGATTTATTTATATTGCCTGTGGATTTTATTTTGTTTATCTTGTCTAGGGCTTCCTTTAGACGCTTCATTAGATCATCCATAGATGTTTCGATGCTGTTTTTATAGTTAATAGAACTTGTACTCATATTTGTAATATTAGTTCGCAATTCCTTGGATTCATCATCTAATTTATCTATACTTTTACAGCAATTATTTGACTTTCCAAGAAGGTTTTGAAGGTCATCTACTTTCTTTTCCGAATCGACTATTCGTTTTTGCAGCGCTTCATTGGTGGAGCATTGTTTTGTATTAATCCCTGGTACATTATTGGATCCTTGATCATTTGATATTGTTTTCAGCAAATCCTCGACAAGATCTATCTCATCCTTTATCTTGTGGCAAATTAAAATTGTATCATTTACATTCTCATTCCCTCTATTCGAACCAAGCTGATGAGATAATTGAACAAAAAGTCTCTCAATTTCTTCTTCCAACTGTTTAATTCTTTTCTCCAAATCTGATAAATCACATTGTGATTTATTACAATTTTCTCTGCATTCGCTCAACATATTTTTCATGTTCTCTGTGCGAGAGTCCACTGTAGATCTAATATCATTTATAGATTTGTTTTGTTCATTTTGTCTCTCATTTAGATTTTCCATTTGTTTTTGCAAATTGTTTGCCTCCTCTTCAGCCGCCTTTTTCGCAGATTGGACTTTATTATTCAATTCATTGATATTTTTTTCTAATTCCGTGCAACATTCGGGAACTGTGTATTCAGGATCATTTATTTGCTTTTCCAGATTATTTAATCGTTCTGATAACTCATTCATTTCCCCCTTCAGTTCTGAATGTTTCTTCTTAAGGTTTTCTGTATGTTTCTCTTGATTCTCTGTGTTTTCTTCGGTGCTTTTCTTAAACTCATCCAGTTGCCTTAAAAAACTCTCCTCCAGTTTCTTTAGAGATTCATATAATTGTTTACAACAACTTGCCATATCCTTGTAAATGAGTTGTTTCATCCTTTCGAGAATTTGATCCAAGTCTTTGCCCAGTTCGCCAAATGGCTGAATTGTTGCTGTACCATTGGCATCAGTCAACTTATTAATATTTTCAATGATATTAAACATTGTGCGATTTTCATAAAAACAACAATGCTCTATCTGAACAGAGCCATTGATAGCGTTGATAAGTTTACCAAGATGCTCATTAAAACGTGTCAATTTATCTGTTCGCATCACCTGATCATTGATCCAACGTGCAATTTCATTATAGTCACGGCACTCATTTATTCTATCATTGGTATATGTTCTATGAACTAAACTTCGACTTTTTCCATATCTATAAAAGTCATCATCATTAGAATTATCACCATAGTTAGAGTATTTCCTTCCCTCAACGATAGCCAGAATTCCTGATAAGAGTAAAAATATCTGCAAACATTTTCATCATAGAACAACAATGAACAACACTCTATTTCTCCTCTATCTTTCTCACTCACTCTCTCGCTCTACCCTCTCTCTTTCTTTTTCACATTGGTCTCGTTAAACTCACCTTTGGTTTCATATTCGACACGTTTATTGCGGTTTTTGCTTGTGTTGCCTCGAGGTCATCAAATTGAAATGAACGTTACCTACCTTGTTCAACGTCCAACGGGTCATTTCAGGCATCTCACCAGGGTAGTAGTAATCAATTATTAATGCTGTGCTTATTAATCACCAGAGAGAGAGAGAGAGAGGTATGCGTAGAGTTTCTAATAGCTGCATAGACTGCAAATGTATGTAGGTATATATGCATTTATGTACATACACTTGAGGAAATATTTGTATACCCTGTACATATAGGATAAAAGGGTATATTAAAGTTGCCAAAATGTAGGTAACAGGGAGAAGAAAACATTTCCGACCCTATAAATTATATATTCTTGATGGTATCAATAGTCACAATGACCATTACCATCTGTCGGTCCGTCCGTCTGCCTATTTTCGAATTTAAATTTTGAGCTATGTGATTAAAAATCATATCATTCTGTTCATTGATCATTTATCTAAATCAAGTTAAAGAATTGGTCAGATCGAACATCTATAAATTATAGAAAAATAGGATAAATCAGAGGTTTTGGGTAAAATTTATTTTGTTCAAAACATTTCTTGCGAGAAATACTTTTTTTATCTTCTGAGCTATCTGAAATTTGGTATACGGCTAAGAATTGTACTTTTACACCATATCAGTAAGTTTAAATCAGATCGGATAATAAATACCGACATATCGGTGAGTTGAAATTCTCTTATGTTGTATTTTTTTTTTTTTGAATGAATGAATGAAGCAAGTCGGTCTTCCCTGCCGACTTTAAGTATGTATACCCTGTACCAAGTAGAAATGGGTCACAAGGTGTCCGCGACACCTTCGAATTTAAAATAAAATTCTCCTATCATGTCCGCAGCGGGAAATTCATGCTTTCTCGCTCATTCCTATCAGCGAACCAACAAATGCACGTTATCCTGCTCATTTTCATTAGCAATTCTTGCACTTGGCATTTTAGTAAGAATCGTTTATACATATATATGTACATTGAAAAAAATATTTACCGTCCGATTTCAACGAAATTTGGTCACCCAGTAAATACGGGCTATATAATTGAATTTATCAAATATATGAGACAGCTTCAATATAACTCTAGTTATTCCTTTTTCTCTATTTTGCGGGGGCGGAAGTGGGAGTGGCAAATTTTTTTGTATAAACCTGATCTGTGTAGACACTAGACTATTCTTAATATAATATATGTGTATACTTTATGACTGTAACATATCCTTTTCTCCTTTGTATTCAGGGTAAAAAAATTGCAATTTCTCAATAGTGTACTAATTTCCTCATAATCTCAGTGTACCCGTTTGTCAAGTTCAATTGGAAAACTGCCAAAATGCAACTTTCAACGCCCACATCGGCATTTACCCATTTTTATCCGCGCAGGTTTCTGTGTGCGTTCCGCCACCAAAAAAAAAAAAAAAAAAAAAAAATTAAGAATAAAAACATTTAGCAAGCAGACAATCACGGAAGCCAAACTGCCAGTACCGACGCAGGGTCGTCGCCTCCCCCTTATCCAAACCCAAACACAAGCAGCTACCTTAATCCCGTTTTTTAACCGTCATAGCAAAGCACTCTCTTTATCTCTATATCTTTGTCCCGAGGGCGGGTAACCTCAAATAGAAAACAATTTCCAACTAAGCAAACAGAGTGCCAGAAAAAGGAAGCCCCAAAAATAAATTGTTAACGAAATGTAGGAGACACAAAAAAATTCTATATTTTTATACCCTGTAACCATAGGATAAAGGGGTATTCTAATGTTGCTAAAATGTATGTAACAGGCAGAAGGAAATATTAAGTATATATTCATCATCAGCATTAACAGCCGAGTCGATATGTATTAAAGCTATTATCACTCAATTATATAGCCAATATGTACTAGTTGATTCCGAAATCGGACCATAAGCTTCGGAGATCTTCGAATATATGTGTTCTACTGAAATATATAGCTTGGGCAGCAGCGGCTGTTATGAGTGAGCGAGATAGCCTGCGATTACTGTTCTAGCTAAGAGAGTTTCATTATCACCATTTTACTGTTGCTTCTAGCTAAGATAGTTTCATTCTCACCATTTTAAATTGATGCCGATTTTAAGAGAGAGTTAGATTTTATCTCTATTTAGTACAGGGTATATTCCAAGTCGACAAGGATGACTTGCTTGGTTTATTTTCCGCTGCGTTTGTCAAACGAATTCAAATAATTTCCAGCTTAAGGTTGTGTGTGTACTTCTTTCGTCCTCTACTTTTTTTCTCTCGGTGAATGTGTGAATGTGTGTATGTGTGTGTTGTTTGCCCAACCATTGAGACAAGGCAGAGATTAGTTTAATTAGTCAACGTTAGTCAAGCTTAAGTCCCCAACAACGTGCCATCTGGTAAAGTTAAGGGCAAAGCCATTCAAAAATATAAAATGCAATCAAACTTTTTTTTATACCCTTGCTGAGAGTTTGTAACGCAGAGAAGGATACGTATTAAGGCCTATAAAAAAAATGTATATAAACCATATACATTCCTGATCAGCATGAATAACCAAGTTCATTTATTATTAATTTATCCGAAGGAAACTAAGAACTCTATAAATTTTATATTTATCCAGATTGAATTTGGAATAATGTATATAACATTATTCTTTTATAGAAAAAGCAACTTGTTAGAGCGAAATTGATGGCTTAGAAATATACGATACAGTATGTATGCATTTTTAAATATTTTGCTTGTAAGGGTATACAGGTTTCGGTAAAGTGCAAGATATATTTTTATTCTTCTGTGATTTGCGGTGGCAAAAAATTGGACGGAATCTGCCACGCGGATGCTGTTGGCACCTCCCAAAAGAGTGAAAGAGACCCACAGCCCACATCAGAGGATAAAAGCGAAATGGAGGAAGGAGCTGAAAGTCGTTGCAAAGACAGATGCAAATGATAGGTGTTATAGCTAAAGGGGACGAAAGTTTTTTAAGTAGTTGCATAGTTGAGTTGAAGAGTCGTTCATGCATAGAGCACGACAGTTAATAGTCAGGGTATAATGAGTAAAGTTGAAAGAATATCGATTTATTTGATTGAAAGTAAAGAAAATAATGTAACGGAATTTTATATTCGATTGAAATTTTCTATCCATCAGCAATCTTTATTCTATTTCCTTTTTTAAAACATTTCACCCTCTTAGATTTTCATCTTCGTTTCTTTACTTTTTTTAATAAAAGAGCTCCAGTCATCTGTGAAATTCTCCAATAATATTAACAATAAAAGAGATTGTTATATTGTATTGTATTGGAAATCGAGCTTGGTAAATGAAACTACATCGATTTAGTTTGAGTTTGCGTAAGAGCATGAAAAAGGCAATTTATGTTACGTTAGAAATGAAATTGAAAATAAAAAAAAAAAAAAACAAAATCAATTTAATTTCAAAGAATAAGTGACAGAAAAAAACAATATTGGGCAAAGGTCATTTAGAAGCTATAGACTGACTATACCTTATTTACAATTGAATCCATTCAACATAAACAGATACTCAGTGTTCAGTTATCAAATTGGTATAGGTATTATGATTAAATATGAATATTATTACTAAACACTATATTTTTGTTGTTATACGAATTTAATAAGGAAACTACGCTAAATTTTAATTTTCTTTTCGTTTGTATTTTTACAGGTAAGACTTTTGTGAATCAGTCAACAATGCAAAAGGTAAACGCTACGATATATTTATTCATCATTGATTTAATAATGCGCACAAATCTTAGCAAATGGCAAGATTTATTTTCAACCATTTAAATTATCATTAATAAGCTTTACAGCTAATTGGATTTTCAAGTTCCTTTCCTCTCTCTATATATATATATATATATGTGTAGTTCTATCACATCCTTCCGTTGGCTTTCACAATGGAACTAAAAGCCAACTTCTATCAATTTGGCATTCAATTGACGCATACTTAAGCCGACTATGCAAATTGAAGTCAAAAGGCATTAAGTCGTTTCCAAAAACTAAAAGCGCTACTCAATGACACAATTGTCAGGGCTTTATCGGCTTATGCTATGCATGAATGCAGGCAGGCACACACACAAACACACACACACACACACATACACATACAAACATTTACACACAAATCTACTTACATATATTGAAAAATTTTATTACAAAGGAAAAAGCTGGTGATAGCTTTTCAACAATTTTTCTTTTTGATTTTTTTTTTTTTTTTGTCTTTATGTACATATACAATACATATATTTAGATATTAAACAAGACATATATTCATTTTCAAAGACAAACACCTTATGACATTTCACAGCTTTTAATTAATAAAATTTCAATTTATCTCATATATGGTTGAAAATTTAAATATGTATATGTATGTGTTGTCGTTCCGTATACGCCACATCTTCAAAGAAATTCTTTGGTATCAAATTTTTGAATAGTCCTGAGTATATTTGTTCTTCATTTTTCAAACTTAATTGAAACCAAGGTGATTGATAGGCCAACTTAATACAGTTAAACAAAGTCCTACAGTAGGTTTTAGGATCGCATAAAATTGATGTGCGGTTGTATATGTGATTTATGGGAATACCCATGCTAAAGGTGGATACGACATGAATTTTCTGTTTACCTTACAGAGTTTGGACAAGTTCTCATCATGCGACACATTTTCTTATATTGTTTTTATACCCTGTACACAATGGCTAAAAGGGTATATTAAAGATGCCAAAATTTATGTAACTGGCAGAAGGATTTTCCGACCCCATAAAGTTTGTATATTCTTGATCAGCATCAAAGTCGAGTCGATATAACCATGTCCGTCCGTCCGCCCGTAGGAACACCTAGATCTTAAAGACTATAAAAGCAGTCACCGAAAAATTGAAAAAACAATAACTAGAGTTGTATTAAAACTATTTTGGTACACTGAATTATACATATACCGAATATGTATCATTTGACCAAATTTCATAGAAATCGATCAATAAATATCGGAGATATACGTATATATGTTTTGTGCTGAAATGCTTTAATCAATGGCGATTTCGAAGGAGTCGGATTTTATGAAATATCTTTTATTGGTACAGGGTATACTCCTAGTCGACTTGCTTACTTCATTTTTTGTTTTTTTTTTTCTTATTTTCCTTTATGCTACCTTTTTTTCTGTTCCCTCTTTTTTATTTGTTTTTTTTTTTATGTGTTGTTGTAATTCAATCAACGAAATAATTGATGATGAATACAAAATTTACTAAAGGTTAAATGTGAGAAAAAGGATAACGAAGTTCAACCAAAAATAAGTGGGTTATAATGTTTTAGAAGAGAAATGCTTGAGATATCAATTATATAATTTTTAAAACTTGCTTAACCGTAAAAAAAAGGAAGAATGGATCATTTAGATAAACTTTGGTAAATAAAAATTGGTACTTAGCCATTTGGAACTTTCTAAATATAATATATTTCCAAATCATTTATTCCAAAAATACATGTATAATTTGTATTATATATATTTATATTTTTATAGCTTAGGCAAAAAAAAAATGTCGTGAAACTCTATATTTTATTTATTTACAATTTATGAAAGTTGAGACGGTGAGAAATTCACATTATTTATTGGCTTTTAATATTTTGTTTTGCAAATATATTTCATAATAAAGTTATATAAAATTTGCACTTATTAAAAAAAAAAGTTCTTTATATTATGGAAACAGAACTGATTATAAAAATTAAAAAAAAAAAAACTGGCATTAATTTATCTAAATTGTTCATCTGGTCTGCTGCTGCTAATCAAGATTATATGCATAGGGATCCCTAAAGGATCCAAAATGCTTCCGACTGGCAATTGGATACATTTTATTTAAGTGTTTGTATGTATGTATAAGGTATAAACCCAATGCCTGTTTACTTGTCATTATCTAAAGAACAAATCTCGCAAAATAATAAACTACTCTCTCAATGCAAACTCAAGAGCTTTGGCCAATTAACATAACGGGAAAAAAACGGGACGAAATGTTTAAATAAGACGACGGGATGGGAAAAATCTCAAAATGTAGAAATTCAAATAAAAATTAAACCATTTACCTAATTAAGCTTAAATGCTTAAAAGGACGGTAAAGCAGGAACTTTAGTCAAGGACACGTTCGTCCACAGGATAATCAATTATGAATGCAACATGAAGCAGAAAAGAATTAAAATAAAAGAAAGAAAATAAGATGTGTATTATGTCATAAAATGTGATGGTTGCTTACCAGACGAATTGAGATGACAAAATAGATATTCATGTATGTATGTACCTTTGTGTGTATGTGCGTATGTATACACACATATACATACAAATACATAGTATGTATAAACGTAGACAAAAGTTAAGTTTTTTTTTTGTCTCATGTCAAATTCAATCCAATACGAAATCCAGATTAGTTTGGACAATTATATTCGATAAATGTATTCCTAATCCGTACGATGTAACTTTTATATATACCAAGCATACAAATATCAAATTTTCAAATACAATTCAGTTATTTATCTAAACCCAATTATCGACAGATTAGTTGTATGAGAATATGATATTCTATTTATGTATTAAAAAGAACGTGTCTCACAGAAGGACATGATTATAGCAACTCAATCTGTCGGGCTGAACAAATGTATATATGTATATATAATTTATACATATTATATGTATGTATATCGACACAAGAAGTTTTGGTAATTTTTAAAGTCTCCCATCTCTAGAAAGTAACTATGTACTTATGCCCTGTCTCTCATTAAGCTTTCATGAGAAAAATTATGATAATTTGGTATTTATTGTGACATTGATTTGTCGCCCGTGGATGTGGTCAACGTAAAAGTAAATCACATAATTTCTGCTTCATTAGGTTGAAATAATCGGCTTAGTCTTGATAATTATATTAATATCAATCACTTAATTGACTAATCACATACTATATATGTAACTCTCAAGCAGGCCTGTGTTTTCCCCTCGGATGCCATTTGATTTGTGTTTGACCAAAAGTGATTGAGCAATAGCTCCAAATAAAAGCACGTTTAAATAAAATTTTATATAAGTATTATATTTTGTAAAAATTGCAAGAAATATATAATGAACTTCAATACCCACGCTAATCGACTAATGCTCCTGGAATGTCTCAAAGAGAATGCTGTAAATATGCGTACGGAACATCATACATTACGAGAAAGAATCGCCAGTGCTCTTGAGCAGGCTAGGACCAATCTTGTAAGCATTCAGAGATTGAATGTTCAGCTCCGGGAAATCAAGACAACAGTGGATGACGTTTTAATTTCATTAGATGACGATCCCCATTTGACCGATGCTGAAGAACTGCAGACAGTTCAGGAAGTGTGCCAAATACTGATAGACGCTGTGGCCATTGAAATGGAACAGGACGATTCGGATTAAAAGGCCTGCAAAAGTGTCAAAGGGGGAAACATCAATAGAATATTTATATAAAAGCCTTCGTGGATTAGATATATTAATTATTTGTTAAATTGGATTCTTTTCATAAAACGCTTAACAAATAAATCCGTATTAAAAAAAAATCTCAAAAATTAAATTTCATTTAAAATAAGAGCATCTTTTTGTTGTACTCAATTGATCATCTTGATGTCTATACGTAGATAAAGAATGAAGTTTTGCATCAATTAGTTTTTCCAAAAAAAAAGATATATAATCGAGTCAATCGAGACATATCTATCTATCCCTTTATCTGTCCAACAGTCCAGATCTGCACCTAGATCTCGTAAAATGAAACAGCTAAAACTACAAAATTTTCTATAAACATCCAAATCTTTAATTGATAAATTGATGCCGATTTCGAAGGAATTAGAATTGAACAAGCACCTCCATTTGGTATGGTCCTTATACGGGATAAAATCAAGGAAATACAAGGAAAAGTCATGGATTCTGAAAAACTATCATTTCCTCCACTAATGAGCACCGAATAAGGATAATAGTCATATAAATATCCTCTAGTTGCACTTGAAATAAAGTGAATAGAAAATGAATGTGACGAAATCGTGTGAAGCAAATCCAGCAACTGCGAAACCGACAAATCGGACAAGATCCATTCCGCCGAACTATTCTCTTAAGAGCATGGAACAAGCAGCTTACCATTAGGATTCGAAAATCAACTAAAATGCCGAGAATCCAGTAATAATTAATGGAATGTCAATCGTTTGTCCTTATTGTAGGGCTTCGAAATACAGAGAATTAATAGAAGACATTGATAAATATAGTAGAAGTTTAGTGGATTATGAATGACTGCAAAATTAGCCCTTGATCATATTGGAATACTGTGTGTTTGTCGGTTGAGCATGATTTTACCCAATCATCTCAAGAACGATCCGTTTTGTAACGAGTTATAAGGAAAACAATCCCGGATTGGGTTCGATTAGTTATTGGCGGAAATTATTTTCTATGATTAAAATATGTGCATACAAACTAATATACATATATTAGAGTTTCGAAATAAAATTTAATTTTAAGCAAGCCCTAATTCTTTAAATTTATTTGAATCACTTTATAAAAGTTGCGAATAATGTTTTATGTCCTTAGAACATTAGCAACACGTGCCAACTTTTATCATCAGATATTATGCAGGAAAATATATTAATAATTTATTAATGTTATTTTAGCCATAAATATCTATTAAATGTAAGATACAGACATAATGAAGTATTTAAGTTTTTTGTGCATTGGTCTGTCAAATGAGAAAGTTGAAAAATTACTTAGAAAACTCTGATTAAAATGAAACACGCAAGTTGTCCTTGTCGACTTGGAATATACCCTGTACCAAGTAGAGATGCGTCATAAGGCCAAACACCCTCGAAATCGTTATTAATTGAATATAAAATTTGTTATAAAATTCCCTTAATAAGTCGAAACAGGAAATACATGGCTTCGCTCTCACTCATATCAGTGAACGAAACGCATCCTATTTCGCTTACTTACATCAACCATTGTTGCACTTGGCATTTCAGTACCCTATGGGTACAGGATATTAATATATATATGACCAGCCTAAAAGTAAAAGCCAATAATTGTACAAACATTTGATAAAATGGCCATTTTTCTATCCCATACATTTTGCAGCAATCGCAACAATGTGATCAAGTGAATTTGGGTTCTTGGTGCAGGGTGTATCTCTTTTGGAACAATTTGCGTGCCTAACTTTAAAATGCATTCATTTTTAATTGGCTTCAAACACTTTCCAAATACATAGTTTTTATTAATTTGTTAAACAAAGAAATGAATTTAATATATTTGCCCTGCTATTTGTATCCCTTTCATACAATACTTTGGTTCACTCAACCACAAACCAGTTACATGGACATTACGTATACGTACTGCATCTGCTTCTGTAGCCAAAACCAGCGCGCCCACCGTTACCACACCCCCTGAGGCTAAGCACAAACGCAAACGCCAAACTCGTAATCCAAGTCATGTGTGTAGATTTTCTACTTTTCAAAACAATTTGTCGTATATTACGCATACGCATTGTATGACCCGAAGAAAGTCACTCACTCCATTTGACACTCCACTCATCGAACCGCAACCTGTTGCTTCGATAGCATTACACTCATTCGATTTGCATTTTTGCTCTCCCACTTTTCCATCTCACAATTTTTTCAACGCCTTTGCGTCGTTTGTTGTGCTCTGCTCTTTCGCCGGCAACAAGATTCATTCGTAAAATGTTACACTCAAAAGTTTTTTTGCTCGAATGAGCGGTTTGAATGATTTCTGGTTGAGCATCTTTTGACTTGCTGGCGAGTTTCAGCTGTTGTTACGATTCAGTTGCCGCTTGTTAGTCGCCACGTGCGGGTCGGTTAACGGATTTCAACGACGATTCAACGGTAACATTGCATTTACATTTTAAAGTCTTCCGTCGGATTACGACTCTGTCTCAGTGCGCGCGTGCATGTGCGTTTATTTTTGTGTGTTAGTGAAGTGTTTATGTTTATGCGGTAGGCAGTCTTTAAGTACCTGTGAGTGTCATTTTGTGAATCATTTTTATTAGTTTCACACTGCAGTCACGATCTTTTGAATTCCTCAACTTATAACGTTTTGTGTATTCTGCAATTTGCATTTCTGATTTCGATAATCATATTTGTTGTTTCTCTTTTACGGTTCGCTTTCTTTTCCAACCGGAAATCGTTTCGCCGCCGTTTTGTCTACAAAAAACAAAAAAAAGAAAACTTTGGCAGAACATTTTGTGCTCTGCCTTCCAAGTTCTTGCTTCTGATGTTTTTTTTTTTGTGTTTTTTTCCCCCTTTTTTTTTTTTTTTGCAACTTGTTTTGTTTATGAAAAAAATTAAAGGAAAAAATCCAAATGTTATGAAGTGGTCAGAAAAACTTGGCTTGTTTTTCAAACATATAAGTAAATAGTTTGTTATGTTTGGCTGCTTGCCAAAATGAGAAAATCACAATATCGAAAAATGATGCATTAAACTAATTGGCAAAGTGTTCAAGTTAAAAAAAAAGGGTACACGATTTTCCGACCAATGTCGAAGGGGCGACATTACTCTCGTATTCCATGTCCAAACTATTAGGTAGAGTTAATTAAAATAATTTTGATTATTTATTTACAATGTATATTTATATTCGTATTTTGTAAATTTATTTTACTGGACATTTTACTTTCTATGTTGGCCCTGAAAATGGTTTGCTTATCTGTACAAATTTAACAAACGTGTCAAAATTGGCAGGTCCTTAAAAAGTAAGCAATAAATTTGTAAAAATATATTTTTTTACCAACTATAAGTGATTAAACCAAATTGTGTAAACTGATTACTTAAAAGATCCAATCATGTTTTTTTTTTCATTTACGAATCAAGTGCATTGATAACAGTAAAGCTTTTGATTAGATTTAAATATCTCTGCCTACATATATATATATACATATATACATATATATATATATATATATATATATATAATTTAATATGGAACCAATTTCATTAACCCATTTTTCAATGGCAAATACAAAAAAAAAAAAAAAAAAAATACAAAAATTCAGAATGATCTAAACATATTTATGAGCTCACCGCGTGGCCAGCTGTCCAAAAATGTAGGCCGTTCAAGTTGCTCCACGTTTTATTCAGATATGTTTATATATATAAATATATATGTACATATATATGTATACATATGTATATATCTGTACATAATTTATTTTTAGCCGAATTCTATAGATATGAGAACATTTAACAAAAAGATACAATACGATATATGCATTATTCTCAATAATCTGATTAATGGAATTGACATGCACATTTAAAACCTATAGAAACTTTCACTAAAAATTGTTTTCAATAAGAAAAAGTTTTGTAATAATATTATTACACTCATACTTACTAATATTATTGCATACATACTAAGGATGAGCTAACTTTAGTTTAAGTAAATTTTTTTTGTAGTTTTTCATTGTTTCGTTTTGTTTGACGATTTATAATATAAAGTCAGCGTGATTTTTAATATTTGTTACAAATTATTTGAAGACTCATTTGAAGATTAGCGCTAACAACAATTTAGTGAATCGATTTTAATTGCAAAACTTCTCAAACTTAAGTATTTCAGGTAACATTAGTTTATAACAAATTTCCAATTCAAGCTAGATTGCGATTAAATTTGACAGAATAACTGAATAATAAGTAAAATAAATTCAAAATGGCATAGATTAATTCAAAAATAGTTGTTTTTATTCAGTAAAAGTAATCATTTGATTTGATAATGTATTGACTGAAGTAATTTAGTTTTTAAATTATTTAAAAATTCAAATATATTTTTATAACTGTGTGATAGCCGAACTGTATATATCTTCCACTCAAATGACTTATATTAAATAACATTATATGGATATAAATATGTATTGAAATAACCTACGAAATATATGTTTAGCTATTTTTTTAATCAATAAACAGGAATTAAGCTCTTATTTCTTTTTTTTTTTTTTTTGCTAGGGTATACAAATACACAAACAAGAAAAAAGCTTATCAATATGAAAGCCACAAAAAATATGTCTTCCAGTTCCCATTTTAGATAATCTATATTTTTGTATAACTTTTTCTCTCTTCCTCTTTCCTCATAATACAAAGAAAGTCAAATAAAATGGTGACAGCAACAACAACAACAACAATAATAACAACGTAATAATAATTTAACTTAGTTGTAACAACAAATCGACACACAAGCAAATTCTCTCATCATTGAAATAATTAAATTTTCACATTTTTGACATTAAATAAGCCATGTAATTAAGTAATTTGTGAAACGTGCTTTTTTGTTCTGAAGTAATTTGAGTATAAAGGTAATACAAGAAGAAACATACATATATATATACATACTTTGTTCTATTTTGCGCGATGAAAGATGAACATAAACAACAATTTAAATTCAGTGGAAGTTATTAATTTTTTTTTTTCTAAATCCTGCACTCATTAAATAAATTAATATACATATAATGAAGTAGGCAAATCGTCCCTGCCGACTTGGAGTATACCCTGTACCAATAAATGATATTTCATTAAATCAGACTCCTTCGAAATCCTCATTAATTGAATAAAAATTTTCTTTATTTTGTCAATAAGTCTAAACATGCAAATACATGCAAATACATGCAAATACATGCTTTCTCCCTCACTCCAACCGGTAAAGCAGCTGCTGCCCATGATATATTTCAGTACAAAACATATATATGTAAATATCTCCGATATTTATTGGCCGCTTTCAATAAAATTTGATCAAATGGTATATATTGGCTATATAATTGAGTGTAACAAAAAGAAATATGATAGCTTTAATACAACTTTAGTTATAGTTTTTTCCAATTTGCGGGGGCGGAAGTGGGCGTGGCAAAAATTTGAAACAAACTCTGCGTAGACACTAGACGAGTGTTGACACCAAGTTTGGTTCTTTTGCTCTTATAGTCTCTGAGATTTAGGTGTTCATACGGACGGACATGGCTATATCGACACCACTGTTGATGCTGATCAAGAATATATATACTTTATGGGGTCGGAAAATTTTCATTCTGCCTGTTACATACAATTTGGCGACTTTAATATACTTTTTTACAGGGTATAAAAATAGTCACCAAATACATATGTATATAACAGACAGAATAAACCAAATCCGAGCATAAAAAGTATATACATATATGTATATGATCAGCAACAATAGTAGTAAAGTCGATAAGACGATCTTAGTGGCAATTTCAACTAAATGAACATGGTCCTTTCACAAATAGTCAGATTTCCATATTGCAGATTTATTATTCATGAATTTATCGATTTGAATTCTTTACACACATTTCTTTCCAAATTAGCCCTAGAAAATGTGTAAAATCACACATTATTCTGAGCAAAGATATTTTGAAATTTAAAGTTGTTTAATATTGTTTAATATTGTTTAATTTATATACATAATTATGTCGATTAAATACTCTGCTTTGTACACCAATCTTTTAAAAATCTGAACAAAACTCCATATATACATAAAGTTCATATGAAAATTAATAATTGTCATTCATTTAAAACATTTTAATTAACTGTCAATTAAAAACCACAAAATAAAAAAAAAAGATGAGAAAAATAATCGGAAAAAGAGGAATGAGAAAAAGATGAATCAATAACTTTATAAGGGAGCCAAAAACCAATGAACAGCTACTTAACAATTGTCCAGGCGACGAAAGCGAAGCCGTCAAAATATAAAAAAAAATATTAATTTAACATCATTTATGGTATCTCAATCATTTGTCTAAGCTTAATTGACACTAGGTACGACATCGGGGGAGCTATGGGAACATTAATAATATGTTGTTAGCTATTTTTATACTCCTACTGAATATACATACATATGTAAATAAATGTATATATATATATAATAATAATTCTTATTATCATGGGCTTATTTTTATGCCCATTGGGATCAGTTATCGCCTTGGAAATATCAATTGTGTTAATATGAATAAGTACTACAATTGTTTATATCTAATACATTTTAAAAATATTAAATCAATTTGTTTCTAATAATCTAAACGCCAAAATTAAGAAATACTTTCGAATTGAAAACCCTCTTAGTGTCTTTGCAAGAGTAATCAAACTTCGGCATGAACAAAATACAACCAAACACATCCCTAAAATTTTTGCTATTCTTTTTTGACAAATCTTCAAGTATGAGAGTCTATATCAACAAATCTCCAGCAATAGTCGGAGCTAAAATCTCTTAAATTGCTGCAACAAAAACCCGTTAAATTTATGCAAAAATTTTCAGATAGAAAAGCGAGAAAATTCTTGGTGTTGTTTTTAGCTCGCCAGCTTCATTTCGCATTCAAGTGGCCCCGTTTGCTAAAATGAAAATAAAACAGAGAAAAAAAAAAAAAAAAAAAAAACGTTGCTCTGGTCTTGTGTCCATGCCCAATTGAGCAGGAGCTGAACCAGGAGCAACAACCGCAGCCTCTGTAGCCCCTCTTTTCCTAAGCTAATTTGACAAAAGTACTGCATTGGTTTTCTTTCACTGTTTTTTTTTTTTTTTTTTTTTTTTTTTTTTTTTTTTTTATTTCACTCTGACATAGTTTTCATTACCTAAACAACAAATTTCATAGCCTAATTTGAGTCGCGCAGACAGGGGCTCAAGTTTGAAATTGCGTATGCATCGCGTGTTACTAAGGAGAAATAAAAAGTCAAATACCAAAAGAGGCGTTAAAAGGCAAATAAACACAAAGAAGAAAAAGAAAAGAAATAAGCAACATAAAAAGCAGAGACAACGAGAGGAAAGTAAAAGACAGGAAGGTCGTTGTCTTTGCTACTTTGCCAAAGATACAGAAACCACATAAAAGTCACGGAAAATGGGCAAAAAAAGCCTAACTTAATGCATATAGCTAGACTTGGGGAATACTCTGTATAATTTTTTTCTACGTTATTTCAGTGTCATAAGTTTAATATTGTTTCATAAGAGTAAACGTTTTCTTTTTCAAAATTAAATTATACTTTATTTTAAAACATATACATAACTATATAAATATGTATGTATATGGTACAGGGTATCAAAAAGTCGGCTATAAGTTAGTACAGATTATATTCAGTATTTTTAATAAAAAAAAAAAAACAACATCCAAACCGTGTTTGGTTATGTGTTTGTGCAATTTTTTGCATCCAAAGATTTTGGAGAGGCTTAAGAGGATCGTTGGAGGAGTAAATACCAGAAAAGTGAAAGGATCCCTTCAAAATGTATTCAACATGCCTTCACATTTCTTTTTTTTTTCCTCAAATGAGCTAATTACAAGACCATTTTAACTGGCATATAAATAAGATGGCCCAATCCCGGTCCTTCTTTCATTTTTGTTCATATCTGTGCTGAGTGATTAATTTTCATATTTATAATAAAAAAAAAAGAAAAAAAGAAGAAAAAAAATGTTGAAAGGTTGAAAAATATGGCCTATACAAATGCCAGCAAATGGCTTTACAAGAGCCAAACGATGAGGGGCGCTGGTAAAAAGGTCGTTGAAAAATATGGTTTATACGGTTCCATAGATCCTATATGAGCTGCATAATGAGTGGGTTGGTGTTGGTCTTTGGGTCTTTGCCAAGGTGGGAGGGGATACCGGGTGTGGGGGCCGGCAACATAATAAACATTGAAACCCGAGTCAACGCGTCAAATGAGAAATGTGCAACAAAAACAAGCCAGAGTAGGGTACGGCAGAGAGAGGTTGGGTAGGGGAATGAGGGGAGTGGTCATACTTGAACACGCCTTCTCCATGGTCCTTTTACCCTCACACTCATACTCATATGTTATATTTTCACCTTTTGATATTTAAATTATAATGGAAGAACGGATTCATTTGAATATGGTTACATAAAAAGCATCGAATGCCTTTATTCTTTAATATGTAAACAAAAAAAACAACAAATTCAATGCAGAAATTAATGAATTTTTTTTTCCATACTTGTTCCGAAAACTTCTCTTATTTTAATCAAATCTTATCTTTAATATTTGACATCACACATATAAATCAAATGTATCCAATTCCGCAATTCATTTATCCAATAGCTCGTCTTATACATTTGTGGTATTTTCCCATTTCACATTGACATGGACATATGGACACATGGACACAAGTTGCCAGTTATTGACAATCGGCAAATTATTTCCCAGTTATTAATGTCATATTTGCGGTATTTTCAATTGTAATTGACAATGTGTAAATTGATTACTTTGACATAACAAATAACAGAATACAATATGTTAAATGAAACAATAAACTAAACTAAAATGTTGTTTAATTTTACTTATTACTTCATTTGGTTAATACATATAAATATATATATTTAAACGGAACTGAAATTTAAGACAAAGACATCATTGTTGTAAAAATAATATATACAAAAAAACCACCCTATACAAAAAAGGGTAAAAGAATATATTAAAATTGTTAAACTGTATGTAATAGGCAGAAGGAAACATAGAGTATATAAATTCTTGATCGGCATCAGCCAAAACTATATAGCCGAGTCGAAATAACCATGTCCGTCTGTCCGTCCATATAAACATCTAGATCTTGGTAATTACAAGAGCTAGAGCAACTAAATTTGTTGTCAACATCCGTTTAGTGTCTGCGCAGATCAAGTTAGTTTTAAATTTTGCCACCCCTCACTTACACGCCACTATGCATTTTTCCCCTATAAAAAATAATGTAAAATGTAAAAAAATAGTGCATACTAAACTTTCTACTAAAATTCACACGAATTATTTGATTTTTTATTTGATCATTTTATCAAAAAGTGTTTGCAAATTGCAATCCATTCAAATTTTAAATTTATAACAATCTTACACCATATAATAAAATAAAATAACTGGTTCCCATGATAATTAATTTAATGGGCAAAAAGAGGCATGGCAATTGAAATAAATGTATAATAAACTCATAAAATTAAATTAAAATCGAAAATTCATCTAATATATAAACCGAAATATGATTACCTAGGGTTTCGAATAACGAAGCTTCTACATCTCATATAAGAAAATTTCAGCAACAACTCCCCACTCTATATATACAGACATTAGGTATAGAGAAATACATACCATCATATAATGCTTGTATATAGACAAATACATATTTCACCCAGATCGAAGCAGTTTTTAAACAAGCCGAGAACTATACGAGCAATGAAAATAAATTGTTAAAATTCTGCTGTTTTATAAACTTGGATCGATCAGTGAACGTTACTCTATAGGCAGGTTGTTATAACAAGATGAAATGAAGCAAGTATGCATATCGTTCTGCATGTTGCACACATTTTAGCAACTTTAATATACCCGTTTACCCTATGAGTACAGGGTATAAAGAAATTGCATCTTTTATATGTCCATATGTATATATGTATTTATGTTCATATTTGGTTTGGTCATACATATATCACACACATATTGTCCACTTAAAAATCAGCTAACCAAAATTTGTCGAACGAAATTTTCTGTAGACTTAATCCGAAAAATTTTTGTTACCGAATTTAATTAATTAATGACAACATCGCGTCGAGCAAAAGGTCTGGAAATTATTAATCGAGAAATTCTGGGTTATAATCCAAGTAAAATGAACGCATAGATGACAATCTTTGTCATATTCTTATTCAAATTTCGTCTTTAACTCAAAACGAAATGGTTTTTAGCGCTCAAGTTTTGCTTCATTAAGCTTAAGACAAAAAGTAAATACTCGGACCAAAAACTAACTCAATTTCTTAACCAACAATCTAAGAATGAGATTCACATACATACATACATACACTATGTACGTACTTTAGTGTGTTTGTGTGTGTATACATAGATATATACTATATACATATACTACATACATCTACATATATGTACATTCATACATACTTACGTATTTAAAACGCTACGCTAAAACATTACACTGGACTGCCCTATCGAGGTCTACGCTCTTACATCCGTAGACGTGAAATCTCCATTCTCTTTGGGAAGTCTTTTTGGGAAGCTCAGAAAGTGGCACTTCAATTAAAATGATTGTCTTAATGCTAGGGAATAGCATCAGCCAACATCGCCATTGAGTTGAGTTGAGCTGAGCCGAGCTGAGCTGAGCTGAGTTAAGTTTAGTTGATTCATTCACTCTAGTTATAGGAGGGGGGAGGGGGGGGGGGCTGCACCCGCAGCATCAGACCTATTTAGCCCCGTCATTTACGCAGTTTCATGTCCGTCATTCCCGCGAATTGTGCCGCTGCAGTACAATAACGGCACTTAATGTGCTGAAAATAACGCACTTGCACGTACTTGTCTAATTTATTTGATTACTCTTACAATTACCGTCATTTTGCTCTGTGTAATAACAAAATAAAAGAGTTCTTCCTCTCTTTCTCCTCACATTTATGTGTCACTGTCTTTCCCCCCCTTTCTCTCTCTCTCTCCATATGTCTGCACTATACTGTGCTATGCAAGTGCCTTTGTCTAAATCAAAGTTTTTGGGGACAAACTTCCGCCCAAAAGAAGAAAAAAAAACAACTAATAAATATTGTCAAGTTTATGGTCAAGAGAGTGATAGTTGTATTAAAATATACTTGCTAACATATAGTATATACTATATACATATACATATTGTATCTATTATCTAATCACTAAATTATAATGATTAAAGTGTGGGGCTCAATTGCACAATAAGTTAATCCAATGTACAAACATACATACATACATACATACAGTGCATACATATGTACGTATATATGTATATATGCATACATACATATACATATGTATATATATTTATGACAATCATTAAACTGTTCTTGTCAAATACTCACTTGGAAACGGAGACATTTATTGCTAAGAGAAGCCTTTAAAGTACTCTAGATTAACCAAGTAGAAAGATGAATATTGACATACTTATGTATGTATGTATCAATGTATTTGTACATATATGTATGTATGTTTATATTTTCCTTAATGGACTAACGAATAACAAAAATTCAACAATTACGTAGACATTTTAGTAACTTAAAACCTTGGAATCTGATTGCCAGGATATATCTAGGCAAGCGGAAGTTTGCATACCCTTGCCAATTTTTTAGGTGGCAATTCTTTATTTAATGCATGGTATAAATTGCTATCATTATATTAAAGGGTATTCTAAAGTCACCAGGCAGAAGGAAGTATTTCCGGCCCTATAAAATATGTATATACATATATATGTATATTCTTGATCAGTATCAAAAACCGAGTTGTTGAAACACCCGGATCAGAGCGCTTTAACAAATAACCACCACAGCAATTATCAGCTCGAAATTAAGTTTAGATATAATAATAAATATACCGGAAACTTACTACACTTATGTACATACACTCGCGCTTTTAGAAATGAGTATTCCGATTGTATCAGCATTATCTAATACAATTTTGTTTTATACATAATATTTTATTTATTTATACATTTTAATGACGATATATTCAAATGAATTTTAGGAATCACATGCTCATGGCTGACATCGGTAATCTTTATTATCACACGTGTAAAACAATTTGAAATGTCAACCTAAATATTTATGGCAGATACTAATATCTATGTATATATACAGATTGTGATCGATTTTGAACTGTGTTGAGCCGATTAAATTTTTAACAAAATTTTTTTAAATTATAAATTAATTCACGAATTGAATCTTGATTATTAGGACAAATGTTAATGGAAAGCATTGAAGAAA
This sequence comes from Drosophila sturtevanti, assembly GCA_018150375.1. Lineage (NCBI taxonomy): Eukaryota > Metazoa > Arthropoda > Insecta > Diptera > Drosophilidae > Drosophila > Drosophila sturtevanti. The sequence continues at coordinate 2,420,173 of JAECWJ010000686.1, read as the reverse complement.
CGGTCATGTGTCGGTCGGTGTGTGTGCTAGTTGTATATACCTCAACATTATCTGTACCTCTATTCGCATTTCTATATTTATTTGTAACTATATGAGTATTTGTATTTACATTTGAAATTTCCATGAAATTTTCATTAGGCACGCAAATTATGCCTGTATAAACTTCTAGGAGTCATTTCGTTAAAGCAAACAAAAGTATCTACAAGACAAAGGACCCAGCACCACTTCCTCCTGTTTTCTCACTCCCTCCTCTCTCTCTCTCTCTCTCTCGCTCGCTCTCTTTCTTTCTTTTTGAGTTGCAAATATTTGGGCAAGAGACAAAAATCAATATTTAAATTTTTCGTAGAAGAAACAAGTGGAATAAATTCAAGTTTGTTTCTGCTCAGGATCAGGCATATCCATTATGTTTATGTATGTTTTGGGTTTAGATGTTATCCACAACAAAAATACAGGGAGAACGGGAGAAGTGAATAGAGCAAAAGAGAATAAACAAGAGAGAACAAAGGGAATATCCAACCTTGTAACAGTTTACAGTGTGTGAAAATAAGAAGGGGGAGCCACAAGAGAGAGAGAAAGATAGAACGGTTGTTGCTAATTTGTTGCTCTGTTGCTCTACTCTCGCCTCTCTTCGACCCTCTTGTTTTCTTTATTTTTATTTTTTTTTTATTTGTTTATTTTCCATTAATTAATAGTTTGGTTCCATTGTCATTACGAGCACGAAATCTTTTGTGGCTTAAAGATTTTTTCCTTTGATTGGCCTTTAAATTATAGTCAAAACAAGACAGACTCAGGCTTAAAGCGAGACTCTAATTTAAAATGAAATCCACTCAGTACTATATATTGCCATATAATTAAAATAACCATTAAATATCCTTGTTTGAAAACAAAAACAAAAAATTATGTTTTTAACTTGTATTAAATATGTATGTATAATTAGACATGACTTTGATCTCGATGTTTGATGTTTCATTTCATTTTTAACAACATTTAATCTATCGAATCTTTTACCACACAACTACTTAAACTTAATAAGTAATGATTAATTAATAACCAGTTTATGGACTACTGCTTTATTAACATATTTAACGAATCTGCATTACTTTGGGTGGGACTTAAACAGCTTCGATTTTCGGCTTCAATTTCTATTTAAATAATGCACTTGCAAATATATTTCCAAAGTTCTAGTTTGGAAATACATATTTGAAATGGGTAAAAAAGGGACTACTTTAAATAAGCATTACTCGCTAAGAATCATTACTCACTATGTATATATATGGTAATAACAACAAACATATTAACACTATTCAACATTCCACTTTTCCCTTCATGGTCAGCAATCAATCAGGCAAAGGTATGCAGTGTAAGGGACAATAATTTAGCACAATTTGTTTTTTTAATTCTAATTTTTTGTTTTCCAAATAGTTTTATTGCTACAGACTTAAGTACATTTTCAAATCGTTTCTAATGGTTTGTAGCACTTTAATTAGCACTTAAATGAACGAAAAGTGAAATTCTGTTTGAAAAATAATGACAAACTGCAAGAACTTCGGCCGAGCAGAAATTTGTATGCCCTACACACCTTTTGATATTATTTATGCACATATAAATAGTTTTCCATAATCATTAGGAAGTATGTATATATAAATTGATTGTCTATAGCTTGGTTTTTAATACTAAATCGTTTTTAAACCAATCGTTCCTATATGAGCTAACTGATTTAATTATATTCTACGAAGATTTATCACAATCGGTTGACTATATCATATAGCTGCTATATAGGTTTTTTTTTTTTTTTTTTTTTTTTTTGCTATATAGGTACAAAAAAAAATTTTGTATGAAAAGTTTTTTTCTCAAGCTCAAAATTTTGAACTTGAAAATTTGGTATGTATAATTCTGATGAATTATATAGACAAAATCTGCAAGGGTATGCGAACTTCAAAGTTAGTCCATTCTTCTAGTTTTTACCAATAAATTTTTTCTTTCAAATTATAAAGCTTAAATTTAGTTATTATTAGATATATATGATGTATATGATTTTATTAGTTATTTATGATACTGTTAAAATATATATAATTGTCAAAGATACAATTTGTGAGGGTATATAAAATTCGGCACGTCCAAACATAGCCAGTCCTTTTAGATATTATGTATTAATATATTACAAAGGCAATACAAGTGGACTTTTTTATCCGTACACACACAACAACTATTCATTATATAGAATTCTAATAATTTAATCATATAATAAATATATATATAATAATATATGTATAATATTATAACCATGAATATTCAATAGACTAACTTATATTCCAGCTTTTATGGGGTCCAACTTTAAGTACAACACCAAAACTCCACAGTCATGTGGACAGACTCTTATAATTCGGATTATATATTTAATATATACTGAATTGCGTTTCGATTCTGCTTCCATTTCTAGCAATAACATCGTTATCAATAATTCAGCTCAACTAATCTCGACAATTTTGTGCCACAAGTCATTACTTTTACAGTGGAGAACTATGAAGAAAATCGCTTCAAATGTTCATTTTTTTTCTTTTATCCCTACTTACATAAAACTTTTTTTTTTTTTGTATATCCTTCAAAACTGATTCAAAAGGAATAAACTTTTACGCCACTGGGCCAATTAGCGTGGCGCCTAACAAGCTCTTAGCCTTAACCCAATCTCCATTGTAGCCCATCACAAAAATTCATTAAAATTTTTCTAACAATCATTTATTAGTTCCTTATTTCTTGTTTTTGTTTTTGGTTTGAATTTTGTTTTTTTATCAGCTTATCAAGTTCAATGAGCAGGGTGGTCCAGGCATTTGTGCTACTTGAAAAGTTTTTGTTGAAAATTATTGTTGGTTGTTTTTTTTTTTTTTGGGCCAAATCGTTGACAGCTCGAGATAAACTTGGCAGAATGTGGACAACAATAAATTGGTCTAGTCTCTGCATTCTGCGGACATAATTATTTTTGTTATAATTATTATGCCAGGGCATATGATTCCAAAAGATGCATAAATTATAGATTAAAATAATGAACGTTTTGTCGGGGGGGGAAAACTTTTACGGAATATTAATTATGATTTTTCAGCTCAGTTTATCTTGACAACATAATATTTATACAAAAATTCGCATAAATGTGTATGTAATACAAATTAAACAAAATCATTTTTTCTATTACTTTTCTGGAACACATAAAAGTTTAAGAATTTTTTATTTAAAAGTCGTAGTCATTTTGTTTAATTTCAGCATTTTGATTGTGATAGCCCTTTGCCTGTATTTGAAATTGAATATCTTTTGGGAACAAAGTTTGTAATTGATTTTTTGCTCAGGTTTCATTGTTAAGTAAAGGCTGTTGCTTTTCATTCCTTTAATCTGCGCAGGATTATGTACATACATACATACATGCAGATATAACCTAAAGTAAAATTCACTTACTTAATAACAAATAAGGGAATGTTTTGCTTATCGTGCCCCGCCACTCATCGTCTTGAATTGAACAAATATTATAAATATTCAACATTACAATAAAAACGTAAAGGTTATGCAAAAGCCCAGCGCCAGTTCGTGCTGCCTTTAATGTGATTTTATTAAGTTTTTATTTTATAAATCTGGGGTGTTAGTTTTATGTTTTCATCACAAAAAAAAAAAAAAAAATTCAGACGGAAACCTTTATGTTTCAATTTTCTCGCAAATTTTGATTAAAACTAGTTTAACTGCTCTCTCTCCCTCTCTCTCTCTCTCTTTCTCTCTCTCTCTCTTTCGCTATCTCTCTCTCTTTATTTACTTTTCAAGCTTGACCCAAACTTTCTTTCGCTTTCTTTTTATTACCTTTTTGGCTGGGTTATTAAAAGCAATCTTCTTTCTATGGAAGCAACATTAATAAGCTCACATGCACATGTCGAAGAATTTTATGTAGCCTACTAGCAGGCGCTGAAACGGAACCCACAAACTCACAGACCCAGGCAAGGCAAAGGAACATTGTCAATGTTGACGACTCCCCCCCCCACATTCACCCGACTTACATTAAATTAAATTTATATGCTTATTTATGAACTAGCAACAATGAAATAATTTTTTTTTTTTTTTTGTGCCAAATAAAAGTTGGAACCCAGTGAAAGAGGAGGCAACATCTGGAACATGAACATGAGTTACAGTTACCATTTGTAGTGTGTGCATAACTGGGCTTGGAACCGAAATGGGAAAGAGAGTTAGAGTGAGAGAGAAAGAGAGAGAGAGAAAGAGTGGGGAGTTGTTGCCGAGGGTAAGAGGGTTATGGAAGAAAAGTTTATTGTCTGAGTAGGTAAGTTATAATGCGCTTGAATGACAAACTATGATCGGTACAGAAGGATGCCAGGGGACTTTAGTGCATTTCATTTATGGACAGCTGTTTACCTCATAAGAAACCGTTTGATGACAATTTAAGTATCTTATATTTATTGATATTACAATGACCTTCTGACTGTTGTTGGAACTTTATTAAACAAAGAAATTAAAGGGGTCTGAGAGAAAGAGTATAGCCATAAAAATGAAAACTGAGATGAACAACAGATAAATTTTATATCAAAGTGCAAACATCCTAAAATCTTGATTTTTAATATAAACTTATTCAGCGAAATAAATTTTTGGATAAGCAGTCGAAAGTTTTCTTTTCAAACCATTCCATTTAAACTCTTCCACTTTATTTTTTATGGCTGGCGTTTCATAATTCCAATCTATTCTATTCTATTTGGATGAAATTGAAAACGTTTGTCTATCAAGATATAAAACTTTGTGGTTTGAAGCTTGACTTTGATTCAATATAAATAAATCAAACTTATTTTTACATCTATAATTTGTCTTATTTTTGAATATTGTTGCCACTCGATCAATTGATTATTCTTCAAATAGTAAGAAATTAATTTAAATTTATTTTTGCATTGTTTACAATGGTATTAAACATTTTTCTGTCTTCGAAATAAATAATGCTTAATACCTACATATATCCGGAATTCTTTGAACTTAAAATTCTAAATAGCTAGCCGTTATAATTTCAAACCTCCCTTAAACACCCTTTTTTGTCGGTACACTATTCATATCGTAGCTCAATACACAAAATACCCAAAGTGTTGCCTAATTGAGCCATTTAATTGTCATATAAATCTCAAATTTTATCACCGTAAGAAAAGTAAGTGAGTCCAACCATCCTTCGAGTGCCATCTTTTTCCGGCCACCCGTCATCTGGAACCCATAACCACAAGCACAATAAGAACTCAACTTTAATTTGACTTTATTTGAAAGTTGTTGGAACTGACTTCTTGTACTATATCGTAAATATTTACGGTTTTCAATAAACTTTTATTTAAAAAAAAAAAAAAAAAAAAAAGAAATGGGCGGACATCTTAAAGTTTTTTATGACTGCCGAGAATACAGTTAATAGAAGTATGTACTTGAACGCAGAAAACACCAATTGGAGACCAAAGGAGATAAAGCATAAAGGCGGACAAAAAAATAAGAAAGCTTTATAGCCTTGGTCACTTGACTTTCCGCGCGTTCTATATCTTCCCCTTTCCGTGTACGTTAGTTTTTTCTCTCTACTCGTTGGTTTTTCCATTTTTTTTTGTTCGCTGTTTTGTTTGTGCTCACTCGCTAAGCTGGAACTCATGAGCGAGCAATTTTCAGGCAGTTAAGTAAAAATCGTGAGTGGCAATGGGAAAATAAAATTTCCTACATGGAAATGCTGTAAATGGCAGACTCCATTTATTGTATTTTTATGGTTTTTTTTTTCTTTTCTATAATTTTTGCAAAACTATCCAAGTACACAATATTTGTACCCAACGCTCCATTTTTGTGCTTCCTCTCATATACGATATTGTGTGTAATGTACATGCGATATAAATGCGGTATTTTTTTTTTCCCCAATTATTATTGCCTTTTAATTGCCACACGTTTCGCATAACACTCATTTCCTTTTGGCAATATGAAACGTGTTCTTGTGGCGCCTAAATGTTGCCTACAATGTGCCACAACTTTCACAATGCCTCGATTCAAGTTAAAATTTCTATTGCCATGTCTGGTCTCCTCTTTCACTTTTTCCTCCATAACCAAAGGATTGCTGCCAACTGCAATGTGCTGGCAAACATTTTAGCTCTTTAGCACGCAAACACACACAGGACAAACACACACACACATACACAGAACAGAAACGAATTCAGTATCTCAACATTTATCCAAATGATCATTGCCAGTCTGTTGACATTTTAATAAAAATTATTTCAATGCTTTCGTCCGCATTGCAGAAACGCCCCTAAAACAAAACCAATACCAGGGCGATACCTACATATTATATACCCTTGTACACTCAGCTTGACTAGTTTTTTTGTCAAACCTTCTGGGCTACGCCCTAATAAGTAGGCAATAAAATGTGTATCAGTTATAAAATCAGAATTATATATAGTTATCTATTATAACTGGTTAGTTAACTAACTATAAATCTAACTAAATTATCATTAATTTTATTGTTATATCTATTTCGTTGAGAATATCTTATATATTACTATATTTGTTCAAATTTAATATTAGCTAATTTAAAGGATATAAAAAACTGACGAACTAGAAACAATTTGAGAATTAATTCTTTTCTAACATTTTGTTCAAAAGCTCTATAAATATATGTACATATATACATAAATATACATACATATATAAAATCATAAAATCCTATTTGTTCATCGCATTAAGCAGAGACATCTTCATAACTTAAGACGAACGAATTTTTTTTAGTAATTAAATACTTTACTAATTATCACATCAGGGCTATAATTCGTAATAACTTTTTTTCTTATTTAAAACCAAAAGTTTTTAATATTCAATTTTATCCGCATTCAATGGATACGACATAAGACGATTAGAATAATGGCGAATAGAGACAAAATGCGAAATTTGATAAAAATAAAATCTTGAAGACACATCAATAAATGAGCCACACAATCATGACTAGTTAAAATCGGTTGAGATGTGTGCATATATGTATTTGTTTGTATATGGTATTCAGTGGAGTTGAGAGTATATTCGGACCATCAAAAGGAAATAATTGCAATCTCAAAAAGTACATGTCTATATATATTTACTGTTCATCAATATCAAATACACGTTTCGATTAATGTTTCATTCTGTCTATATAATTTGATGGCGAAATCTCAAAGAAATTTTACTACATAATAAAAGATATAGGATAGTATAGGGTATAACCAAGTCGGATTGCCAACTGAATAAATGAACCATCTTTATATTTACTTTTGGCAATGAGCATGGAAACGATTCCGTTAGATCAGCCGAAACTGCTAACAGTTATACAGTTATGTATGTATGTATGTATGTATGTTTTCTACATTTAGCCAACTTATGTATATAAATTTTGGCTTACTTACCATTGCTTAGTTAAATGTACATGGTACATAATAAAGATACAAAATATTCAACATTTTTTGTGCTGATTATGCTATGTCAACATTTGTTTAATGAAAAAAAAAATAAAACGATGAAATTGATAAGCCGTGCGGCACAAATCACTTCACCTTAAACAGTTCTTGTAAAAGAAGAATAACAAATATATAATTTATCTACCGATTTACCACAATTGCTGCAGTTTTATTTATGTATGTATGTTGCGGTTGCATGTGAAAAAAAATATTTAAATTTTTTAAATTTCGATCCCAAAGCAAAAGGTGCCTTATTCAGCGTGGATTTAAGTTTAATGGCTTAAACACATAAGAATATTAATTTCCATTAATTTAAAAAATTGTCGAGGTGATATTTAAATAATAGTTCTTAATTACAGATTGAAGCAAGAGCTACATATTTGAAAAAATCATATATATGTTTACCAACTTTTAAATGGTTAATGACAAGTTGAATATAGTTCTTGTATTTGCAAATAATTGAACTAGCCTTAATATGTATTATACATACTAATGCCACTCTCTGTCTTTACTTTAAATTTACCGTCAACTAATCTTATACGATAATTAAAATAAAACAACTTTAACTATCCCACAATATTTCTATTAATATGAATATTGACAGAAAACAATATTTTTACTTATATTCTGGTACATTATGTACTACACAAAGGGCTAATTTCTACATTGGCAAAGAGTGTATACTCTTTATATTCCTCCATTTAATTTAATCTAATTTTCAGTAGCTCCGAGTAGATCCGAGCGTTCTATAAGGCTGTATAATTTATTATAATAATTAAAAAATATTATTCAAGTTTTTATAATAGCTGCTCTGTAGATTGTATCCAGACAAATCGTCTATCGGAGAAACCTCGTTCCGATTGCTGCAAAAACACCGAGGTACATACCTCTAATTTTTCCTATTTTTTCATACCTTATAGTTGTCCGATACGACTAATCTTTAAACTTAATTTAGATACATTATCAACGAACAGAATGATATAACTTTTATTCACGTAGCTCAAAATTTAAGTTCGAAAAAGCGCGAAGAAATAGACAGACGGAAAGATGGACATGGTCATATCGACTCGGCTATTGATGTTGATCAAGATTTATACATATATACTTTATGGGGTTGGAAACGTTTATTTCAATGCGTTACAAACATCTGACCAATTTTATTATACCCTCTGCAAGGGTATAAAAATTATTATTACAAATAATATTGGACACTGAGACTCATAAATTTGTCCACACACACACACATACACACACACAGAATCCAATAAACTGCGAATTTTTTACAATGCATTAAAATGTGGCATGACAAAGAAAATATAGCAAATAAATTGCATTATCGTTGATTTGCAAAATTTATTGCATGTAAACAAATTGCAGACGCAGGCAAAAATCTATTGTTTGGAATAAATATTTATATTATTTTTTGTCCTTGCTGTCATTTGAATGTCGTAGAAGAGAATTGTAAAAAAAAAAAAGGATCGAAGTCGAATAGCAATCAAATCATGGATACGCTAAATGAAGCAAGCAAATCGCCCCTGCCGACTTAGTGTATACCCTGCACCAATAAGAGATATTTCATAAAGTCAAACTCCATCAAATTGCCATGAATTGATAAACTTTGAAGAAGTTAAGAAAAATTGAAACTCTTAATTAGTCACAACAGCAAGTACATGCCTTCTTGCTCACTCCAAACGCAAGCTGTCTTGCTCACGCATATTAGCTGCTGCTGCTGCCCTTGGTATATCCGTACAAAACCTATTTTACTTAAGTAACTCGTTTTCATTATATCGCTAGAGGGGAAGTGGGAGTTGGCAAAAATTTGAAAAAAAACTTGACCAGCTATTGACGCTGATCAAGAATATATATACCATCTAGGGTCGGAAATATCAAATTTTGGCAACTTTAGTATACCCTTTTTTCCCCTATGGGTACAGGGTATAACAGCTTTCTATTATATAATTTATTTTTACTCTGAGGAGCATTAAAATGGAAAAACAAATTCAAATGTTGAGGATAAAGTTAGAGATTAAATTACCAGATAAAATGAATTTTAGTGAAATTTAAACTTAAATTTATTACTAACTACAATTATTAGTAATGTAAAACGATTACAATTAGTAACATTAACAGCGAATGGAAAAAATAAGAAGAGATTTTGTATTTAATTTCCACTTCTTGACTTTCCCTCTATCGCTTTTGAACTAAATGTCATGTCACGACTATAAATAAGTGACAATATAAGCCAAATTATATACAGACTTTATACGCTTGACAAACAACAATTGCGTAAATTGTATATTACAGTCCTAGTCGTAAATAATAAAATGATTTCGAAATTGCTCCACATACTTGTGGTGCCAAAAGTCCAGTCATTGTAGTGACCATAAAGATTGAAAAGTTTTATAATACTACACCTATCGATCTATGTATGTATGTATAATATAATACAATTGAGATAGGCTGAATTATTAACTTATTGAACCTAACAACTGTTATTTGTCCTTCTATCAACTACTTCAACTATACACATGCCATGTATAAGTACATGTATACCATGACGTTTGCTCTAACGAATCTTTACCATTTTCAACGCAATTTGAACCTCGAAACCCGTAAGCTTTTCAGTCCTTAAATATTTCCGCACAGTTTGTTTTTGCAGCACTTGCACTTTTCATTAGTAATTTGCCCATTTCTACAATTTTGTGCCTTTTTTTTTTTTTTTGGGACATAAATTTTGTTGGGGGTCACTTAAAGAAAGAACGAAAATTAAAGAAGAGAAAGAAGGAAAAGAGAAAATGAAAAAATGGTTTAAAAAAAGAGTTGAAATGAAGGGTATCGTCGTCATTTTCATTTCCCGAGGTAACAGTAAATTTGTTGCCATGTAATAGCTTAAGCATCTTAAGTGCAGATTACCAAATTGAAGATCTCGTTAAAAGCAGCACACACAACACTCACACCCAATTTCATTCCTCTTCCCACTCACAAAGCCACACACACACACACACACCGCCACCTAACCATCCGTCCTCATTCCAGCATCAGAAGTAAAAAAGACCAATTGACACTGAATTTAATTTCGCAAGAAGTATTTTTCGTATCCGTGACATTTGAATTGGTAATTTTTCGTTTGCCTTAACTACGCACATTCCATAGCAATGTAAACATAGATTACACTGAGAGAATACCAAAAAATACACATATATCATTCTGATCTTAAATAATTCTTATATATATCCATATATACATATATACCAATGTATTAAATTGCTAAAGACAATTTACACTCAATTAGACAATCCTCTTTCTCCTGTGTGTATGTGTTTGTTTTTTTTTTTTTGTATTATATGTATTAATTTACTTTGAAAAATTGTCATAACGGAGGTCTTCATAATTTTATATCCGTGTATTCATTTCCAGTATTCTTTTTCTTACACCACACAACGGAAATTGGCTTTTTTTGCGGGCCTTCCTTTTTTTTTTGCCGTTTCGATGTGTGTTTTGTAGCCCTGCCATATTTGCCGCCATGTTTGGCAGTTGCCATGCACCGGTTATTTCTCCTGTTAGCGACAGCTTACCCCCCCCCACACTTTTCTATCACCTTCTCAAGGTCTCCCCTCATCATCTCTTTCTATTCCATACATTTGCTATCCCTGTCCCATTTTAGCGACACTTGCTGTGTGCTACGCATAAAGCTGTCAATGTCAATGTAACGTGTTAATTTCAAAGTGGTTTAGTTTGTTGACGCAGCTTGTTAAGAGAAAAAGACATACCATGGCAGTATAGGAGCCACCAGAAATTCTGCCGCACATGTGGTTTTTATGCCATGACTGACTACGCCATACATACATATATATATAGTACCTCGTCATTTCCACCTACCCCTTTTCTTCTAGTTTATGTTTTGTTGAATGTTGTGTGTTGTGTGTCTTGCTGATGATTTCTTTCGTGGCATTTGATTGATTGAAACCTCAAGAGAAGGTCGGATGTAAGTTACGGACAACATAGGTGTTACTTGCTTTTTTTTTCCCCCCTCCCCCTACAGCATTTAAATTATTGAATATGTCATGAACTATCCAAACTAAACAGAATTTAACAATTTTAACAAAATGATTAATTATGCCCAGGGCGTGCGAAAGCTAAATTAAAAGAATATTGAAAAGTATTAAAAAAAAAAAAATAAAAGGTCGGCATGTCAGTTCCAGTTCTATCAATACAGTTATAAAAGAATAAAATGATAAAAGAAAATTAAATAAATGGGCGAAGATAAGGAAACGATAAATGCTAATCAATAAAAAGACAAAGAAAATAAAACCAATAAAATGAACTAAGCGGCAAAATGAAGAAAATGTGAACATAGTCAGGGGGAAATCTTTTAACCAGGCAAATGAAAGGAATTTAAATAATCAGTAATCCTCTAATAACTCTTTTTTAAATTTTAGCATAAAAATATTTTTTATTGTGTTTTTTTAATCACCGTCCAGATTAAAAAGAACAAACATAAGTATCTATTTACTGACATTACGATATAACTGAGAGCATTACATTTACATAATAAATCAAGGAAAAATATGTAGTTTGGATTAAGACCCAAATGGCATTTCATGTTTAACAGTTCTCCAAGACGAGAATTCAAATCAGACTCACATATGCCACATTCATCCGCAGCCGCACATTAGCAGGCCGTAAAAACGCAGTGCCAAATATCCAGGCGTTTCCGGAAGTCTTGTTTATGCTTCACTCTCAAGGCTCATTACATTCTCAAGCCCTTACGCCAAATGCCAACTGTTATGAGAGATTGAGGGGTGTTAAGAAGGGAGAGAGCCAGGATAGAATAACAGGGGGAACGGTGTTAAGCACACTGTAAAAGCAAACCAAGGAAAATGGAAACCAAATTTTCCAGAAACATAATAAAATTTTGTTCGTGTTTTTCAACAGAAAGAGGCGGCGTTTTAGCACGTTGACAAAAGCCAGAGTCAGGAGCAGTAACCAAAAACACCATCGAACAATGAGGCACATGAATGTGAAATGGGTTTTTGAAGCAATGGGAAATAGGAAGGTTTTAGGGGTAGGGGGTAGGTGTGTGCCAACAGGCACTCAAAAATCTGAATTCCCATGGACTCTCATTGTCGGCTGGGTCAGAGAGCTCATAAACTTGCTAAATGAAAAAGCCTAACATTCGACTTGTGTGTGGAATGGTTGGTTGTTTATCATTTTTTTTTTTTTTTTTTTTTTGAACTGGCATACACACAATTGACATGTTCAAAAGTGTTAAGGACTTGCACACAATCCAAACGCCAATTATGTGGCCTAAGCACAGCCAGCAATCCCATGTCCACATACATTGAGGCAATCACATAAAGACCAAAAGTCACACGAAGACCATGACAATGTAAAGAAAGCGAACAACAAAAATTGCAACAAGGGATATTTTTTCATTGCATATGGGAATGAATTTGGCATATCGAATTTTATGGACCCTCATCTATTGAATACTTTAGCCACAATGCTAACAACCAATTAGCAATCTTAATTAAAGTTACAGTCTCCAAGAATATTATATGATTTACTGTGAAACTTTTTGATTTTAGTCCGATCAATGGAGAGAGGCAAACGGATCAGGGAGAAAATGCTAATACATTAATTTTATACAAACTTTTTCGAAATCGCCATTAATTGAATATCAAATTTTTTATAAGATTCTCTTAACAAGCCGAACAAATACCTGCTTTCTCTCTCACTCCTATCAGTGAACGAAACGAATTCGTCATAAGGTACAAAGCAGCAAGGGCATGCTATCTCGCTCACTCATGCTGCCCTTGGCATTTCAGTATAAAAAGTATATTCGTATATCTCCAATATTTATTGTCCGATTTCAACGCTATTAAATTACGAGGCGAAAGTGGGCATGCCAAAAATTTAAAACATAATTGATCTGTGTAGACACTAGACGGAAGTTGACATCATCCGAGATCCGAGATCTAGGTATTCATACGGACGGATAGACGGACGAACAAACGGACTATTCATGCTGATAAAAAATATACATATTATATATAATCGGAGATGCTTTCTTTCCAAAATTAATATACTTCAGCTCTTGGGTCTTAAATTTAATTGGGTCTTTTATTTTAATTTAAACTTATGTCTTAATGAAAGTTTTCAGTAGTACATTATCAATGCTATACTCTTATATATTATTTGATTTGATATATACTTTATATCCAATCATTTTAGAATATTTCAAAGATTGAAACCTTACGTCAAACGTATATATTTATACATTGACACAATCGGCCACATGGAGTATCTATATCCAATTGATAAGATCGTTGGATTGCAAAAAGAGTTTATTTCTGGCTGTTCAAAACGGGCCTATAGTTCAAATAGCTATAGCTATCATATGAATAATCAACAAGAAGTAGTTATGGTGAAACGTTGTTCGGCTTCTATAAAACATTTTGATTTAGGAGGATAGCCAAAAATTGTACTTTATACTACACATAACGGATTAATGTTGCCTGTACTTTAAAATTCTATACTCAATTATGCAATAAGTCATCAAAGTTAACCATAAATCTTTTACACATCCATCATAGTAGCAAAAATCATTGCTATGTATGTACATATATCCAACGAGGAAGGAACAATCAAATAGAAGAAAATCGCCACATGCCAAAGCCAGGGACAAAAAAACATTTTTAGATTTGCTGCACATGACAAAACGCGACAAGGGTGAGGATAAACTTCCAACTAGTCTGACCTCTTGTCCGACCCCATTTGCTAGTTGACCGTAAAAGAGAATAATGAAGAAAATATGCTTGCAATATGCGGCGTATGCGCAATAAAAATAACTGAATAACTCTGAGCAAACTTGTGTGCATGTGTGTGTTTGTGTAAGAGTGTATCTATATACATATGTGGTGAATGAAAGTAAAGTGAAGTGGCCCGCACTTGGAGCAATTTGTCTTACTAAGATACGTGACTTTTTTCGACTGAAATTCAAAATATATAGTATATATATTCGCTAGGATGCTAGTTATGCCCCATTTTATTGCATATGTTTTACACACATATAAACAAGCACACATACACATTTGTATACACATATGAAGATGTGAATATTGCGTGTCAAGGTGCGATGAGGTCAAAACTTTTAGTTTCCGAGGAAATGGGACGAACTGTAAAATGCTTTAACTGATTGCAAAACACCCAACGTGGCCGTAGTTCTCAGTGCGCGATTTCCGGTATCATCTGACAGCTAAACGCTGTCATTTGTTAGCCAGGGTTGTCAGCTACATTTATGTGCATACATACATATATGCTCATTAGGTTATGCAACATGCAAAACATCTCAACACACATACACACACATGCATATTTTGAGCGGATTATTAACGAGTAAACACAATGTCAAGTACAAAATAGACAAGAGAAGCAGTAAATGTTACAGCTTTCATATCATACTTAAATTTCAAAATATATTTGCCCAACTTTTTGCCAACCAAAAGCTGTCAATTTATTTTAAATGGAATAATCTTACGACTTACGAAATCTCCCATCTTTTATATATTTTTTTTTTTTTTTCTAGTAACTTTCAGGAGATTGTTTTTTTTTTTTTTGGTTTTTCGTTTTGTTTCGTATTTTTCAGTTTTCTTTCCATAGTAGCTTTCAGGCCAGCACTTTAGTTCCATTTCTTTACGTTCTTTACGTTACGTTTCCTTAAATTTTCTTTCCTTTTTGTTTTTACTTAAAAGGCCAACCAGGCTTTGGCCTAGTTGCACTTTTTTTTTTTTTTTTTTTTTGTTTAGCAGCTACTTTTTTTTCTGTGTTCGCCTGTTTGTTTTGCTTTGTCTTGTATTTGTCACAAATTAAGACAAATGCACCGCAGTATCTTAACCATGGACTACCAAGCTCCGCCTCCTCTTGTCAACTATCACACCATTTCCCAAAGCTTTTGTGCACTAATGTTTTGTAGATTTTAATCCCAATGCGGGCGCACTTTTAGGTATCTTTTAAGTGTTTACCTTAGGTCATTTATATGGTGGGAAATTTTTCTCATGTCTTTATAACCAGTTGAAATAAAAAAAAAAAGAAAGAGAATAAAGTGAAGAATTTAAGTTAGACAACTGAATGCATATAAAAGGCAAAACAAGCTATCTTTTTTTCTTTTTAAATTTTCCTCAACTATTTACATAGCCAAATTATTTATATTACCAAAATGAAACAAGTTATCTCTTTGTATCGAATGTGATTGTTATTTTTTAATTAGTTGTCCTTTATGCTCTAAAAACACAAGGGGGGGAAAAGGTTAGCAAAGTATACCAATTATTTAAATCACAATTTCATTTATTCATATTTCATTATTCAATCGATTATCAGCAAGCTCTCTGTTCAAATTTAAATCTCAATCACACCATCTTTAAAATAAAATTTCTATTCAAATTTGGGCCAGCCGTTAAGTCCGTCAATTAACAAACAAACATGACATCAATAAGAAAGAATGAGCACGGCAAAAAAGTTATAGTTGTGGATTCGAAAACCAATTTTGATAAAATGGTTGAAGAAGCGGGCAATAAGCATATTCTGGTCGAATTCTATGCCACATGGTGTGGCCCATGTGCGATTATTGGGCCGCGATTGGAACAACTGGCGAATGAATATGCCGATCGTTTGGTCATACTCAAAATCGATGTTGATGATCACGAAGAGCTAGCTTTAGAATACGAAGTGACCAGCATGCCCACATTTCTAATTATCAAGAATAAGGTAAAGCTAGCACAATTTGTTGGTAGCAATAGTGAGAAAGTGGAAAGCACTTTGGAAAAGTACTGCGGTAAGCCGGATAATAGTAATCCGGCAAAAGCTTCCGTTACCTTAGCACCCGGATCCAAAGCTGGTACTTCACGGGAAGTTAAAGAATCAAACAAGGCATCTAAGAGCTCTCCTGCTCAAACTCCACCATCGATTGAGAAAAAATTGCAATCGAAACCGTAAATCATTTCCCCTATATACAAATAGAACTGGCGGTCCAATTTCGAATTTAAAACTAAATTTAAATGTGTTTAAATATTTATGTTCTATTGTCGTAAAACTTTCTACAATAGTTGCCCATTCAATTAGCAAAACTGGCCAGCTGTAAAACAAATAGTTTCTTAATTAACACAAAATTTAAACTACATATTAGTATGGTTCATTTAATATACATATTAATAATCCCAAGAATAACGTATTTCATTTACTGATCTTAAGCATAAATTGTCTATTGCATTCAGATCGTTAACCATATCCTATAAGTAATTGGTCATATATTTCCGTTAAGAATCTGTTTCTAAATATATAGAATTAGACGAACAGACAAACGGACTTGAACTCATATGTTCTGAACTCGATCAAGTTTATATTTACAATATATGCCTACCATATAAGTATTTATATGCATCTCATATAGTGGAATTTGTGTGCCTTGGAATAGAATTTTCGCTTTTTTAGATATTTATCTTTCAATTTTTATCAAATATTCCATTGCAATTTTTTTTTTTTTGTTTTACAATTTACTTGAATGGGAATTTGGTGGTCTTGTTAACCTCATTGTTTTTGGAAAAAGGAGTCTTCATGTAAACGACAATAGGACAACAACATTTCCATCATCCGACGGCATCTGCTGCATTTTTTTATTTTAATAAAAATGCAAATGTCCTCAGCTGAAAGTCATAAGACCATCCGTGCCATTCCCCCCCTCCCCGACATTCAGTCTCCCGTCGTTTTCCACTTTTTGCACTATGCTTATATTAAACGCAAGTACAACAATACGATATTTAACATTACTGGAAAGAAGAATGCAAGAGAAGGAAGCAGGAGAAGAAAGCAACAAAAATAAGTCAAATAAGTTTTCAATAAGGCTGCCAAAATAAAATTCCGGCTGGAATTTGTACTTTATTCCATTCTCTACCTCAACCCTCCCCTCTTGTTGTCATCTCTTTTATACCCTTCCAAAAAAGAGTATATTTATTTTGATATATACATACATACATCTCTTATGAAGTATGTGAAATATGCTCTGAGCTGAGTTCATATAGGCATCCGCTTCTACGTACGTATATCCGGCTGTAAATGCTCCGATTTGAAATGCATTAATTAAAAGTTATTTGTCTTTTTATACAAATAGTAATCCCGTGTCAATGCATTGTCAATTGGAGATATAAGGTATACAAACTTCCGCATGGTCAAAGTTAACTCGGGACTTCTAGTTTTCCTTTATCCCTGTCCGGACCTTTCTGTCTGCACTAAGTTTGAAAGAATGTTGAAGGATGGCAGAACATTCTCTCTTCTTTTTTAGACATTAAGTAAAACAAAGTGTCAGTTTACAGTTAGGCTGTTAGGCTGTGAATGACTCTCATTTGGCCTTGCCAGCGATTTTTACCGACAGATGTCGCTTCAATTTTGCAGGGTCCATTGTTGTCCCAGTTAGTGTACCATATGGTGGATTAATTAATTTAATTGAAATAATGCCAGAGACAGTGGCACACTAAATCAGATCAACATACCATCCATATATACATACATACATACATACATATGTATGTATGGCCACTCTACACAGTACAATGCCAAAGGACAATGAATATATATGAATATATAAATGCATAGAAGGATATACTCTATCTCAGATTGCAGCGAGGGGAGTATGTATGTGTAAACAAAAGGCTCATTGTTCAAAATCTAAAGTGAGCAAGTCCTCTTAATATTATGGTATACCGCCCACTTCGAATCTATTTATTAGGCATATTTTATGCTTAAATTGCAGACAGAGTGAATATTAATTGGAACCAAAGTATGCATGCACTCACTTTATCAATTATTGTTAACAAATAGTGAAGCAATGCGTTTTAACTTAACCTGAACTGAGGTTCTTAAGCTGGATGGACTTTTTTAATCTTCCTTAGCGAACAAGTTCTGTGTGTGTGTGTGTGTGTGTGTGTGTGTGTGTGTGTGTGTGTGTGTGTGTGTGTGTGGGTGTGTGTGTGTATGTGTGCGTGTGTGAGCGTTTGTGTGTGTGTAGGGAAGGAGGCACTCATTGCGTTACTTCTGTTCTTTAATCTTATCTCTCAACTTCAACCTCATATTGTTTTCAACTTGTTGTTGGTCGCAAGTGTTGAAAAGTCTTAAAGGCCTTTTATCTAGTGCCGCTCTTTGCCTTAAGCTTACTTTTTTACAGTTCCCAAAGAAGAGCGAGTACGATAAAATGCCGAGAGAGAGAGAGAGAGAGCGAGAGACAGAGAGAAAGTGATAGAGAAATGGGAGGGCAACAAGAGGCGTCTCTTCCTCTTTTTTCCGTTATTCTTCCATTTTCTTTGTTTTTTTTCTTATTTTTTTATTTTGTTCGCACAAAGTCTTAGGCGTCAAGCACTTCATATAAGCGAGAGGGAGTGGGAAAATGGGAGATGGCAAAATAATAATGAATTTGCGGCATGCCACACAAACACTGCATATTCCTCTGTTGCCCACCATAATATGCGCCAGATTTAGCCCAAGTTATCAGCATGAGATACACATGCATCAACCCAATCCCGTGCCACACTCACACACACACACACACACACACACACACACACACACACACACACACGCACACACATACACCTACTACACAAACGCACATACTCGTACAAAAAACGACTGCTCCTCCATATGTGTTGTGGCAGCTAATATGTTGGCTGCCTGCTGCCTTGGTGTCGCCTGAAAAATGCACTGACATGTGCCACAGCTGCTGCTATTCACTATACCCCCCCCCGCCGCCTTCTTACCCTCCGCACCCCCATCACCCTCTCCCCAGCCCATCCCCCTTGGCCCACAACCAACATCGACCAACTGCCTTCGCCTTCTACTTTTAAAACAAATGCTGGGGGCGTGCACTGCGTATGTCCGCCTGTCTGCTTCTATTCTAGCAGGGATTGCATGGGGGCGTGTTGATGCGCTGAACAATAGCTATAAAAAGGATTAACTTGCATAACAAAGAGATTGGGGAGAAAGAGAGGCTTGGACAAGACAGCCTGGCATATAAATTTTCACAAACCCAATGCGGAGCCCCACATTCTTCAAAATTTATAGCTCATTCCTAAAAACCATTTATAACCCCTACCCACACCCCACTTTACTTTTCGATTTACTAAGCATACGGATAAAATTCAACTAAAATGGATATCAATTTATTTAAACTCAAGTACTTTCATGGGAAATATTTAGCTTAAAGATGGAAAATTTGTGTTGACACTAGATCGCGATTGGTTATTGCAAATGGATGAGAGGCTTTAAAAAAAATTACAAAAAAAATTTCACACACATTCACTCTCAAACACACACACACCCACACACACACCCACACACCCACACACACACGCACACACATACACACATACATACACACACGCACACACATACACACACACACACATTTACACAACACACACACACACATTGAAAATGACCAACTTTCCAAAAGTGAAAGCCGATATATATCTGTATGCGAACTTAAACTGGATATAACCATTTTGTCAAAGGATCTGGTTCTACATCATCATCGTCCGAATAGGCGCTACATTGACTACAATCACTGACACTATTTCCACGATGCGGTATCCGGATCGGTATAAGACGGGTCATTAGCTCTTCTGTATCCGCATTCGAGTAGTAATCACCATCGGAATAGGAGCCGTTTGATCGATGATGACGTTGAGAACGATTCGTTAAGATAATGGAACTATCAACATCCGTCGCCAGTTCTGACATCTGACGTAACTCAGATCCATTTACATGAGTCTCAGCATATTCAGTAAATGATGATTGATCCTCACTACCGCTCATACTCTGTAATTGACCGCCGCCAGATGCAATCCGATTTTGATAACCAGATAATGGTGAAGCCGTTGAGGAGGAAGATGCCGATGGCGATGTTGTTGGCGATTGACCCAATGATATCCACCAGCGCGTCCTATTCCCTTCAGATGTGGGTTCTGCAGCTATCCCACCTTGGAATCGAAAATTTGTCGTACCCGGTATTATTCGTAAGCTCGAATCTCTAGAATTCCCAACTTCTGACGGTGGACAATCTCCCGAATTTTCCTCATTTGATTCGGGAAAGTTACCAATATTATTGCATACTTGCTGAAAATGACTATTTGGGGCAATGGTTCCTATTGAAGACATTGGAACCAGGCTGGAACTGGAACTTCGTGCAACTTCAACTGGCCCGGGACTATTGCCAACGGTAGTTCTCTCATCATCCACGATATTCCCCTCCCTCTCCATGTGGTTAAACGTCTCGGATATGGACAAACAAATTTTGTAGGGAATTTCTCCACAATGTTTTGCTGGACATGAATTACAAACAATAGAAAACTAGAGAGGGAGAAGGAGATAGCTTGCTACGA
This sequence comes from Drosophila sturtevanti, assembly GCA_018150375.1. Lineage (NCBI taxonomy): Eukaryota > Metazoa > Arthropoda > Insecta > Diptera > Drosophilidae > Drosophila > Drosophila sturtevanti. The sequence goes on along the minus strand of JAECWJ010000686.1, from coordinate 2,399,280 downwards.
TCATATTGTATATACGATATTGGATATTAATATTTCCAATTACGAACCCCCCGAGTCCACGCATTGAACGAAAATGTCATTGAGAGAAGGAGAACAGACACGAACCCAAGAGGGGAAAAGGGTCTCAAAATTGCAGAATATGTGTATTTTTTTCTCTATTTGAAAATTATGTATTCATCTTTTATCTTTATCTAACTTCCCCCCCTAACCCCTTTAACTCAAATAGAATAGGACAGATAATACTAACTAGTGTAATGGATAAGGTCCTGAACTAGAAGTCAAGTCGCTCCCCTTTTCTGGCTTTTTAATTTAAGTGGATTGTATAAAATTGATGAAAGTTCTCTTAGTCTCCCTTATTTTATCCTTTATTTCTATTCCGTTTTTGCCTTTCAACTGCTGTCAGTTGCCACTTGTAATTTTGCTTTCCTCGTACTTGACAAATGCACAAATGAAAAATCAAATAGTCTTGAAAGAGAATATTGCAGATGTCTTGAAAGAAAACATTGCAGATGTTTCCAAGAGATTAGCAGACAGTCAGACAGGCTGGCAAACAGGCAGACATATAGAAAGATGGACAGAATAAAAAGAAGACAGAATATATATAGTAAGGGTAACTCTCCAGAATGTATGTATACCTACCATATCAATAACAAGGCGATTTGTCAGTTGAGTTTTCTAATTTCGCTTCCTGCCTGGGACAACAACAAATTGCTTGCCGCTTTTAAACTCATTAATATTTAATGAATTTACGCAAAGGAGCATCTGTGACTACATAAGCCGCAAGTGAATAAGGTCCTTAAGATACTTTTGTTAAACCAAAAGTTGAAATTATCCAGATCGGTTGGTCCTTTGATGAATAGTTGGTCATTATCATTAGAAATGAAACTTGAAACTTACCACATAGATGAATTTAGAAATTTTCCGCCTCTCCTCTTAATGAACCGCAAGTTTTAAGGTTTTTTTTTCAGTAAATATTACAAAACACACACACACACACACATACAATCATGGCCATGTTAAATAGTGTAGTAAATAAGACATCACACCCTGTATACCCTGTACCAGGTGTAAAAGTGCCCAAATTCTATTAAAATTATCCTGCTTATACATTGACAACTTTCTATCCCAATTTTACGAAATTTTCTTAACTATATTCAAATTTTATTGTTTCAATAATACTAATCTATATAGTTAATCTAGACGGTTCTTGATAACAAATTTGGTACTTGTTCAAATACATATGTATATATATATATATACTTATATATATGTATATAAGCATTACCACTTACGATTATTTGAGAGAAAAATGTTGGTTATGCCGTAAATAAATGATAATCTGTTAATGATAATCCAATTCGCAATTTAAAAATCATTTTCATCTGTTTAACTATTCCCAAATATCTTTACCCCACTTTTGCGCCGCCCCACCCCCCCCCACACATATTTATGCACATTACCACAAAGGTCACAGAACATTTATCACATTCTTTTTTAGTTCTTCTCTTTTTGTTCCTTTTGGGGCCTTTGCGGTTTTCTTTTCTTTTCGTTCGTTCGTTTCGTTGTGTTTGTTATTGTCTGTTTTTTATACCCTTGCAATAAGGGTATACAAATTTAAGGGAATAGTTTGCAACTCATGGATTTCGTAAAATATACCTACATATATGTATATATATTCTGATCAGCACTGCAAGCTAATTTAATTTAGTCATATCCATTTATCTATATGTCTGGATCAAGGCGATCTTCTTCTCAACTTTATAGAATTACTACAAATACTTTTTATATGTATGAGAAAATTTTACATTAATTTTCACTAATTTTATAGACTTCTCTGACTGAAATTTTTAGATCACAATGTTTGGTAATATGTACCTACTTAATTGCCAAATTGAAGAATTTACAAGGGTATACATAATTTGGCTAGATAATGTCCAATTTTGTTTTGTTTTATATCGTTCTACTTGGGTTTCTTCTCCAACTTACCTATATATATTGTGTGCTGTCTGCTTATATAATACTTATAGCGCGGTTTCTCTTTTCTTGACGCAATTCAATTTATTTGAAATTTTTTATTTATTTAACTTTTTGTTCGTTGGTCTTAGGTTTGAGTTTTGGGTTGTTGGGATTGGGTAGGTTGAGTTTTAAGCTTTTGGGGGCTCGGGTTTTTGGGTTCTTGCTCTTGTTATTATTGCCGCTTGGCAGAGACAATTGAAAACCGCAGGCAAACAAACATCCTCAATTCTTCCAGCTCCCAGCTCCCAGCTTCCAGCTTCCAGCTCCCTGCGTACAACAAGACGTATGAGTTACGAGTTATGTGCAATGTGACGCAGTCTGGTAAGCCATTGGGTCGTAAGAGTATGTGTGTGTGTGTGTGTGTGTGTGCGTGTGCGTGTATGCGTAAAGACACCGACATTGTCTTTATCTTGTTTTTAACCTCGTTTTCAGTTCTATGTTTATTTGTTTATTTGTTTGGTTATTTAAATTGTTTAATTTGCATTAAATGAAAAGCAGAAGATATTTTCATAGGATAATAAATGTGTGTGGAAAAAACTCATTGTCAAAATGTAGATATTCCGGCATTTTTGCCTTAAACAATTTAATCGGCATTAACAAGTATAAATAATAGTTTATTATCTTTTATTTTGTAACCAAATTGGTTTTTTGTTTAACAAAAACTGTATATAAAATGACTTTGGCAAAGACGTAAAAGTTTAGCTAAAAACAAATATTAAAAAAAAAAAAGAAACAAATATAAAAATAAAACAGAAAGTAAATATAGACTATGACAAAATCAATTCTCATTATCTTAGCAGGCACAACATATGTAAAAAGGCATATTTATACCCTTGCAGAGGGTATAATAAAATTGATCAGATGTTTGTAACACATAAAATAAAAATAAAAAATATATATTCTTAATCAGCATCAATAGGCGAACCATATGATTATGTCTGTCAATTTCTTTGTATATTTACGAACTTAAATTTATATAGGAGAAATAAAAACCATATGATTCTGTGATCATTTATCTAAATCTAGTTTAAGAATTGGTCGGATTGGACAACTATAAGGTATAGAGCACAGGTACTTTTGTTTGTTTTGTTCAAAACACACTTTTTTTCGTTTTTTGAGATATCTTAAGCTAATTTTCTATACAGATAATAATTCTACTTTTACACCATACAAGTTTGAGTCAGATCGGTTAATAAATACCGACGTAAATCAGATTGGGGCGAACGAGATTTTGTAGAGCAGTTCCCAAGGTCCTTCGACTCAGTTAATCAATCTGATATGTCCTCGTTGGCGAGACACACTGCAACTAAAAAGCATTTTACACCAAATGAGATAAATTTACATTAGTCCGCAGGCATGTGACGGCTGCAAAAAAAAACAATTGGGAGAGCAATTAAAACAAATTCTAAAAAAAAAAAAAAAACAATGATGAAAAACTGTTGCTAAAAACGCAATTCATAAAGAAATCGAATTTTTGGTTGGTTTTACAAAACAGATGAGAAACTTTTAGTTTGCCATTTCATATAGAATATTTTGCAAAATTATGAGTAATAAATCAAAGTGAAAATGTAAGCCATAAATTCGGCATATATACTCATGAATAGGAATTCAAAATACCCTATACCTAAGTATAAAAAGGGGCGTTGCGAATTGGTAATATTTTCGTCAACACATATTGCTATAATAACTTATTAAGTTCGTAATCTCTACTCTAAGATCTTACAAATATTTATGCTAATCATAGCTATAACTATATATGGGCGTGGCAAAAATTTGAAACAAACATAAACTGCGTAGAGACTTCACGGATGTTGGTACCAAATTTAGTTGCACTAGCTTTTATAGTCACCGAGATCTAGGTGTTCATACGGAGGGACAGACGGACAAACAGACGGACAGACAGACAGATAGGGCTATATCAATTCAGCGGCTTTTGCTGATCAGAAACATATATACTTTATGGGGTCGGGAACGTTTCCTTCTAGCTATTACATACATTTAAGCGGCTTATATTATATACCCTTTTACCCTATGTGTACAGGGTATAAGAAGTACAACACGTGCCAGAATGACGAAAAAGTCTTTTGCCATATAACACTGATGTTTCAGATCTGATCAAATAAAATGACTTATTTTGATAAATTATTTTATAACTATTACACCTATGATTTGACAATGATTTCCGGATATAAACTAGATGGAATATCTTCGGCGTGTTCGCTAAACCTTTGAAAAACCAATAAAAAAAACAAAAGGCATATGCGGCAAATGTGAATTTTTAGCACAACCAAAACGTAAAGAGAAATAACTATAATAAATAAATATGTAATTGCAGAATACAAAAACCAACTATGAATATCGATTAAATAATCAATATATTAAATTTATAATTACTTGAATAATATCCATACAGGTCTTACGACCTGTAACATCTATACTATATATGCAACCGAATAAAACCTACAGCAAATTGTTAATCAAACACACATAAAATGTCTGGCAACGATGTTTCGGTGACTGAAACAGCACAAAGCGATCAGGTATGTATATATATATATATCTATATATATGTATTTGTGTATGTGTATGTATTTTTTCCTGCCTAAGACCTGACCTATCCACACGAACACTATTCCTTCAAGCCGGACACTGATTTTGATTGTTTAAGCTCCTGCATGGCTTTATCAATCCACAAAAACCATGAATTCAACAATCCAACTATCCACCACAATACCACGTTGATTCCATTTAAGGATATCGATTCACATTTATATGCTACATACATACATACATTTTTTGATTGTTTGGCATGATTTTCAACTGATTTTTAGGTTAACATTTTATTACGTAACATATGTTTGAACAATTGTTTGCATTGCATATTTTATAATGAAAACCTTTGGCAATATTTTTGTAGACTCGTACATTTTGACCATCTATCTATGTATCTAGATTCTATATATACAAACGTAATGCTAATATTCATATATACATACATACATATGCACATGTGTGTATATCTTTGTACATATGTATGTATGTATCTGCTATAGTGTGTGTATGAACTTTAAATTTATTTTGCATAAATTATGAGAATATTTAAGGCTATATTAGGCCATCATATATACTATACATAGTATATAAGCGGCACTTAAAAACATTTCAGCATTGTATTTTTTTGCCTTTTGCGTTTTGTTTTAATAGTTAAAATTTTCCTATTTTCCTATTTCTCGCAACATTTTCACCTTTCTGTTTATACATATATATGTATGTATATATATGAATGTATAAGTTTGAGAGTGTGTATGTGTGTGTGTGTCCGTTGGTGAAAAATATTATTTATTATGCTTGTCCATTGCATTTTGAAGTGCCTAGTGAAAAGCCAAATTTCTGAAATAAACTATTGTCATCAGTTATTGTTAGAAATATGAGTGGAAAGAATGCTTTCATTCTATAATATTCATACTCGAATCTGTTAATTAAATGGAATAGTTAAGAATACTTCAAGCAATAAATAATTTAAACTATATATTTCTATATATAACGAATAGTTCTTACATACAAATTTTTTTCCAAAAATTCACGTTTTTCATACTGGGAAATCTATTCAAATTCAAGGACATAATTATATTGAAGCCTTTGAACTTAAAGACTAGTATTATTATTATAAAATACAACTTTTTTAGTCATGCAGACTTATATAAAAAATATATACCCATAACAGGAATGAAAGCAACTTTGTAAGTTGCAACATCAAAGCTGCTAAAAAAAAAAAAATTAAGCAAACGTTGCATACTTGGCGCATTGATCAAAAGTACTAATCAAATAAGATTACACACACACACACATACACAACCAGTTTTTATGCCAAATTGTTTGGTATTTACATATCGTTTGGGCTCGACAGTCGGCCAAAAATTGTGGGGTCACTTTCTTATTACACCAGACTTTATCAGCTGAAGGATGGGTAGCCAGATATGACACAGTTTTCCAGTTTTCTGGTGCTCTGCCAACTGGGCTAACGATTTGTAGCTTTGTTCTTTTGTATGTTGTATTCAGCCTTAGCCTATTCCAACATTTTTGGGGTCGTTATTTGATCATCATTAGCGATACGAATCGGTAAAGACCGTATATGTGGGCGTTTTCACTTGCTCTCTGAATGATGATGTCGCTTTGCTTTGCTTGGATGCGCCCAAAAAGACAGTAAAGGGCAAAAATATATATATATATATGTATGTATGTATATTTTTTAGAAGCAATAGCGAAGTTTCTATACCCTTCTGATGTTCTGAACATTGCTGTGAATGTAAAATATAAAAAATAGAAAATTCAAAAATAAAAAAAAAAACGTTTATCCTATCCGAATGCAGTTGAAGTGCTTATAAACATAGTTAACTGTATCAGCATATTTGAAAATATTACTATCGATAAATAGGCGATAAACTGATCGATACATAGGCGGGCTTTTTGATTCGATTCGATTTAAAGTTTAACAAGAAAGTGTTAAGCTAATTTAAGCCTGATTTTAAATCGATGATTTTTATGGAGGTTATACGATCAGATTACATTATCGAATTCTACGAATCCGTTAACTTATGTACTCAGTTACAACCACATGGTGCAAAAAGGGTATATGCGAGAATAAAAATGAACCAGAAACAAGAAAATCCTGCAACAAAAGTTTCGTTTGTGTGTTGTGCTTGACTTGGTTTGCTCTTTGACTAAACTCAGGATCCTGAGAGTCATTCCCTGTTCAAGGAAGGAAGCAAAAGGCCATGGAGCAGGCAGTTTGGTTTGCCCACCAGTGTGTAATTAAATAATTACGCTAAGCTTGCCACCAGATTTAGCTAATGTATTTGGCGCTTAAACTAACTAAAACTATGAGTTTTTCGGTTTGACTTTCAAGTGCCTTTTTTTTCTTTTTTTGTAATGCACAAATAAATCCATTCGTATAATATAGATATAGCAGTTTGATTCAAATATTTGCTTGATGCAGAAATTTAATTTTATTACTTTGTCTGGGTAAATTGACTTATACATGTATAAAAAAGAAGTAACTCTTTCTATACGGTGGATACATGAGGACTTAATTAAAGTTATCAAAATGCTTGTATAAAGCACAATGTAGTATTCAAAATATATACATATATGTATATCCCTGATAAATAGCTACATATGTCGATTAAGACACGTCCGTGCTGTAGAAGTACATAGATCTTAAAGACTTTGTATTGGAATCGGAACCCGGGCCCATCTATGCTAGATACACAATTAAAGAATATTTGAAATTCTTGGTTATTTTATATAATAATACCTCATCTGATCTTTTAACTTAATGTATGAAAAAAAAAATCAAATATTATACTTCAGTATCCAATTTGTAGTCTTTAAACTTACTTTAAACTCATTGGCAACTTCAATTTATATATCTGACTGATGCTTACCGAAATCGATTCCATAAGGGATTTCAATAAGCTTTCGCAGATACTTGCTCAACATTTAGATTTATTAATAATCCTGATCACAAAATGTTATCACATTAGCAATGCGATTCTAAACAAAATTGCTTGGAATGATCAATTCAATAAGCTTAGAAATATCTACTTATTAGTATACAAAAATTTTTAATTTATTAAATTTTTACATAAGAATATTAGAAATAAATTTAGACTGATTAAAGACTAGTAAACTATTTCGAATGTGACTTTGATATATATATATTTTTTAAATGTTTTTTTCCTTTGTAATTGTTGCCTTGTAGTTAATGCTTGCTATTCTATTTATGGCTGCTTCTCGTTTTTACATTTGCTTTTCAAAAACCAAAAGACAACACAAGATACTACTATATCGACACCCACACTTGGACCTACTCCCCAATTCCAGACCCAATTCCTTTCACATCTATGTAAGCCCGCTACAGATTTTAAAATAAGATTTAACAGGCGCACGTTCTTGGCGGTCTTTGTTTTTTTGCGCAAAACCAATTTTTATGGGACATCAACAATACATGTAGTATCATATGCCAGCCACTGCCAATTCTGCTGCACATCATCAATTTTATCGCTACCATAAGCAGCAGCAGCAGCAACACCAGCAATACCAACAACAGCAGCAACAACATCAACAACAAAGCTGCCTTCGCCAACAAAGACAAATGCAACAGCAACAGCAACTGCAACAACAACAACAACAACAACATATGGTCAACACCTCTGGCGAATTTGATGAGTTGCATTGGCCAAGCAAACAACAGGGTGGTCTAACAGGTGGTGCGGGAGGTGTAGGAACAAGCGGTGGAGGGAAAATCTATATAACACCCGCAGATATTCCTCCGCCTCCACACCCTCCACATACACCACACTTACACCACAATGGCAATAGCAGGAACCGGCATCCACATCCGCATCTTCACCAGCATCATCGTACGCCACCACATCGCTGTAAATGTGATCATCCCATTGAGTTATTGGGCTACGAAGATGCCGCTGTTCATCGCCATCAGCAGCCACCCTATTACTATAAAGCAGCCGCCACCTCCTCATCGAGACGTCCCAGTGCCAAACTCCATGAGTCGATGCTGGGTGGCAGCAGCCTGGATGATGATGATTTGGCCAGTGCAGGCAGCTTTGGTGATGGCATGTCAAGGTTTAAGGTAAGCGAAGAGCAAAGACGAGGTAAAAACTTTTTTTTTGGTCCTCTGTCTCCGAGGACTCTTCAATTAAATTTTCTATTTGTTTCCAACTGGACAAAAGGAAATGGCAATGGGCAATCATCAAATGAAAATGGGGGGGTGATTGACAAATGTACGGCTATTGTTTGTGGGTGTCGAAATGAGCCGCTGATTAACTACTTACAAACATCTAACCCCCCATCCCCACCCCCTGCTAAGTGGTGGATAAATGAACACTAAGTGCAACTAATTTATCAATGGCCATATAGAGTTTGAGATTGATTTTGTGGCTGTTTTAAAAGACCACTTGGATGGTAGGCAACAAGTTCACCCGTTTATGATAATCAAGATTCAAGGCAAATGAATAAGCAAATATCGATGGCATAAAAGATTTATTTTAGAATAAGAGACAAGCGAGAAAATAAAAATGGAAATAAAAATGGAAGATAATTAAATTTCCGAAATCTATTTCATTTAAACATATAATTTATTCGACCAATCTTCAAGTCAAGTCAAGACTAGCCACAAAACTAAGATAGTTATGTATAAAACCATATCAAATATATATATATATATATATATATATATATATATATATGTATATCGAAATATCTTATTTATTAGCCCAACAAATTGTGGATGTCCACTCTAAAGGAAAGTATGAAAATTCCTTAGTTAAAATGGACCTTGGACATACTATATATGTATGTATAATTTTCGCTCAAGAAATTTTAGTAATCAATTAAGAATAATTTCAAGCTTATATTTTGAAAATTATTAATCCTCGGAGCACCCTGTATTTTTGCTATATACTGGCCATAATGGTACTTTCATGGCTCACAACTTATGAACAATTTCAAGTGTGATTCGGGTGTGGTTAGTGTGATTAGTCACACCCACGATTCCCAAGGACTTCGGTCAACCATGCCATTAATGGGTGCTTTTTGCTTAAAGTACATTAATACGAAAATAAGTTCGTTATTATATTGAAAGCATTAACTATATACAAGTTGTGCCAAAATGAAAATACCCTTCCATATTTCAATTAAATATATGGATATAAAAAGAAGGGTTGTAATTTATAATTCTCCAAAATTACTTGAATTTGTTATTGATTAATTATTTTATTTTAAACTGAAATTTCATTTGCGTTGAAACAATATAAAAATGCTTAAAATTCTTAAATCGTTCATGGAATGTGGGTCGATGTCATATGATTATTTTTATAATTCTCTTTGAAAGGGCATAAATATGAAGGCAACTTCTACTCGTCCTCAAGGACAACATAAAATAGGAGACACACCCATGGCCAACAACTAATTAACTTCACCAGTTTAATGAAAAACCAAAACGACTAATGACAGAAAATGACAACAGCTAAAAAAAAAAAAAAAAAAAGCGCCGTCCAAAGGAAGCTAGAAAATAAGTAAAAGGACCAGAAGAAGGGAAGGAAAGTTGCCTGATAGAAAAACAAAAAAACCTCATCCATTTTTTAGCAGGACAATTTGACTAGTTGACTAGTTGACAAACCCCTCAAGTTACATCGATTATGTTGGAAGGGTCGTAACGAAAAAAGGAGCAAACACGTACATATTCGATATAAAGTAGAACCGGGATATAAGTTTCAATCGAGTTGTCTGCAGCCTTTCCGGGAATACATACATACATACACATATGAAAAAGAAATTGCCGGAAATTTGAAATGCAGAAGCATATATACAATACATACATACATACATACAATTGCCATAAAAGTGGCAGAAAGTTTCATATTTATTTAATCAATCCTAAAAGGAACCACTATAACTATGGAGTGGCTGAGGTTTAGTTTCTCTAACTAATTGTACCATATTGTACACCAATTCAATAGGGGGCAAAATTCCCAAACAATTTGACCAACAAAAGCCATAGAATCAAAGCACACACAAATAACAAATGGATATGAGAAACCAAGCCATGCGATTATTCCATTGACAAACGAGTTACAGGCCAAAACCGTATCGAAAATGCTCTATTGAAAAATAATTTTTCAATGATTTTGTATCCCTTTTATTTATATACATATGTATGAATGTATGATGTATTTACATAGGTATGTATGTATGTATGTACATAAGCTAGTCTAGGTATTTGAAGTTTTAGCATTGTAATTTGGCAATTTAATAAATATAAAAGAGAATATAAAATATACGTAAATCCAAATAAATGTAAAAATTCTTCATTTCTTTAAAATGAATTATATTTTTAAGAAAATGATATGTACATATGTATATACATACATATGTACATATATGTTTTATATTATCAAATCCTTTTTATTCCAAACAAATCATAAGAAATGCATTTCTTTGCCTAGAAATCTAATAAAGGGATTCAAAATCCTTATTCAACTCAATAACAAACAAACGAATATACATACACACATATGTATTTATATAAGTAGATATGTATGTACACACCTACATATGTGTGGATGTGTGTATGTACATACATACATAAGAGAGTCGATTCTTACAGTCAATAATGAATGAATTACTTAATTTCATTATTCATTCAATATTCACTCCCACCCAAAACCAAAATCCATCCTTTTTTTTAACAATCAGTATTATGTATACTTAATCTCGTGGATTTGATGATGTATGAATGATCAAATGATACCAATCAATTTTAAAATCGTTAAACAAATTTAATACTATATAAAAAATGTTTGCCAATCTATTTTGGGGTATTATGAAGCCTATTGAATTTGTTAAAGAATTGATACCAAATTGATTATGCCCTTACTTACTGTGAGAGAACAATTTCCAATTTGTTATGCATTTATGAAATGCACTGACCCCGAAACTCAACTCATCTGAAATCGTTGTATCGCCATCCAACTACATCCTACATCCTAGTGGGCCAACATTTTATCCCCCTGCCAAACATAAAATACTGCAAGTTGTAACATGTCTTCGACGACCGCATGGTGATATATGTATGGTGATATATATATATATATATGTATATGTATGTGTATATGTACAAACATATACATATATTAGGTATGCATACATACATATGTACATATATACAGGCATACATGTGTGTAGTGGGAGGTCAATGGGGAATTTGCTTGCACACGTGCCGTTTTAGGTTTTTAGGTGCCAAGTTGTGGTTGGAAAGGAAAAGTAGAAAGTTTTGTTTGTTTGGGTGTGTGGGTGTTTGGGTGTGTGGGTATGTGTCCTTGCTTTCCATTCCATTTTCTTGCCCTTTCTTTTTGCATGTTGGCACAGAAAAATATCCCAGAAAGTAACTTCGGATATATCGAAGTTCTTATGCAGAAAACAGTGATTAAAATCAATTTCTCAAATATAAAAAAAAAAAAAAATACTTGATACAGAGTATACTCAAAGTAGACAGGGACAGCTTCCTTTGTCTTACTGTTGAGTTGTTTAATATTAGTACATACATATATACATACATACTTATGTATGTATATATACTTATGAATACATATAATACTGAGAAAAGAGAGGAAGGTCAGAGCCCTACTCAACTACCATAAACGAATGATCATGGAATCCGAGCAATGTTTTGGGTGTTCCTCTGCCCATAAACGAAAGTAGATATATTTCATGATCATATTGTTAATAATTATGATCGCATTGGTGTTTACCTCACATACATATCAGAGGTCAGCACTTGTCTTCACTTGTAAATTGGAATGCAATTTATTTAATACCATTTGAATTCTCAATATTTAATAGATAAAGGGTAGGTTATGGTATTCCAGCACAGATTCATCGGCGTAGGTGCAACTTCCTGGACGTGAAACTGTTATAAAATATAGAAAATAATATTACATGAATTAGTGTCAAAATTTTGTAAATAAATATATACATACATATATGGTATAATATTTGCTCGCATATATGTACGATATCTGTATATATGCAACTTGTAAAAATTATATAAACCCGATTGAAAGAGGGAAGTAAAACAAGCGATGCAGAAGAAAGGTACAACAATTTTAAACCGGTTCAACATAAACTCGTTCCCGCTACAAACATTTTAAAATTCACTTCAACTTCTGTCTGAACTATTCAAAATAAAAATACATATATATATATATACTGTATGTATGTGTACATATGTACATGCATCTATGTATGTACATATGTATATTATTAATTAATGGAAATATACTGCAATATAATGGTTAAATATATTCTTAACCTTGAGCTCGCAATATTCTACATGATCGGCAAAACTGTCACGCTTAAAGTAGTTATAGGATAGATATAAATAAAGACATATTGTACATATGTATGTATGTATATCTACAGATAAATATACACTCGTATGTGTAGCTATCTACATATGTCTATTTTCAACATTTTTTAGACACAAAAAAAATCAATCCCATTAAATTTAATGATCGATTTCAACAGCTTAAATATATAACAAAAAAAATGTCAACTCAATTATATAAATTGAGAAATGAAGTAAGATTCCACTCAACGCAATGGATTCATTACGTACAATTGAACAAAATATCCAGTGAATTTAATACATTTGTATGTCTATATATATGTATATGTATATATATTTATATAAAAAGCTATATCTGAGAAATTTACAAATGTCTATTATAAGTATTTGTATGTATGGTTAAATGTGCTTACGTCATGCGGCAGGCAAATTGGCGGTCTCCAACTTCAACACCTCCCCCACTCCCCCCCTGTACCGATCAAGTCAAAAACCAGTTGTTGACGACCTACTCTGGAGTTACTTTCATTTTCGACTGTCTTTCTGATTTGGGCTCATTATTATTATTATTTTTTTTTCTTTTGTGTATATGTATTTTATTTTATGCACTTTTTGAAATGGCTTAACTCAAATGGAGAATAAAGATTGGGAGAAAAAAATAAAAAGAAAAAGTCATGCGCGCATGCGCAACATCCATACGTATGTATGTATGTATGTATGTATGTATGTATGTACATATATATATGTACAGTGTTACGTGCCTGGAGTAACAAAATTGTTGGCGTTTCTCGAAGATTGGACTCAAAGGGGGATAATGTGCACATTAAATTTCAAGACAGGGCTTAGTTTTGGCAAAGCTTACTTACAATTCTATGGAAAAATATAAATTGTATACGGTTAAAATCAAATAACTCAACTTAAATTAAAGAAATGTTAGAATTAATTAGGCTTCAAATTGAAATTGAAAATAAAATATATAAAATATTGTATCAAGTTTGTTTGGGGAATTAAAAAAGAGAAAAAATTAAGTGTAAAGAGAACAAGTTGTCCCTACCGAATTTCAAGTATACGGTGTACCAGGTAGTGATACTTAATAAATCAATTTCCTTCAAAATTGACATCAATTTAATTAAAAATTAAAAATCAAACTCTCTCAACATGCCGCAACATCAAATGCATGACAAAAATTTATACTACTTGCAGAAACTGACTGATACTGCTTGCATAAACTTAGACTGCTTGCAGAATGAATTATCGAAAGGATGCTGCGGTTAAAATCAAATAACTCAACTTAAATTAAAGAAATGTTAGAATTAATTAGGCTTCAAAATGAAATTGAAAATAAAATATATAAAATACTGTATCCAGTTTGTTTGGGGAATTAAAAAAGAGAAAAAATTAAGTGTGAAGAGAACAAGTTGTCCCTACTAGTAGTAGTGATACTTAAAAAATCAATTTCCTTCAAAATTGACATCAATTTAATTAAAAATTAAAAATCAAACTCTCTCAACATGCCGCAACATCAAATGCATGACAAACACTTATACTACTTGCAGAAACTGACTGATACTGCTTGCATAAACTTAGACTGCTTGCAGAATGAATTATCGAAAGGATGCTGCCTCGCTCACTTATTACAGCCGTTCTTATACCTCCGATAATAAATATCAGCCGATTTGAATGAATTAATTTCAGGTGCACAAAATTTGTTACAGCGATATTATTGAATGTACCAAAGAAAGAAAAGAAATGCGATACCTTCGTTTTTTTTGCTATTTTACGGGGGCGAAAACTTAAAACAAACAAACTCGATATGCGAGTCGGAATAATTAATAAACAATAGGGTCGGGGAAATGCTAACTTTTACCTGTTACATTTTTGGCGATTTTAATAAAACCTTTTACCATATGGGTACAGGGTATAATGAACATTAAAATATTTAATAGATGAATCGACAGCCCTTAGAGATGAATTTATTATTAATGTGACTGGTATAATAATGATGTACTATTACTCGTATATACATATGTACATATAATAATAACAATAATAATAATAATATTTATAAGAATTTCTCAATCGTTCAATTCCACAGAATTTGGTCCATTCCAAGGAGAAGAAGCGACGAGTACGGATTATCCTTAGTATTGTAGCGGCTATTGTAGTTGTTGCTGTCATAGCCACTGCCCTGGTATTGCTTCTTGGTTCGGATGATAATAACAATAATAATGGCTCCAACGATAATGCCATTAATCTGGAGGATGTGCTTAGTGGTCAATTATATGCTAAACGCTTCAATGGCAGCTGGAGTAATGGAAACAATGTGATATACAAGGAGAATGGGGTAAGAAAGAATCGGTGAATTCAAAACAAATTAATTAAAATTTCATTATCCCGATTGAATATTCCAGTCGATAATGGAGCTCGATGTGAAGACACAATTGCTTACAACTTTGCTAGAAAATGCAGCTCAATATGTGCTTTATGAAAAATCAGCCGATGGGCAATTCCTACTCTTGGCCAAAAATTATAAAAAAAATTTTAGATATAGTTTTTTAGCGGAATATGATATTTGTAATATCAGCACCAAGGCCATAAGTCCGCTAAAAATTCAAGATGAGCAACGATATTTGAGCATGGTTCAATGGTCACCCGTAGGCAATGCCTTAGTCATTAATTATGATCGCAACTTATATTATAAGAAGAGTGCCCTGGATACGGAAATTGCCCTTACCAATGATTCAAATGGTGCCGTACTTAATGGCATCCCTGATTGGGTCTATGAGGAGGAGGTTTTCAGTTCGAATGTGGCCACTTGGTTCAATCCATCGGGAACTAAACTAGCTTTCATTCGTTTTGATGATTCATCAACGCATTTAATCAACTTCCCCTATTATGGCGATGCTGGTGATTTGCGTTATCAATATCCTTTGCATCAAGTGATTGCCTATCCGAAAGCAGGTTCATCAAATCCACGTGTTGAGCTGTTTATGGCCGATCTGCAACGTGCCGTCGATGGCAAAGAATTTTTAACAAGTATGCCAGTGGTGCCGGCCTTAAATACGGTTACCGATTATATAGTCACTGTGGTTAATTGGGTGGATGATGCTAATGTCCTTTCCATATGGATGAATCGGGTTCAGAATGCAGCATACATTGTAACCTTTGATGAACTCAATCGCAAGGAGGTAAGTTTTAGTCAACCGAGATTAGCAATACATACATAGTTAATTGATCTCTATCGAAAAAAAAAAAAAAAAAAACTGAACATAATTGTAAATTCCTAGATAAATACTATTGACATACTAAATAATTAGAATGCCATTTGGTAAATTTATACTTGTTTGCTTGTTTAATTTTACAGATCTATAGTACCGAATCAAAGACTGGTTGGGTAAACCTCTATACAGCACCCTTTAAGAACCGAAATGGTTCACGGTTGGCCTTTGTACTGCCCCACAATAACTATAAACACCTTCAGCTGCTTTATACAAATGTAACTAGTCCTGAGCTTCAGCAATTGGAACCATTAACCGATGGTAAATATGTGGTAGATAGCATACTCCATTGGGATGGCGCAACCGATTTGATCTTCTATACGGCCAACACTGAAGATCATCCGGAGCAATTGCATCTATATGCCATTCGGGCTACATCCAGTAAAAGAATGCAGACTCCAAAATGTTTGACCTGTAAACTTATGATATCTGGCGATGTGGAACAATCCTACTATTCGGCTATATTTAATGACAATAATGAAATTGTGATTACATCATTGGGCCCCGGAATACCTACAACAGCTATATATGAATGGAAATTGTCGGACTGTAAGTAACAATTAAACATCGATTGAGCTTTTATATATACATACATATTAAGTAAATATTACTTACATATATGTATACATACATATTATGTACACGCATACATACATACATACAGACATACAAACATATGTGTGATTTAAACATATATATGTATTTATAACTTCTTATAGCCGAAGTTGTTGTGACCAAACTTCTGGATTGGGAAACTAATGAGGCTTTGCGTGCCAAACTTCATGGCGTGGCCCTACCCACACATGAAGTTCATACATTTAACATAGATGGTGGTTTCCAGGCCAAAGTGTTACTTCAGCTGCCACCAAATTTAGATACCAGCGGAAATAAAAAGTATCCATTGTTGGTCGATGTCTATGGTGGACCTGATTCCTATTCGGTAAAATAAAAATACTAATATTTAAACTCTCTTTTTTTTTGGCACAATATTTATTTAATATTAATATTTTTTAGGTAACCAACAAATGGATGCTTGACTGGGGCACCTATTTAAGTTCAAATCAATCGGTTATCTACGCAAAGATCGATGGACGTGGTTCTGGTCTGCGCGGAGAGAATCTTTTACATGCCATTTATCTGCAGTTGGGGACAGTAGAGATCAAAGATCAGATTACAGTGACCCAGTAAGTTTGCCAAGGCAAACGTATGTACATATAATAAATAATATCGTATAATGAATTTCAATTATATTCCGACTAGAAATCTTACTCAGCTAAAATATGTTGACGAGAACCATATTGGCATCTGGGGTTGGTCATATGGTGGATATGCTGCTGCCATGGCTTTGGCCAATGATAATGAAGAAGTGTTCAAATGTGCTGCCTCTATTGCTCCTGTTACAGATTGGGCATATTATGGTTAGCTTCTAAATCCTATAATAGGATATTAATGAAAACAATTTCAAATATTTATTATAACTTTAGATTCCATATATACTGAACGTTACATGGGCTTACCAACTACCAATGAGATCGGCTATGCTAATTCAAGATTAAGTACACGTGCACAAAAACTACGTGGCAAGAAGTACCTACTAGTCCATGGAACTTTAGATGATAATGTACATTATCAACAAGCCATGATTTTGGCTAAGAATTTGGAGCGTCATGACATACTCTTCAAACAAATTGTAAGCAAAAATTATAGTACTGAGCTAAATAGTTCATATTCATATTCACATATTATATACATATGTATACATACACAAAAAAATCAACAGACATTGCTTACCAATTTGACATACACCGAATTACCACAGTCTCCCATATAAATATATATATATTGAACAAAATGTTATTAAATCTGCTTTTATTCTTAAATAACTAGTTAATTCACTTTTATTTTACACATACGCAGAGCTATGCCGATGAGGATCATGGACTGGCCAATGTGCGTCCCCATTTATATCACTCGCTGGATCGTTTCTTTGGAGAATGTTTTGCCAGCAGTCGGCTGATGAAGAGTGCCAAATAAATGGGAAAAAAGTTATTCTAATATTTATAGTAATAAAAGTAACTTAAAAAGAAAAACTAAAATGAAAACATGTATACATATGTATGTGTTCTATGCTTGCTAAAATTATACAACAAAAACAAAATTAAAACCAAAAATAAAAACAATTCCTAATTGGTACTTAAAAATTGCTTCAACTTATGCAGGTCCAAAACATAAAGTGGTATCAGATAACTTTGAACAATAATATTACAAAAAATTAACAAAATTTTGAAAATGCATTTTAAGACAAAAGGAAAAGGCTATAAAAATGTAGAATATAGTTAGTGCCTGTTCAATTTAATGTAGATACTTATAAACATATATACATATATATATATATTTATATATATATATATATATACATACATATTCAGCATTTTCGCAGTCGCTCAAATTAAGAATAGCTTCAAAAATTCTAGGAAAATTTTTTTAATGTAGCGTTTTTTTTACGTTTTAAATTTGCTACATGTATAAAATGAAAATAAAAAAGAAAAAAAATTCAATTTGTAAATAAATAGTTGTGAAATTGCTTTTTGTAAACTAGAAATAGAAAATTGTGTATATCCAACCGTTAAAACAAAGGCAAATAAATACAATAAAGATATATTTAAAAAGAAATAAAAAACGGTGAATATAATAATAACAAGTTTTTCCCAGATGAAAAATTTAATACATGGAACATTCCAGCAATATTCGCTTTCAGTACACAAACCAGATCTCTTTATTGCTTTGGCCCCAAAAAAAATTTGGGTCACATACATGACAGTATGTCTTCGATTCAACTCTACTAAAATCTAAAATTTACTCACTGATTTAAATGACCTTAAATCAATTATTATACGTATTCTCTTTAATGTTTTCAATATCAATATTATCTTGATCTTGCTCTGGTTTTAATCTTTTATATTCTAGAGTGAAATTGTTATATTACAATTGATTAATGTTATTCTGTTTTTTTTGTAACAGACAATAAATTATATATAATAATAGTGCATAATATATATTTATATATATATATATGTTTGGTGTATACCGAAATAATTCTATTTTGCAACTCAATGAGTAAATTCAGTAGTATTTTAGTTTAAATCTGAAAACATTTTCCTTAATTTGCTTCTCTTATGTAAGAGACCATATATATACGTATATATATATTTATATATATATATATATGCATACTACACAGACTTAATTTATATTTTATCAAGTTAAAGTAGTTTATATCGTATGTTATTGTATGTATGTACATCTTAAAATTGGGCTGCGAAACATATCCACCTAAGCATGTAAGTAAAAAATGTTTACCTTAAACGAAAATACTTTAAAATATTTAAAGATTTAAAAAACTATATTCCAAAATATGTAAATATTATTTTCATGATCAGTCCGCTTGTAGGCATTGAAAAAATTACTTGTAATATTACATTAACAATTAAAAACAATTTTATAGAATGGTGAAATATTTTTATAGATTTCAACAGTTGGGTATTTTGGATTTCAAATTTTTTGTTCGACTACAATGTTCGAAAGATTACGATGCGCAATAATTTGTATGTCATTTCAAATGGAATTATGTATACAATATATTTATGGATGGGTCAGATGTTCATTTATTTTAGTCCTGTTATAAATGATAGTTAAAAATAAAAGTTCCAAGGACAGGATCTATTCCATTAACATAAATTCAGATTGGAGTTGCTTACGGAAACAAATTCAAGTTTAGAAAAAAAAAGAAAAAAAATCCATTTTTTTAATAAGGGCCATATATATGTCCTTCTGCGCTATCATATTCATGATCTACTTATGGTCTTAAAACATTCTTCGAAACTTAGTTGAAATTGTTTAATGTCTCAGATGAACGTTTATGTTTTTTTTTTTTTCAAATATCTCGTAAACAGCTTAGTGATAGATAGACCAATTCATTTCAATTCATATTATACAATCGAATACATAACATGATGGGCTAGCAACATGATGGAATAGCACAGGATACAAATTGGCAAATAGAATTTATAACCAAAATTAACTGACCTAATCTAATATACGTTCGCAACCCAATTCGTTATCCAGTTATTAACAAGAATGGCTAAAACTTATTGTAATACCATTATATATCCTATTGCAAGTAAACTTCCTGGACCACCTCATGTTGCTGATGCTGCTCTTCTATGACTCCACCATCATATTCAATCAATTGATCTGTTTCCGTTTGTTGATGATGATCAATAATAATGTGCTCTTGCTCAAGCTGATGATGATCTAGAATATGATGCTCCTGATGATGATATTCCTGTTGCTGTTGGTGCTGTTGCTCTTGCTGCTGTTGTTGCTGCTGCTGTTGCTGTTGTTGCTGCTGCTGCTGTTGCTGCTGCTGCTGCTGCTGCTGCTGCTGCTGCTGCTGTTGCTGCTGCTGTTGCTGGTGGTGATGATGATGTGGATGATGAGTAAACACCAAGGGTGGTGGTGTTGTTGGTGTAGCTATAGGTTGACCAGCATCTATAGCCGTTGTGGTGCTGATACTATTAGTTGAAATCGATGATGGGGCTGTTGTCTGATACGTTGTAGATGATTGCTGATTCCGTACAATATGACCAGAGGCAGTGACATTGGTTACTCTTTCACGTTGATTGGTACGCGTGAGAGTAACAGTCACCTCAGAGCCTAAGCCGGCAAAGGAGACAGCTGGAGGGGTCGTTGTAGATGACGATGAGGCAGCAGTAGCTGCTCCTCCCGCTGCTGATCCTCCTACTCGAACTCCACCGGCTGTGGCTCTGGCCTGAAGGATTTTACGTGTGGGCAATTGGGCTGGGCTTGCGGAAGTCGATGTTCCCGATGCCGAAGATCCCGATTGTGGCACATAGTTAATGAGCAGAACACGTTCACCGCTTGTGGTTTGCGCTGCATGACCACGCAGGATCCGTCGCTGAAGGGATCCACCTCCTCCACTCGATGAACCTGTTGCTGTGCTTGTTGTCGCTGGAGTTGTGCTCCGGCTATGACTGCTCACAGTGCTTACGCCCGCTGCATTGCTGCTGCTGCTGTTGTTGTTGTTATTGCTGCTGCTAGTATGCTGCGGCTGCCCACCTCCACCTCCAGGGCCGCTGGTCATATCGTTGGCTCATCATTACGTATTGTTACCGCCTTTCAAAATGAAAACCTTCTTTACCAAAATGTTCTTATTATTGCTCTACATTTATCAAATTTTTGTTTTGTTTTATTAATGCAATGGTATGAGATGGTAGAACATTTTAACACACATTTTTTGAAGGTTAGAAAAAAGAGAAAAGACAAGATAAAAAATGATTTGTTAGTGAGATCTGGTTAATCGGATGTGCCTTTTTATGTTATGGTCGTCTGATGATTTAAAGTAGTCACAACATTTATTTTATTTCGATATGATTGACTTATGTCAATGGAAAATTTTCATTTTATTCCAATTAAGTCTAATTAATAAAATACTTTAACTGGATGAGTTTGCAGTAGATATATCAATATATACACATGATGCATTATCGGACAACTGCGTTAAATTGATTAACTAGTCCACGTGTTCCAGGGGTATATAGTTTATAGTTATGAAATTTGTATATCTCGATCTTCCATTATATAGTGCAGTAATAATGTTAGTTTTAACTATTGGAAACCAATGTTATATTCATGTTCATATAGTTAATTAAAAGATGTACATAGATCAATCAGGGATAGATTACGTGCATGCGATTTAAAAAAAAAAAAAAACAGTACAAAATTATACAAAAGTATAACAATATTACAATATAATTATTTATTATAAAACCAGCACCAAATAAACAAAATAAAAATACTACAATTTTTTTGAAAACATTTTTTGGTTTATTTTTTGTTGTTTTTTGTTTTATTCAATTTTTTTTTTTTTTTGTAAATAAAATTTAATTTTATTTAAGTAATAAAAAAAAACTAAGATATTGCAAAATCAGTTAAGGGGAATATTTGTTACAGACAAACCAAAAATTTGTATGAACATTTTTTTTTAAATTTAACAGAACGAAACAACATTAAACAGAATAATATTATGAAGACCAAATATTCCACCTAACTGGGAACTTATTTTAAAAATTTGCAGCTATGAAAATTATAAAAAATATATAGAAACACATTTTTATGATTTAAATTAAAAAATTGGAGCGCATAGTAAAATAAATTGTGGACCGCAAAAAGACACCTTAATAGAGAAGTTCCAATTTCTAAATATAATTTTGAGTTTGAGTGTAGAAGGCATTGGATATACAGGTTTTTTTTCTAAAGCACAAAACCGATTTAAAAAAAGAAAAAAAAAAAACTTAACTAAAGGTAAAAATTTGTATATTTTAGTTATATTTTGACCTAACTTAAACAAGATCCAATTGCTCGAAATCCCATATATATATATATCATTTTATATATAAATCATAGTTTTTAGTGGCGCTTTGAGCAAAAGTTTCCTAAAAACAGCAAAATAGTTTCCACTGATAAGTCTGACTAGAATTTCTAGCATTGGGACTTGGGTCAAACTTACTACTAATAACTATATAGCGCCATTTATACAATTATCTTTAATAGCAACAAAGAATCTAATGTTCTACAGTCGAATACCGATAACTAAAAATCGCAAGGAATTATATATTTTAAGAATTTCAAGGGTTTTTGTTTGATTAAGCCAGAACTTTTTTCAATTTGTTGGAAAGTATTTAGGTTTTCAAAGTTTTTGGGGGGGTACAAATTATCAAGGTATCACTGTACATAGCAAAATCAATAAATTGTACAATACATTCCACAAAATAATTAAAAATATTTGCACAAATTATGAATAAAAAGCAATAGAGCTATGGGATAACTGAATCGAATTTGCAAATTTTTTTAATATATCGTTTCTAATATAAATTTGGTTTGAAAAATTTCAAAATAACGATTCTATTGGGATACATTTTTTTTCGACAGCACTAAAATTTGATGGATTTCAATATATTTTAAATTTAAATACGTTCCGTAAGTAGAAAACCCATTGTCACTATTTTTTTTTTTTCAGAACTTCTGAAAAAACTAACGATTGTATAGTATGTTATAGTAAAGAATCGAAACTAAAAAGATTTATATAACGGGGTTGTTCTCAATTCCGTCGGCTCACTAAAAGTCAATTTCGCAATAGTATTATATTTGCGAATTACTATTGGATACGAAATGGGTTTGTTGGTTCGAACTATTCCAACATAATAAAATAACAAAAGATAAGTTCAAATGCAAATGATATTGCCTGTCAATCCTGATATTCCATTTTTTTTAAGTATTTCAGATTATCAAACAGTGTTATCTATGAATCCATATTTCTTCTTTTACAACCTTATTTAAAGATAGATGCATATAATTATTGTCAATGGCCGCTATGCTATTAGAACTTTACGTTCTACAGGATAAAAGCCTTAGATCTGAAGTTTAAAGTTCATTAAACTTGAATTAGGAAGCAGAGGTGAATAGTTTAAAAAGATTAACAAATTATTCATTTTTGAAGTTGTCGTAGTATAAGATTGGTTCAATTAATAATTAATTTTACAAATTGCACAAATCTTTCGGAAAATGGAATTAAGAACAAACCCAATAATTAGTTATATGTATATATAAAATGGATCTACATATCGGTCCAATCAGAGCGTCTGTTGTGGTTGTTGTGTTTGCTGTTGCTGTTGGAAATCGGTCATATTCACCTGATTCAAATTCCCTATGATCTGATGGCCCTGCAAAGTCTGCACTTGGGCAATGGACATTGATTGTCCTGTTTCGCTTCCATCAGAGGATTGAGCGACTAGCTGCTGCTGCTGACTTGCCGCTGCTTGTTGCTGCGCCGCAGCCTGCGCACTTGTTGTTGCTGTCGTTATATTTCCAGATGAATCAATTATCTGATGATGTTGCAACTGTTGCTGCTGTGACTGCTGTTGTGGTTGTTGAACTTGAACTTGTTGAACTTGTTGCTGTTGGACCTGTCCGCCAGCCGTCGTGGTCACTGTCATTGTTTGTTGCTGTTGTTGCTGCTGTTGTTGTTGTTGTTGTTGCTGCTGCTGTTGCTGTTGTTGTTGTTGTTGTTGCTGTTGTTGATGCTGTTGTTGTTGCTGCTGCTGCTGCTGTTGTTGTTGTTGTTGCTGCTGCTGCTGTTGCTGCTGTTGCTGCTGTGCATCAGGATCTTTTTAACCTGAACACCTTGTAGGGTATGCAACGATTGTACAGTCTGCACTTGAGGGACACCACCACTAGAGCTTAGCGTTCCATTGCCACCCGATTGAGTACTGCTTGAGGTGCCGCCAGGCTTTTTGCTCCCGGGTACTGAAAACGATTAAAAAATAGCGATAAGAATGTTTCAAATTTAACATGAACGTAGACAAAAGGGGGGAAAAAAAAGTATAGATTCTACACTAAGAAGTCGACAATACAGCAGTTTTTCATCCAAGAATAATAAAGACCCTTGAGGTATTCATCACTACCAACAGCTCGACCTGATTTCTACAAAAGGTGTGAGGACTTTTGTGTATATTGTATGTGTGTGTTTGATGATTAGATTAAATGAAATGGGAAACAGAAAATACAAATATGACTTTCTTATTTAATGGATCTATCGATTTCAATATACTTAACTTCACATTTTAGAATGATTTTCTTTTTAAATAAGAACTTTTTTGTTTTGACTTAATAAAATCGATATATCCATGAAATTTAAACAAAATTAGTAGTAGTATTTGCAGACAGTAAAACGAGAACAACATTAAATTAAACATTTTTGTTAATACAAAGCAACAAAACACATTCCAAAAACATCACGAGCCCAAATTTAGTAAGAAAAAATAAAAATGATAAATACAAAGACAAAATCGAATATGACGAACAAGATGAGTGGTGAAATGAAAAGCGTATGTAGGACACTTTCAACTCGAAAACAGATTATACAGATAAAATGAGAATTACATAAGATGTTTAACTAATTTATCTATTTACAATTTCATTTTGTTGCTAACAAAAAACGGAAACGACTAAGCGAAAAATCACAAACTACAGTATTTTCTTGCAAACTAAAAAGATGTTTTAAATGAACTAAATTCAAATGGGAAACTAAAAAAAAAAACAAAAAAAATGAAAGGATAATAGTTAACCAATATAACAACTAAGCCATTAAGTTTTAAAAAATGTTATGTATATATATATACTATATGTATATACATAAATATATTTTTTTTATTCTTTAAACAAATTTGTAATTATATCATTTTTAAATAGATCAAAACTTAAAGTTAAATCGCAAAACTGTAATAATACAATTATTTTTACAAAATATATTTATAAAGTTCTTTGCGACAAATTATATAATTAAGTAAAATTAAAAACCGGAGTGTTTATCTCTCTCTCTCTCTCTCTCTCGCACTTTCTCTCTCACTCTCTCTCTCTCTCTCTTCTGTTCTTCTTTCTCGCTCTCTTTCTTTCTTTCTCTGTAACTGTCTCGCTTTTTCTCACACTCTCTCTTTCATCGTCTGTCTCTTTCAAGGTTTATGTGATATACATATATATATATATGCAAGAAAATACTGCATACGATTTTTTCAGAATTTGGAAAAAAAAATTTTAACAAAAAAAAAACTAAAAAAAATTTTTTTATGTTAAACTTACAACGAGAAAAAAAATTATACAGAATTAATTTAAATGAAAAAAACATTTAAAAATGATGCACGGATTACTTTTTCTTTTAGTTATTTACAAAACTTTGAATGTGTATGTGTGCGGATGGGTGGGTGTTGTGTGTGTGTGTATATGTATGTGAGTGTGTGTGTGTGTGTGTGTAATTGTGTGTGATTGGAATGATCTGAGGAGGCGGGGCGGACACGCGGAATCAGTGACAGGCAGGCGTCAAGCAGTAGCTACTAAGAAGCAGATGTTCGACTATTGTGGCTGCTGCTGTTGCGGGAGGAAGACCTGGTCTCCTACTATATGAATGACATTCTGCATTCCTTGCTGTGCTTGTTGCTGTCCAGTGACCACGCCTCCACTGTTAGCAACATTAGCTCCACCTCCGCCTCCTTCATGCTTGATATTAACACCCATAATATGAGTTTGGCCTCCACCCGCTGCTGCCATTGTTGTTGTTGTCAAATGTTGCTGCTGTTGATGATGATGCTGTTGTTGTTGTTGTTGTTGCTGTTGCTGCAACTGTTGCTGCTGTGGCTGTTGCTGCTGTGGTAACACACTTTGTGCCATTATTGTGGAATGACTGCTTACAGGTGTTGTGGCTATAACTCGAGAAGGCGTTGTACCTCCTCCTAAGGATGTTCCGCCTACTGTAGTGTCGCCTTCCGTTGTGGTATTCAGTTCGGCGCTGGTGTCAAATGTCGTATCATTACCACCAGAGGACTTACTTTTCTTTTCCTTCTTCACACCCGGTTTGGCGAAATGCCTGAGCTCCAGATGTCGACGTAGATTACGTGATTGACGTATTACAGCATAGCAAATGGGGCAAGTAGCAGGTTGTTCAGATTGTGAGCGTGATCGTGGTTCTAAAACGAAAAAAAAACAAATAAAAAGTGCAAAAGCTTAGTTCTATATAATTATGTACAAGCATATATGTATGTATATAAGTATAATAGTATTTAAAAATTTTTCAGCACTCGTTCTGATTTCACAATAAAAGCCTTAATAAAAAATATCGTTGCAGCATCTTTTCAGTTGCAATAACTATCATCATCCTGTGATTTGCATATAGATGCAAAATAAATTAAAACGGACTTTTATACTTCATAGCCCCCCCCTCGCCGACTGACTGACTGCACAAATACAGTTTCGATTTTTAATGATTTCTTTTAAATAACTGTTACTCGGAACTCACTTTCTGTGCCGGGCGGATGTTTGGTTCTCTTGGTCTTGGGTGTTGTAGTAGTTGTACCACTACCGCTAGCACTGGGTGTTACCGTTGCTCCTGTTACCGTAGTTATTTCGCCAGTGGTTGCATTTGCCGATGTAACGGGTATCATATTATTCGGATCCATAGTTACAATTGTTTCCACTTTTTGACCCTCGCTTTTGATAATTGGTGTGGAGGTTAACAATTGGGATTCAGCACCATTTTCACCCAAGACTTGTTGTTGTTGAACCTGGACTTGCTGACCGCCGCCGGTGGAATGAGAAGATGTTGGTGTACCCATAATTGTGTCCATGCCATCAACTTTGCTGATTTTCGGGGCCGTAGCTGTACAACAAAATAAAAATAGAAAAAGGGTTTTTTTTTTAAATCCTTCCCATGTACACTTCTGTCTATGGATCTTACGTGACATCTTCTTTCCACGTGGTTTACGTTTACGCGCTGGAAGGAAAGCTTGTATTACTGCCTGATCATGTTTAGCCGCATCCGTGGTCACAATTGTTTGCTGTTGTCCGACTGCATTGGTCTGTGTGGTGGCCTGAAGAATTTGTCCCGCATGATGAATATCCTCGACAACCTGTGCATGGACAGTTTGCTGAGGAGCCGTTGCTATAGTTGCAATTAATTGATCCTGATCATGGTGCTGTGGTATCATGTGCTGCAATTGTATCGAGTGCGTTGTGTAGTCATCCTTGGTCACCGTTTGTGGAGCTAATCCTTGAATGTTCAAGCATTGCGCTGCCTGCAATAGCGAGGGCAATTGACCATGATCCACACTCACTTCGCCACGATAAACGAATTCCAGAAGCGCTTCCAAGTCATTAGCATTAACGCCGGCCAACATTACCACAGGATGTTTGCATGGTGTATTCTACAAATAGATATCGGAAAACGAAAACTATATTATATCGATATTAAATTAAAAAAAAACTCAAACTAATTATAATAATATGAAACTGTGCCGATCTATCAATTTATCTTAATAACTACTTTCAAAAAATATATACATATATAAACGGAACATGGTTTTAAAATCCAATAGTACAGATATACATAATATAACTACATATTCATAATAATCAAGAATCAGATCTTTATAAAATATATCATTGAAAAAATTTCATTTAGTATGAAGAAAAGGTACATATGTATGTATGTATGTATGTATATCCTATATCGACTTAGTTCTTGCTGCTGATCAAAGACACATATGAAATATGTACATATGTGCATGCATACATATATACATACATATGTATGCATTTATTTGTATATTTTTGTACACAACAGAGTATATTAAAGTCACCAAAATGCTGCAGATGACTTTATAAATTATATATGTTTATTTACGTATATGTATGTATGGCCTCGCTGCCTCCTGTTTCCGTCAAATAAAAAAGGACGACAAATCAAGTCGAAATTAAATCTACCGTTATCGTATATGAATTGGTACATTAAATTGCATTACCGAATTTTATTAAAATGGTATAAACGAATTTAGAAAATGCATGTATGTAGATACATACATATGCACATATCTATATACATATGTATGTACATACATACATACATATGTACTTAAAAATCTTTTCTAGTAAAATTCGAATAAGTACCTGTTGATAAAAATAAGCGATTCGAATTTGAAGAAAACTGTAAAGTTGCAACCGTATGTGGTACAGGGTGCCCCCTAGTCACCGCATCGGCATCGACTTGCCGCCTATTTTATTTTTAATGCGTCTTTCGATTTAATTGTTTTCATTGTTTTAGCAGGAATATACATATGTACATACATTCATACATATATTTAACATTTTGAAAACTTTTTTTCAACATTTTGTTATATTGAAGTAAAAGTTTTGATGATTTAAAAAATGTCATACAAATGCATACATATCATACATTATTGGGAATACGGCGAAGAAGATAACGAAATAAATGCTATTATTTATCTTTATCAAATTATTGCCCAATAGTTTTGTTGTATCAATTGTATTTTGTATTGTATTTTAACGACATTATTCCTTTTAGTTTTGTTCCGTTTCCCCGTGTTTGTGTTGTCTGTCATGGGCGACGTTCTGGATGCGTCTGTTTGACTAACTGACACAGAGACTACAATGTTGACTGAATGGTTTTAGCAACAACAGAGAGACAATACGACGACTGTCAATGGTGGCACCCCAACAACGCAGACCACCAGCGGGAGCAGCAAGAAAACAGCCAGAGTCAACCACCAAAATATAAGGCAAACGGAGATGGCAACTCACAACGTGCTCACACACACACACACACAGACACACAACGCACACACACACACACACACACACACACTATACACTAAGAGACGCCACCGACACACTACTCTCCTCTCCCCCATTAGCACTAGTTCTCACACACCAACACTCAGAGTGAAACCGGCTTTTACTTCAACTGCGCGACACGGCGTGTTGCTCTGCAACAAGCAAACTTTCTGCACCAGGATTGGGAGCTGGAGAAGATGCTGAGCTCAGAACGCAAAAATCAGAAAACAAAGAGAAAGCCATCACTGCCGCTCGCACGCTCTCCCTCTCTCTCCAAAAAAAAAACACACATATTTAATTAAGAATCATCTCTCCTTCGACTGGCTTTTCGCTCCCTTTCCTATTCTCAAAATAAAATTCCCAATCTCTTGAATGTCATTTACTATACTCCCGGCTCCCATACCCATTACCGCGCTCCTCCCACTCTGTGTTGTCACGGAAGACATGAACGCTCTTTGAACTTCCACCACTTCGCGCGCGCGTTGTCGCTCATCGATTTTTCAGAGTTGCATTTGTGGGGGTTTTTTCATTCTATACATACACATACATACATATGAACATATTTTTTGTTTCAGAGTCTCGTCGTGAGAGGGAGCGGGAGCAACAAAGAGCAGCCACTATGCAATTTCCCTTGTATTGGTGAGTGTAAACGAGATCAGTACAAAAAGCATCTTTGTGGTTGGGTTGTTGCTGGTTTTGGACTCTTGCAGAGTTCAACATACAATTTTTTTTTTTTTTATTTTGACATTTTCCTGAGACTCTGAGCGGCAGTTTTAGAAATTACGCTCTGTTTACCTTTTTCGGTCCGACAATAACAGAGCGTAAAACCGATGCCGGTCAGGTGTTTGGTCTCTTCGGCTGTCACTCTATGGAACTGTCTGTCCATGGATAGAACAGACAACGGAAGGACGGACGGACGGACTCGACGGACTTGAAGTTCTGATCCGGAATTGTTTGTTAGTAATTAAGGTAATTCGGGTAAAATAAAAAAAAAAAAAAAAAAAAAAAAAATTAAAATACAATTTAAAAAAAAATACAATTCGAAAATATGTTTGCTAGAAATTTATAAGAAAATTATAAGAATTAAACAAATCAAACTTTATAAACTAATTGCATACACATACATATATGTATGTACATATATATGCAATATATATTTATACAAATGTATATAACTGTATTAATTCGATTTGCCAAAGATGGCAGTAAGGGGTCACATGGAACAGATCCACCTTCTACCATCCAAAATTAATGGCGTATAAGCCACTCACAGTCTGTCATAAAATAATACAGTCATTGCTAATAATAAAGTATATGTTTTATACAGTTTATACAGTTTAAATTTCATTTTGGGCAACATGTGACGACACCAGGGAATATTACCGATGAAAACGGAATAAATTGAGATATGATAAAGATATGTTTTATAATTTCATATTTTATATATAATATTTATATGACTGCAGTCTAGAGTTAAATTAAAAAGACAAGTGAACAATGTACATAATGCAATTTTAATTAAATTTTATTTTCTATTGAATATAACGAGTAGAATTATTTTTAACAGAGCTAGTGTTATTTTAATATTATTTGAATTATAAAAATTCTAATCAGAATCCAACTTTCAGTTTAGAATTAATGTAAAACGTTCGAACTTAAACAAATGACAAGCACTAAAAATAAATGCGTTTCAGCATTTATTATACTTTTGTAGAATCCATGTAACTATGTATATCAATTAATTCCATGTACATACATATGTATGTATGTATGTATGTATGTATTTACTACTTTGCGGATATAAAATTTCGTAAAGTTTTAAATTTGAGTCTTATTAGACTGACTTGAAATAAAACCAATTATACCGTTATTTTATAACTATGTATGATTTCATAATGGATCGGATTGAGATACATACATACATATGTACATATGTAGTACTCATGCATTGAAGGAGAATTTAATAAAACGTTTGTACGTATTGTAAAAAAAAATTTTAACCAACAAGTTCTTCTATAGTCAAGTTGAACTGTACAGGCAAACATGCCAGTCTCATACACAAACACACACACATGATGGAAATATATACACAGAAATGAAAAGAGGTCGCGCTCGTGTAAACCCCACCACGAAGGCAACATTAACAGACACAACTCGTCGCTTTGGCGCTCTCGTTTGCGCTCGCTCTAACACATTTTGAACAGAAAGTTGGCGCAGCAGCTTTTTATCCGCCTCAACCCGAATCCCCCACACTTCCTCTTCGCTCCATCAACCATTTCAAAGTGAGTAACTGGTTCTCTCGCTCTCGCCGACGCTCTTGATAAGAGTACATTTTTATGATGTGGTGGGTGATTGTGGGAAGGAGGGAATGCAACTCATTCAAACTCATTTCATGCACAGTGCGAAGAAGGGCAAAGAGGGGGACAACTTAAAGAAGCAAGAAAAAAGACACGAACTCGCAGAAAGTTGGAGACAACACACAAGAGTAGAAATATTGCGAGTTTCTCATTTAAATGGATGTGTGTGTGTGTATGAGAAGCTCCAACAACAACAAAATTAACCTATTTTTCTCTGTTTACAAACTGTACGCTTACCTACGCGAGTATAAATCTTTTGAGGTTAGGTTAGACATTAGACGGAAACTATAGTGATATATACATAGTATGTCCATACATATGTATGTGCATATGTAGAGATATTATGAATACACTCACCTTTAGCAAATCCAATAAAAACGGCGAGGCGGCACATAGGACAATTTTATGGGCGGGAAAACTACGTCCACCCGCTGCCAGAGTGCAATCGACAAGGTCGCCATGGCAGCGCAACAATTGTATGGCCGATACCAGACTTGTGCCATAATCGCCCCAAGTGAGCGAATATAGCGAATTCATTGGCAACGACATTAGGGCTGTCGCGTCCAAATCCAACAATTGCTCTGGTTCCTCTCCAGTGTTGTGAATATATTGATTGCTATTTGTCTCCAACACGACGAAGCTGTTTTTAAAACAGTTGGGAGTATTGAAAAGATTCCTCGATTCAGTCTTGGATTCAGGAAAAATTCCTGAATCTCTGGCTCTCGCTCGCTCGCTCGTTGCTGACTGTGTGTTCTCTGTGTGTGTCTGGTACGTTTTGAGTGTGTGTTAGTGTCCGTGTGTCAGTGTGTGGGTCTGCAAAGAGTAAAGAGCAGAGAAAATTTAACTCTCGTGTGCTCTCGCTCTCTCGCGAGAGTTTGTAGGTGGATGAGTACGAATGTGTGCGTGGTGAGCGAGACAACCATGTGGTGTGAGCGCGTTAAGTAAAAGGCTGGAATTTTTTTTGTTTTTTACACTCTTTTTTTTTGGTTTTTGAGATTTTAGTTTTTTGCCCGCCCAAATATTTTTTGTACATAAGAATTTGAAACAAATTTAAAGTACACATAAAAATAGCTCATATATGAATATGTTTATATACATAACTGCATTTCTATTTGAACATATATGTATATACACACAGTTGTATGTACATATGTGTACACAGTCATATATATATGAAATCACACGCATACACTGCTAATATATTTGTACAGTTTGTTTTTCCTTATTTTGCCTTAAATATTCTTTTTTATTCGATCTTGCATATTTTTTTCGATCTGTTTAATTTTGAACTTTATCACAAATTACAAGCTCTTTCTCTTTTGTTATTGTTTTCACTCGCTCCCGTTTTTTGTTTTTTTTTTTTGCCTTTTGCTTTTTTATCTTCTCACCGGAGCGCCAAATGAAAAATCTTTCAGTTTAGCTGCTGCTTTTCCTTCTCTTTTCAGTTTCAACTTTTTTTGTATCTTGTCCGCTCGCCAACGTTGAATAACTCGAACTGAGCACTGAGCACAAATTCTGCCTGCCTTTCGATCGAATTACGTTGCTTGGTCATGCGCCATACACAGATACAGGCACACATACACACACAGTTTGGTTGCGTTCTGCTTTGGTGGTTGGTTTCTTGCTTCGTCGTACGTGTGTATATTGTTGCTCTTGAAAGTACAGTTTGACGAAAAATGAGCATTGCCAGATGGAAATATTGTTAAAATACAACACACACTCGGGCAAAACTTATGTTTAAATAAGTAACAAGTCAAATACAAAATCCAAAATTCCGATTTTCCCATTATAAATGTATATACATACATACATATGCATTAAATAATATTATATAAATAGTGTTGCACTTTGGGATATTTGTTCATTGAAAAAGGTTATAATGTTCAAGTTTTCTTTAAAATAAAAATATATTGAAAAAATGTCGAATACTTTTTAAACATTATTTAAGCGCACGTCTTTTTAAAGTTTTAAAATTGGCTACCTTCGTCTCATCTCTGTATAAGAGAAAGTGATTCAATATTTTGTTTCTCTCTTAATATATGTAGTTTATAAAACAATTTTTTCTATCCGAATACCATCTCTATTATATCGTATCAACAGATCCTTCGTTGTAATATGAAAAGAAAAAAGCCGGCTTGTGCTCTTAACATCCTCTCTAGTAAAAATCTCGCGCGCTCTATAAATTGCTCTTTTTGTTTTCCCTTTCTCAATCACCTGTTACTTTTGACATATCCCAACTCTGACCCTAATTTTCTTATGCAGATCAAGCCCCGCTTAAGAGTAGACACTGAGTGGGAATCGGAGAACCACAGACAGAGAACCAGAGACAGAGACCAGTTTGTTTTGGTTTTTGTGTGTTAGGTGTGGGAGAGTTTATAGTATTATTTGTTCCAGGGGAGAGTTCTATCCATATGTACATACATACATCCATATGTATGTGCGTAGTGGAACAATTCGGCAAAAATAAAAACAAAATATTTTATTTTTTTTGGGCAAATTGTGTAATTTAAATTGACGTTTTATATGAATATATGTATGTGTGTATGTACATACATGTATAGGTATATAGTAAAATTTACATATTTAAAAACTTCGAATATTAAATAGGAATATGTACATAAATGCATTTGTATGCATATATGTATGTATGTATGTATAAATATGTATGTATAAATGTATAATACATTTATAGATCGTACTGGGACTTTAAAAACATGTATTCCTTCTCTATAGCGGTCATTGCGCACGACTCTAGCCCTATTTGTCACCTGTACACGTGTATGTATGAATTTGTGTAAGTCATGTGCTTGTACATATGTACATATTTATGTACATATATAGGTACATATCTATGGATGGATGTACATACATACATATGTACATACATACATATGTGTGTTGTATGGTAATGTTCTAGAGGTCAGTAAAAAGTTGTCTAACAAATGGGGTAAAAATGGTCTTTTAGAACCACTGTAGCGTTTAGTTGACTTGGGGCAGATATTCGAACGGCCCGATTATTGCTTCGTTTTACTTTGGCAATCCCCACAATTCACACACACACATCAACAGACATACACACACACACATAAACATTATGTATGTACATACATACATACATATGTATGTATGTACGAGTCCCAACGCCTTATCGTTGTTGGCGTTTCTATTTAAAACGGAAAACATATAATAACGAATGGACGCAAAACATGAAGAATTCAGCACAAATTTGTTGAAAACAAATACGTAACTGTATTTGACTATCGCGTTTGTATATGTGTAAGAATATGTACATATGTGCATATGCACATATGTATATTGAACATACACACATACATATATACATATGTACATATGTACATATATACAACTATGCGTGTGAAGCTATCCCCCGCAACTCTTCTTCGTAGTATTAGTGGGGCAAAGAAATTATAACCTTAAACGGAATTGTATCACCAAAAAATTGAACAACAAATAATTAACAACATCCGTTTAACAAACAATTCTCACGGAAAAACAATTGGAGAACATCTTCCCATGATGGATGCCGTTGCCATAATAAACTCACTTTTTATTTAACCGGCGAACGACCGAGTGCCAGCACCGGCACTTGTCCGTACTCCTGCTCTGAGAGGTACAATTTGATTTCGCTTAAGCCGCAGAGAGGAGAGGTTGGGAGAGATTCGAGTGGTAATGGTGCGCACTCCACAAACGTGGGAGACGGGCCAAGAGTCCAAGACTTTGCTCTATCTCTTGGCATGCCGCTTTCTGTTTTGTATCCGATTTCCTCAGTCAGAATCAGAGACTGTAAGCAGAGTACATATTTTAATACCCTAGGCGAAAAGTGAATATACATACATACATACATACATAGACTAGTCAGCAAAATGCAGAAAACAAAGCATTTCTCTTTATCAGTATTAACAGCCTGCTTGATCAAGATCCTACATACATATGTCTGTACATGGATAAAAGATATCATATTTTTATGAAAAACTACTAAATTTTGTTAAAAATCGATTGAGTGAGCGAAGATTCATGGCGTTTCTCGATTTAAGTGTGGTTTGAATATCTTGCAGTGTACATATATACATACATATGTACATACATACATATGTATTTCTGTCTGCAAATTATCATTTACATACATACATACCTACATAAATAAATATGTATGTATGTATGTATGTAGAAACGATTGGTTTAAAATGTTGATGTTAAAGTTTTTGGTTTAAGTCTACCTTAACTAAACCTGACACAGCCAAAGGAGAGAGAGGGCAAAAGATTTACTGATTTAATATTTCTGTTGCAGGTCAATTAACAACCGCGATTATATAATGAAACGTGTTTACAAACTATTTCGCAAAAGTTTCCTTTCTAATCAAAGATTTGCAATTGGTATTTAATCAATTAGCCGTTATGTTTAAACTAAAGTTAAAAATTTGCACATATGTATGTATGTATGAGAGGAAGTTAGAATTTAATCAGAATTCATAAAAGCGTTTTTAAAATACATACTAAGAAACCATACAGGAAAAGGAGAGAAAAATGTACATAAGTGTGTAATGGTTTTTGTATGGTTCTACATTCTTCCAGTTCGACTATTGTGCAAGAAAATTAGGAAAATTCATCTATATACATATATTTACCAAATTGAACTTTTTTATATTTATGAAACGCAATTTGGCACAGAGTTTTAACGAATAGTTAGGTAAAACATGTGACCACTTTTCTTAAAATCTAATTATGTATATAGGTATGTAGTTTGCTTAAACTATTTATTTGATGTTATTTGACCAACTTACAGTCTGGTAGCATATCCCATTACTGTTCTCGTAAGCAAAAAGACAGCCCTTGTTGACAATGACAGAAAGACGGACTTTAACAATCAATTCCAAGGGTCGAATCACAGAATTTTGTTGTATAATTACAATATGGGAGGCATGGTAGATTAAGGGATCACCAGGATAGACAAGAAAATCAGCGCCAAATGCTTCTCCTGATGTGATGAACAGATTCCGTTTCCACAGGTCACAATAAATGCGATATTTAAGACTAGAAGTATCAATCAGCGGCTCCCAACATAGTTCTCCAGCTACATGTAATTGAAATTTGATAGGATAATATTTAAAAAAAAAAAAAAAAACTACATCTAACGAACAATGCTTAGCCAAATGCTCGCCGGGCACTTCTATCAATGTGTTTTGCAGTTCAAATTTGAATTCGTCAGCTATATCCTGAAGCACTTTCTCATCAGTCAGGGAGTTAGCTAAAAATGTAAAAAACAAGCAATATTAGTAATTTGTTTAGGCTGGTAAGCTAAGACAAAGCAAACTTACCCTCATCGATCAGACCCTTGGTCAACAGCTTCTTTCGTTTCCCCAAAACAATTTTAGCGAGATGTCGCTTAGTTTCCCTCAGTTTCTCCTCCTTAAGTGCTTCCTTTTGGCCAGCTAATCGTAAATCAAAGGCACTCTTGTAATCTTGTAGCTCCTGGGCTGTTGGTGGCCTGCCCAAAGATTGGGATTTATTTACCAGCAGGGCTAGACCCTTATCTACAAGCAACTGTGTTTCAAACCTGGACAACTCTACTGGCAGAGCTGTGGGAGAAACATTCTTCACCATGACAGCCCACTTTATGTTTCATCCTACCCAATTTTTTATGAATATCCAAGTTCCTTACCGGCATCATGGGGAGTCCAGCCTTTGTTTTTGTTGTTGCCGGTGCCCACCGAAACGCCCAAAATTCTATGTTGCCTTCGTAATTCCATATAATCTGATAAATCAAAAACAATCAAATTAAATAGATCCATGGATTAATTAATACTAAGTACTTGCCATCTATGCTGAACACATAACCAGTGCCATTTAATAAAGTTAAGTACATTTTGTAAAATCCAAAAACGGGAGAGCAATTGAATATGATGTCTGAACTATCGATAAATGTACTGGAAAAATGCTAATATTTCGATTTAAAGCTAAAACCCTGATAACAGAAAATGAATAGTCTACTCGTGGTAACTCTGTAAATTAACAGTTTTATTTCCAATATTCGTCAAATAACAGTACCAGTGAGTCATACAGTTATCGAACATATGGGCAAAGAGACTTACGTTAGGGTACACTAACAGAACCTTAACAGTGGCTGTTAAAACCAAGTTGAATGTAAACAAAAAAGAAAACAGAAAATATCATATGTTGCCAAATAACGGTTCGGAACAGTGTGTTTTTAAAAAGGCGGAAGAGAATAAAAAGAACATATTATATTTTGTTGTTGGAAAAAGTGTATAAATACGAAATAATCTTTGCAAGTAACGACTGTTTAACTGATTTCAATTGAAAAGCTTGCAACGTTGGAAATTGCGATAAGTTCAAGCAAGCTGCAAATATAGAATCGGCCGATTTGTTTTTGTTTTTTTTGCATCTGTAATATTAATAGCAAATTGTTCTATTTGCATTGAGAATAAAGCAAAGTATGAATTTATCATTCGCTGGTTGCGGTTTTCTCGGCATCTATCATGTGGGCGTGGCAGTGTGCTTCAAAAAGTATGCTCCACATCTATTGCTCGAGAAGATTGGAGGAGCTTCGGCGGGCTCTTTGGCAGCCTGCTGCCTACTCTGCGATTTGCCATTGGGTGAGTACACAAACAACACACAGCCATACATACATACATATACATATACACATACACATTAATATATGTGTGTATGCATATACATATGTATGTATGTATGGATAAGCAAAAATAAGCCACACAGTTTTAGTTTTAGAATACGATTGAAATTCGTTCTAGTTCAGTGACTTTTGCAATGGGATATGAGATTAGAAGCTTTTCGGCAATTGCGTCTCATTGCTTACATAAATTAAGCCGAAATTACTCGAGACCCGACCCACATACACACATACACAGCCATGCATACATATATGTATACATAAATAGCATGTCATATTCAAGCACATATTTATGTATGTATGTGCAGCACACGCCCATTTTTAAGGGGCCCGTCTATTATTCGAGAAGCATAGAAACTACGACGCACACAGTTCAAAAACTATTTACATAGCTGGGGGGACAACTTTACATATTTACACATTTATATACATACATACATACTGATATGTATATGTATTTGTGTGTGTATGAATTTGTATCTGGATGAAGGTCAAATGTTTGTTTTTCTTGAGAGGCGCTTTAATATATTTTTATACATACATACATGCATAAATACATACATACATACACATGTATGCGTACATATGTACATACACACATACATAGGTATGTAGAGACAAATGTAGAAACTTAAACGAAAATAGATTTATTTATGAGACCAACAATTAACAACGCTTCATTTGCAACCTGACTATAAACATGTCAATCAAAAACAACAGAATCTACCCAACCATCCACATCCCCCCCACCGAAGTCAATAATAACTGTAGTTCTTTAGTTCAATGCGTATTACTCATGAATGCTGTTTCTTTCTCTTATCAATCGGAACAGCGGCATACACTGGGCCACAGTGGGCCATTAAGAGCAGGCAGGGTTTAATAATTAAATGCAAATTATATAAAGATACATGCAAACATATGTATATAGATACATATGTACATATGTAAATGTATGTATGTACATATGTATATGTATGTATTATTTTAACTCTATAAGGTAGGCCTACAATTCTCCCATCATTATCCATCCGGGTTTATTCAACTAGAATATTCTATTTTCCTAGCCATTTCAATCACAATTACCTGACCTCATGCTTCTTATGCATAGTGTTCTTCCCTCCTCGCTCCCTCTCTCTCTCTCTCTTTCTCTATGTATTTTTCTGTCTCTTGCATACACTGGGTAGAAAGTTTACTTACGCTGCGGATGCACCTGGTAGGTGCTGGAACAGGTAAAATGATTCATGTAATCCCCTACAATTTCGTTTTGGGTTTAATTGCAGCAATTAAATTTTGTTGTCGGCCGCAACAATTTGGTGTCTAATGGCAGTTGACGTGTAGACATTGGACTAAAAGAAGTCTGCAATTTGGGATACAGAATAGGGATTTCTCTATATGACAGTAAATTGGAAAGTTTAATTTTGAGAAAATACCGAAAGTACTTTTATCTTCTCTCGTATTTTAGTTACCCTGGATTATAGTGTTAATGCGATTTCGAGTCGTATTTGCTTTTACAATAGTGTTTTATACACTATAAAACAAATTTTTAAAAGTATTTATGTACATATATGGACATATGTACATACATACATATGTATGTACGTATGGATGTATAAATCTGTATAGTCTTGTTTTTTGTTGCCACTTTCATTGTTTACCTCTTTAACTGGATGAACAGGGTCCCGTCAGTTTGTTGGTATCAACTTTAATGCACGCAATAAATTTACATACAAGCATATGAATCTATTGAATATAGCGATCGGTTTGGATCAGATTTTACTAATTTTATACGTACATATGTATGTATGTATGTATGTATGTACATACATATGTAGATGTCTCAGTCTCTGTCTTGCTCTCTCTGTATCTTTCTCTCGCTCTCTTGTTCTCTGTCTAGCCTTCTAAACACATATATGTACATACATATGTACATACATAGTTACAATTTAAGATCATAATCATCGGTTCAAGGGCTGACAAAAAGAAAATAAAGTAAGCAAGTCACCCCTCTCGACTTGGAATATACCCTGTACCAAAAAACTTCAGTGCAGTACATCATATAGTTATATACATATATGTACATATATCTCCGATATTTATTGGTACATATTAGCTTCGTGATTTAGTGAAATAAATATGATAGCTTTAATGGAAAAAATTTTATTGACACAAAATTTAATAGATCCTCTAGCTCTTATAGTCTCTGAGAACTAGGTGTTCATACGGACGGACATGTCTATATCGAGTCGGCTGTTGATGCTGATGCTGAGAATATACATACATATGTATATACTTTATTGGGTCGGAAGTGTTTCCTTTTTGGCTGTTACATACATTTTGGCGACTTTAATATACCCTTTTACCCTATGGATACAGGGTATAATAATAATATAACATTTTGAATTTATATTTTTAATTCAATAAGCCAATGAACTACCTTCAAGATTTCAATTTGGTTTTTAGGAATTTGACAATAGACATGCGTTTTATATGTGTATGTATGTATGCATGTGTGTATGCATATACATACATACATATGTATATACTTATGTATGTATATTGAGCATATAACTGCAATTTTATCAGCCGACGTGTAGTCATTGGCCTGTAATGATCCAATATTTATTATATGAATGTATGTATGTATATATGTACGTACATACGGATACAGACATACATACATACATAGTACTCTATGTATTTTTGGCTTATCGGCAGAATTTTACCTTTTGTATTCTTCTTATCATAGACAATTTTTCCACTGTTGAATTATATATACATATGTACATATATTGTATACATACATACTTTTGGTATGAACTTTATAGGCGACATTCAAAGTCCATGTAGCGGGTGTATCACTTGAATTTGGCAAATTTCTTTTTTCTTTTCTTTTATACAATATATGTACATAAGTAGACATATACATACATATGTACATACATAACTACATACATACATACATACATACATACATACATACATATATTTTATTCTAAATGTTAACGTTAATTTTAATTTGCTTTGTCTTAAATTTGCTTTTGGACTGAACAATAAGAAAATATAAGAAATAAGAAATCTTCTATCCCTTTTACTCCCATTTGACGTCATTTGGTTTTTCTATTTCATAAAATCAGCAAATCTGAATGACTTTATTTTCAATTCCGATTAGAACACAAAGCAAATAAGTTTCATTTTATACATACATACAAATATAAATATATAAATATATGTACATATATATTTATGTGTGGGGATTCATATTGATATTTCACATATGCATACATACATACATACATACATATGTACGTATTTAATTACAATTATTTTTTGCAGCTGTTTCAAAGCTTATCAGTTTCATATATATGTACATATATTTATTTACATAGGTGGGGTGGTATATACTTACATATGTATATATGTATATGTATGTATGTATGAATTTGTTGGGGTCTTTTATATGTTTAACCCCAAAGCAAGTGGAGTTTAAGAACAATTGTGAAATGACACAGTTTTTGTTGCAGCAAAGGAAAACTACATACATACATATAATCAGGCGATAATAACTGTGGTGGGGAGAAGGGAGGGGGTTTTGGGAGCAAGCTGAGCTATAAAACAATTACTGGAACTATCCGGATATTCATCGTCATCATCAATGTACAGCTGTCTGTTTCCCTTCCCCCTTGTTGTACCCTGTACAGTGTAAAACACACAAATTTCTCTCCCAAATACGTTAAAATAAACAGAACCTACCCACATTGCACCTACCCTTCCCACGGCCGTTTAGAAAACCACCCCAAACATACATATGTATGTATGTATGTGTGTATGTATTTATGTATTTATATATGTATGTATTAGTACATTTGAACATTTTTATGCGGCAGAAACATTGCCAAGTGCAAAGGCATCGCAGTGACCTACATAAATACATATTTTTTTGTGTGTGTTGTGCATGGTTTTGGGCTCAGAAATATATGTATATGTATATGTATATATGTATGCATATATACATACATACATACATATGTATGTATTTATGTTCAGAAGAGCCGAACGAAATGAAAAGAGGTCGATTGGTAGCCACATTGCAAAACTTTTGGATTTCACCAACAGTGGCGATGAAAACTTTGCGTAAAAATATCATTTAGATCTGCAAAAAGAATATGTACTAAAATCTAGTTATGTTATTATCTATGGATGAGGTTCAAACCAATTATGCAATCTTTTGACTCCACATGTAACTTGTGTGATTGCAGAGAGATCAGCTATATATTTATTGACTTATGTAACTTAAAAGAAACTCAAATCAATCTGTATGATGTTTTTTTTAGAGAACTTTGCGATAAACTCTTATATCTGGAACAATTATCTTTGTTTTTTTTTTTTGGACTAATTTGAATTTTCAGTGAAGGTAGCGAATAATCGCTTTAAATTAAAATTTGATAATCATTTTCCTTATCTAATGAAAATTATATAAAAGTGAAGTAAGCAACTCGACCCTACCGATTTGGAGTAAACCCTGTATATTTCATAAAATCCGATTCCTTCGAAAATTTATTGAATATATATACATATTTTTTTTTATAAAATTCTTTTAAACAGCAAATACATGCTTTTTCGCTCACTCCTATATGTCCTATATTTATTCTCCTATTTCAAATCGAAACCGATTTCGAGATCTACTGGTACATATTGGTTGTGACCAAAATGCGTCGTCTATAATTTGAAACAAACTTGATCTACATGGATACTAGACGGATGTTGATACCAAATTTTGATAGCTCTAGCTCTTATAGTCTCTGAGATCTTGGTGTTTATACGGACGGACGGACAGACGAACATGTCTTTATCGACTCGATTAAGGGTATATATACTTCCTTCTACATTAATGGACCCTTTTACCCTATGGGTACGGAGTATAAAAACACACAGTTTCAATTTAGACCTTCAGCCAAACTAAAGCACAGAGGTTTTATGTAGATTATGAAAATATATATGTATCTACATTTATATATCTCTAATTATACATAATTCTTTTCATTAAATTTATTCTGTTGGAATATTTATTGCATTAAGTGTTTTGACGCAGACGTTTCCTAAAGAAACGGAAGAATTCT
Organism: Drosophila sturtevanti; assembly: GCA_018150375.1. Lineage (NCBI taxonomy): Eukaryota > Metazoa > Arthropoda > Insecta > Diptera > Drosophilidae > Drosophila > Drosophila sturtevanti. The sequence goes on along the minus strand of JAECWJ010000686.1, from coordinate 2,355,661 downwards.
TGTTTGGTTTGTATTTTGCTCGATACAGAACCAAAATCACGTGATGAAAGATATTTGGTGAAATGTGGTAAACAAATGGGAAAGGAATAATAAGATGGGGAGACTGAAAGACATAGAGAATGTGGCAAAGAGGGGGGAAATGGAAGCCAAACAAGACCTATCCATTGTTATTTTTAGGGGTCACCAACGATGTATGTAACCAAGGGGGTGTGTCTGTACCCTCCACAAAAACTAAACAAAACAAAAACAACTACTAAAACAGAGTGGAAGTATGCCGATGTGGAAAGTTTGTTGCCATCGTTTTGGTGTATGTGTGTGTGTGTGTGTGTGTTGATGTACTATAACGAAAGCAAATGCAAGAAAAACTTGTTTATCCAATAAAGACAGACGAGCCCCCCAAAAAAAACCAACAACAAAAAAGATACAAAAAAGATACAAACATATTGTTGTTCTGTTTACTGAAATACAAAAGGAAGGCGGGCAGCTGTGTTTCTCCAGTTTACTTATTCGTCGTATTTTAGTTTTGTAAACAAAATGTGATACGTTGCACATTTACCGTTAATTTTAATCATAATTAAAACGTTAATTGAACTTGACTTGACCATTAAATGGGGAAAGATGTATCAATTACCGGTAAAATTTTGTATTATTTTTACCAATATTTTACAGTTGTATTAAAGTTTTCATATTTCTTTTTGGTACACTCAATTATGTGTGATTGAATATGCATATACTTATAATACATACATAGATAATTTATAGGGTTCCATACATTTTAGTGACTTTAATGTATTCTTCTACCCTATGAGCGGGCACAGGGTACAAAAATAAATTAACATGCACACAAACATTCACACAAACATGCACACATATTTACAGTTTCAAGTGAATTCAAGTGAGTTTTTGGCAACAACAATCAACCACATTGATCGGTCGTAAGGTGATAGCTTTGTTTATTTGCTTAATGGGGAGGAAGCGTGTGAGTGTTATGAACATATGTACATACATATATAGATTTTTTTCTTAGTAGAAATCACACAAAAATAACAAAGTAAACAACAACAGCAATAACATTTGATATGAAGGCAGCAGGCACCCCCCACGTTGATAAGGCACGAGCCACAGTTAAACGAGTTCCAAACTCCACATTTTACCAGCTGCATATGTACATATATATATTATATTTCAATGCCATCATGATTTAGTTATCACAATCACATTGTATATTATCTTAGTCAGGCACAATAACAAACTATGCACTTGAGTGAACTTTAATTTTTAATAAAAAATGACGAATCACTTGTAACGACCTTTGAAATGCCTACAATAACAATATGTACTATAGAATAAACTTAATTCTATTGTTCACAGTAAGTGAAACTTAATACTTTATTATGAAAAGAAGGTTTTCACAACTAAACTATGTATTTATGAAAAATGTATGGAAATGAGGTTTTTTTTATTATTATTATTAATTTTTTGATTTACTTGTATTTGATTAACATTAATATATGTAATATGAATCTGTAAAAAATTGTCAGCAATTTTTAGTTTTCCTTTGTGTGGCCTGATTTTTGCTTTGCGTCAACGGGTGTATGTATGTATGAATGTATGTGTGACACCATTGTACCGTTATCATTTATAAGTTTGGAACCCTAAACGCGCAAATATAATCGGAAGATGGGAAAGTGCTGGCGTGTGTTTTGGGCTTTTATTTGTATATTTGTCAAAAATATATACGTACATACATACATATGTATGTACATATATTTAGAAAGAAAAAGAAGGAGGGTAGTTCATATCAGCTGGCCACGCTGGTGTCTTATCAATGTACATATGTATGTATGTATGTATGTGCATGCATTTGTAGGTATGTTCTGGTTTTGTTTTGTTACGCGAAAGCAAAGCTAAATAAAACTATGCGCATACATACATATGTATGTATGTATGTACATATATGTATACTATTCTTAAAAGAATTATGTATGTACATACATATGTATGTATGTATGTATGTATGCCACATGCTTTTACTTATCAGCTGAGAAACACGGTGGGGGCCATCATTGAGCACAAGGTTTTTACGTCATTTCTAACCAAGATCAAAACATTGACCACACCAATTGACCCTTTAGATGGGACATGGGACATATATAGCAGCAGAATGACGCAAATTGAATTATGTATTTATTTATTTATATGAGATTGGTTTGATTAAATCTTAATCATGTTTTCCGACTTTCTTTTTTGTTTATTTCGTTTGCCTCTACTATCTATCCATCCAATAGGCAGCATGACATCCGATTTCTTTCGAGTCGTCAACGAAGCACGTCGATACTCCCTTGGTCCATTTAGCCCCTCCTTCAATATACAGACTTGTCTGCTGGAGGGTCTACAGAAGCATTTACCCGATGATGCACACAAGCGAGTGAATGGACGGCTGCATATATCACTAACCAGAGTTTACGATGGCAAGAATGTTATCATCTCGGAATTTGAATCGCGGGAGGAGGTCTTACAGGCATTGTTGTGTGCGTGCTTTATACCAGGATTTTCAGGTATACTGCCGCCCCGTTTTCGTGGTGTGCGTTATATGGATGGTGCCTTTTCCGATAATTTACCCATTTTGGATGAGAATACCATAACAGTTAGTCCATTTTGTGGTGAAAGTGATATTTGTCCGCGGGATCAGAGCTCTCAACTATTTCATCTAAATTGGGCCAACACAAGCATCGAAATCTCACGGCAAAACATCAATCGTTTCGTTCGCATACTGTTTCCACCTAGACCAGAATTCCTATCGAAATTCTGTCAGCAAGGATTCGATGATGCTCTACAGTTTTTGCATCGCAACAATTTGATTAACTGCCGTCGATGTGTTGCAGTGCAATCAACATTTGTGGTGTCGGAGACAGTAGCTCAGCCCCAGGAATTCGATCCAGAGTGTCGAGAATGTAAAAAGCATAGAAAAGTTAGTATATCATTTCCATTTAATTTAGTCAACTCATATAACTAAAATTTTAATGCTTTCTTTTTTAAGGACGCTTTAAGTTCGAATATGCCTCAAACGGTGCTAGATGTCATTCAGGATTATATTGAGCAAGCTAATAAAGGTCTGGCCAATTGGATATTTAAACATCGCGGAATTAAATTACTTTCGCTACCAGCTACAGTACCCATGGACTTTTTCTTGGCCACAGTATCCAAGTAAGTATATCAATATGGTTTTGTGTGCTTGCCTAAGGGCATTCTCTCGATATCAGCTGAGGTCTGTCCTGTCTTTCTGTTTGTAGAACCATGAAGCAGATACCAAAGCCATTTGGAAAAACATTCGCCCGTGTTTAGCTCAGCCGCTGCTGCTGGTTTTAATGCCAAAAGTAATTTAATTTATATCAATTTAGTTTGAAGAATTAGTAAATTATTTCTAGAACAATTTGAATAAAATTTAAGATTAAATCTAGTATCTTAGATTGGTTGTATATATATATATATATATACATATATATACATATATATATATATATACATACATATATAGTAAATTAAACAATAAAAACTGATTTTCTGTACAAATTTTGAAATCTGTTTTGGATTTGGAAAATATAGGAAAAGAGGGTTTTTTTCCACTGGCTTTGGTTTTCTTTGATTTGCTGTCCATATGTAAACTCCTTTACTTTGTCTATAGAATTACCACCCTGACACCAAAGCTAACCAAGCAAATGCGACAGTTGGTCGAAGAATTCATTGTCCAATTGAATAATGCCATGCAAATACGCCTGCTCAATAAGTTTACGGTAAGTCCTACGAAGGAAGATGCTCAAAGAATATAAATATATATATGTGTATGTATATTGAATCTTGATATTTTCATTAGCTATACGATCAACCTCATTTTGATACAACTGGTCTGCTCCATTCGAGTCGTCTTTATGGTCCGCGAGTTTCCATATTGGTTGATGAATGTGGGGCCACATCCCTGGAAGATGATGTGGATAATTTTGAGCATGTTCTCAAAATGACCACACACAATGATGCTCTCTATGCCTACTACTATACGGATGATAATACAAACAAAGTGAAAGTTACGGAAATTTTTGATTTCGATGATATGACAGAGCATGATGAGTTAGCGACAGATTTGCAAATCTATGAAGGTTCGGTGGAAGATATACCCAATCCTCATCAGCATATGCACAATGCGGTGGTCAGCGAATGGAACGGTGTAGAATCAGGTGGGATTTTTAATATATTGTTTTTTTTTTTTTTGTCATGCCACATACATACATATGTATATCATATCATCATAGGTAGAAAACTGAAAAATCAAATATTTTTTGCAGTACAAATTATGCCCACGACTCCTGAATTGCACGATGTAGCGTTTTAATGATCCACCCAATCCTAAAGCACACATATATACACATATAACATACAGCCATGACCCAAAATTTTAAACATCCAAACAAAAATGTACAAAAATCAAAGCAAAATCGTAATATTTGAAATAATTGGCAGGTAAATGAGCAAAATTTACAATATTTACCAACCTTTTGTATGTCCTTACCTTTTGGTTTTGATTCACCAATTTCATTCATCATATATATCCTATTGTCACATATATGTATGTATTTATATACATATATATACATATATACATATATCGTAGAAAATTACCAATAATCAATAATAATTGTTTCTCGATCTTTATATTTTAAATTTAGATTTTTTCATCGACGCGCAGACACCATCGAATACCCTTACCGCTCAGTCGACGCCTCTTTTCGTTACCTCCTTTGCAAATGATAACGAATCTGATGGCAGCATTTTGAGTGACCCAGAAGCTGATCAAAGCATTAATCATCACAATGATATGTATATAGATATTGAATGAGTTTAAAACTTGTGTCCTCCATACATAGATCTATGGTAGGATTGACCAAAATGTAAAAATTTTGTAAACAGGGTGCACATCTCCAAAGCGGCTCGTAGCCAAGCAAACGGCCTTTAATTATGTTTATCCCAATTAATTAGCAAATAATTTTTAATTTTAGTACGAAATACGTATGTACCTTAATTAATTAATTATTAATTTTAGTTTTAAAAGTTCTTCCCTCTCCTCCCTCCCTCTTTGAAATGTTCGTTCAAGTGTTGCAAATGTATTGCATCTTATTATAAGATACCGTTATCCATGATTTAGGAAAACGGCTGTAACTGTCAAATGTAAATTTCATCTGTGCTTATTTATAAGATGTATTACCATATCTATAAGGAAAATTAAATTCATTAAAAACGAAATGAATTTGACTTTCCATTGAAATAAAAGTAAAACCTTTTTTAACTTGAACTTTAACTTAATGAACAGAATCATATGCATCGAAAAGCTGCGAAGAAACGGACAGATGGACGTGGCCATATCGACTTGGCTATGGATGCCGATAAAGAATATATGTATGTATATACTTTATGGGTTCGAAAATGTTTATCATATTCTAAAATAAGACGGACCAATGAAGTAATACGAATTAAAGTTATGATCTTCCATTTGATTGTATTATAATTTAACAATTTTAAATTTGTACTGATTTCAAGACTAAAAATTATGTGGATCATCATTTACGTATGTACATAGATGTATAAGGATACGATAATGATGTATAATGGTAGTAAGATCAGTAATAAAAAAGGTAAACACCAATGCTCCCAGATGATTAAAATTTGGTAGTAACTGACCCAGCACACTTCAAATTGTCACGTTTTGATTTGTCTATCTTTAACAATAAAGTATAGTTTATGGAAATGAACATAGGATTATATATTTATAGATACTGCCCCGTTAGATATATTAATAAGCATTTAATAAACATCACGATAGTTTTTGAAAATATACATTTTACATAACAGTTAATACAATACAATATACATATAAAAAAAATGTTTTCAGTTTTTATAATTTAGCCAAATACTTTTTCGATTAGATCGTTTTGATTAAAAATATGCATTTTTGTTGTTGTTGATTATTTCAGTACTATTTTTATTTTAGTTTCCACAAAGCATCCAATTCATTGAGCGGATCCTTGGATTCTTGCTGTTCCTTTGCATTTACTTGGGGCGCCATTTTCATTTGATATGAGGTCATAATGCCGCCTACAAATTGAAAATAAAGTATAAAATCAAATATATATATATATAATAGGCGATTATCATTATAAATAAATAATGCTTACGTTTATTAAGCACATTGTGGGCATGACACAAAACTAGTTGCATGGACTGCTCAATTATCGCTGAATCCCGTAGAGAATTTTGACGCTGCGAGCAAATGCGAGACCAAACATCGACCACATCTATAAAAAAAAAAAACACAAAATATAACCAAAATTTATAAGTCATTATAAATACATAATTTATTCGCGTTTTATTCCACTCACTTAGTAGTACTGGCCGCTCTGATTGTGTGGCCATTAGCGCACAAATGCCTATGGCGATCAGCTCAGAGCGCTCTGATCCTGTCAAGCAATTCATAATAAGCGGCGAATTGGGTGAATTCGATGTTAAGCAACGTTGTTGATGCGTCTCTAGGGCATTCTGGGCTATACCCAATACTTGAGTGGGTGAACTATAAAAGGATCAAATATATATATGTATGAAATATTGAAATAATATGTTTCAATTCGCAATGGAAATAATTTTGATATATTTATTACTTACGCTTTGGTCCACTGCTTGAGCTGAAGAAGGGACATGTCGAGAATGGCATCTGCTCCATGCATTGATAATTTTAATTGATATTCGGTACAGTGGGTCAGTTGTTGTATTCTGACACATGTCACGGTAAAGTCATCATAATGAGTGGGCTGATCCAAGACTTGAGGCCAGTACGGATCAAAAAGCTGAAGAAGAAGAGATTACAAATTATTACGACGATTTCGTAATGGTAGGAATAACCCACCTCATTAATAGTATGCAAGCAAAGTACAGTGCGAGACTTCTCCGACCATATCATCGACCAGAAATCATTGATGGTGTTTGCCTGGGGAGTCTGAGCTATGATAAAGTTGGGACAACCGGCGCTCAAGTTCTTTAATGAGAAGTAATAACAAAGTGGGATTATACGTTACATATGTATGTTCAAATATTTGTTAGATGTATATGCGAACCTTTATGTATGCTGCATTGATATAGTCATCAGTCTGTTTGTCCAGCTTGACGCGGGCATGATCGTAGGGCAAGCAATCAAGCGAACGATTTTTCTCTGGGAATAGCTTGGCTATAGTCGTGGATCTCTTCCCGTTTGCTGATTTTATTAATTTCTGTTGCAGCTCCTGCCATTTGGTCTTCAATTGGGTGTTCCCATTTAACATTTTGGTGTGCAGATTCTCCACAATCTTCTCAAAGCTTTCCACTTCTTTGTGAAAATATTTAAGGATCTTATCATCGCTGAATGGATCCAGAGAACGCATTTGGAATGTAGGTAACGATTGATGGTGATGACCATTACTGGCCTGGGAATGTGCCGAGATGGAAACTGAATCCCAATCGAAATTCTCCAATGAGCTAAGATCCGAACAATTGGAAAGATTGTCAATGCTAGGCCTTCTACCCGGAGGAGCTGGAGCAGGAGCAGGGGCAACAGCGGTAGCAGCAGCAGCAGCAGCCACTGGTAAGACCTCTGGAGAAGGAGGAGCTGGCGGCTGTAACAAAATTTCATTGAATTGACTATAATGTGGATTTAATATTAATATCATTTATACCTCGACCGGATTCTCCGATGTCACTTTACTTGCTGTGGGTGTGCCAACGACCGCAACGACCTGAGGCTGTATCACCGACTGAGGCGTCAATGGCGGTGGAACAGAAACAGTTGTGTCCAAATCTAAACCACTTAGCAAATCTACATTACTGGAATGCTGAAGAGCAATCGTTTCCTTGGTTTCCATTTGCTTTGCCGTAGCGGAGGATGCGTATGGAGCACTGCTTGTGGTGGTCTGAGTGTCGGCTATGCTGGATCCCCCACTTTGCATATAAATAGAACCAGGAGCCGGTGTGGGAGTAGATGGAGCAGCGGGAGCCGGTTGTTGAGTTATCTCAGAGGCATCCACAGATCCGGTAGAGTGATAGCCATATGGAGCCGTATAATATGTTGGCAATTCCGTTTTCCCAGCTTCCTGGGGTACTGTCTCACTTCTGGTCACAGTTGCCTTAGTGTGGGACACGATCGGGGACTAATTGGAGAGAAGGAGATGAAATGTTTCATCGGGTATTATTGATAAGAATTACTTACATCGAATCCAGTGGCCACATTGCTACGATTGGCATTCTCCGAATCTGTGGTTCCCACTTTCTGTTGTCCACTCTGGGTGAACTGATACCCCTGATGCGCTTGGGGAGCATAGCTAGTTTCTTGCTGATAGCCACTGCTGTAGTCATAGGTGCCTTTATGGGGATTATAGCTGTAGCCGGGATGATTCGAGTAGCTGATATAGTTGGGTCCATTCGTAGCAGTCGAATTCCCTGCACCCGGATGAGAGGAATTTGTTGGGGGATTGGCTGTTGGTCCTGCAGTAGTATAGGAAGCGGTGTATGGGACATGAGATGCAGATGCTATGGATGCAGAGTTTGTCGTGGGCACAGAAGACGCGACGGATAAAACGGAATGACTTGGAGGATTGGCGGCCGAAACTACTCCAGGTGGATTTATTGCAGGAGTGGATTGGAAACCAGTAGACTGAACCTCATTACATGGCTGTTGATATTGCAATGTAGGCGGAGGATTGGATGACATAACGTCAGACAGATTGGGATGTGGTGGAGTTTGCCCTATAGCCTGCGACGGATACAATGAAGGCTGTTGTGGGTTATAAACGGCTCCTGTTTGCTGAGATCCAGAGGAATATCCCACGGATTGCTGTTGGCTATGGGAATAGCTGGTGGATGTTTGTGAATATCCCGATGCAGCTGCTTGTGGATTCTGGGATTGTGGATAATTTGTATTTGAAACTCCAACTTGTGGGTAGACCTGACCAGGAGTAACCTGACCACCTGCCTGAGGGTAACTTTGCCCCTGGTAGCCAGATCCCGACCCTTGATAAGTATTGACCACATATGATGCAGCATGCAATGGAGAAAGTACATCTCCGCCCTGCAGATGTGATGAGGTGGCCACATACAATGGTTGCTGATAGGTATAAGCGGATGGGTTGCCAGACGATGCTGGAGCTGGATTGCCATAGTTATAGTTAGTATATCCAACGACTCCCAATGCCATTTGATTCACATCTTGGGAATGGACACTCTGCAGGGTCTGGGAATTTGGTGATGCCTGCGCTTTATAGGCTGGAGGAGCAACATGCTGTTGTTGCTGCTGATACATGGGATTCGTGTAGCCAGCGGCATTTGGATCGTAATATTGCTGCTGCTGGAGCGAGTATGGAGGAGGTGGCTCATTTGGCGGTGGAGCTGTGGCATAGGCGGAGCAAGTGGCCTGCGTGGGATTTTCCGAGCCCACGGGTACTGGTCGAACAGTATTTAAATAGGATGAGGGATTCACATCTGGATTTCCCCCAACCGCCTTTGCCTTTAAATAATCCCTTAATTTTGGCGTTCCACTTGAGACAGCAGGCGTAACTGGAATGTCCGCCGGTTTACTAGGGGCAGGAGCTGGAGTCGATGGAGCTTTCACACTCTGCATCCTTTGCTGACGTTCCTCGGACTGTACATCTCTAGCAGATTTGAATCGGGTAAGCAGCTTTTGCACATTGCCCGCCAACTTCTTATAGAATTCAAGACCCTTGGCGGACTTGGCAAGTAAATCCTCATAGACATCATAGGATGCAGCCAGGGAACTGTAGAAATGCTCCCGCTTTTGCTTGACATCCTGAAGGGTTTTCAGAACCGGAGCAGCTTTAGCATAGTTATCGGTCAGAGCCTGCAATATATTTTGCTGGGCTAGCATATTCTGATCTAGCAACTGGGTGATCCTCTCATGCTTAGCCAGCTCGGAGGCAAATAAAGCCTGGAGACCTTCTTGGCCGCCATGAGCTATCACCTTGGCTGTTATATCATCCTCATTGATGGCTATTCGAAGATCCGCATGGAACTGGGCACGCTGGGCCTTCATTTCGTTAACCTTATTAAGGATTAATTTCACATCCTTAAATATCTCGGCTGTATTCAATTCTGAGCTCAGTTTGGGCATCAATTGCTGGATTTCCTGCAGAGGACGGGCTAAAATTTTAAGATTATTAACATGCAAGGACATTGCTTTCCTCAGAGTGTTATTGGATTCCCCGGCTCGGGTATGAGCTTCGCTATATTTCTGAAACTCTCGCGTCAATTCCGTGATGTGAGCATTGGGCGTACGTTGCACACCACTCAGATTTTGGAATTCCACCTCCTCCTTGGCCTCTGCCTCTAGCATCAACTTGAGTTCGTTTAAATTTGTCTCAACCTCAGCCGTGATTTCCGCCAGCTGCGACATGGCCTCGATTAAATCGGCGATGGCTGTTTTATTCGCATTCAATGCTGCGCAGCGATCCACAATGCCCTGGGGTAACTTATTGGCTTGCTCTTCGTTAATATTTAGATTGTCCAGGGTTAAGGAGCTCATATAACCATCTAGTTGTTGATCCTTCTCTTCTAGCAGGGCACCATATTTACGCAAAAGTTTGGCTTTTTCTTCGCTATACATGGAACTGGCCTCGTGGGCTTTCATGGGCACCAATCGGGCGAACATATCGGCGCCAGCGAATTCCTCATCCGTCACAGAGAATCCGATCCCATTGACCAAATTGGCACCCTGTACTGCTGCAATGGTCGAGAGTTCGGGCACTGCTTCGTGGTAAATGAATTCATTCTCATTTTTGGCATTCTTTCGCTTTGCCTCCACAACATCCGCTGTAAAGCTGAGAGATTCATTTATTTCCGTTTGATCGGGCAAACCCTTTGATCCTTTGCGCGCCTCTTCCAGTTTATCCCAAGAGGCCTGTATGAAATAAGAAAAGAGGTTGTATTAGATAAAGACAATGGGGTAGGTCATCTTTTAGAGATTTATACACCTGATAAAGGGTTACACGTTCGCCCATTTTGCGCTGTTCCTCGGCATGTTGTCCTTGATACAGGAACAATATGCAATTCAAATAATTTATTTTGAATCTCACATACTTTTTCCATAAATTATATACAGCTCTATCAATGACCTGACCCACTGGCCCATCATCGCCGCCGGTAAGCAAGGAGGCCAGTGCTGCTCCATAGTAGACCACAATCTGTGCGGTAACCTTCGCAACCACATTTGGTTTGCGATTGTCAATGAGGGACTTCTCCAATATGCACTCCTGGGCCTGGGCCAGGCAAACTTGTTGCTGGAACATCAATAGCTCAGGCGTCATAAAGTCACCTCCATCATTTACATTGGCGTAGCGTTCATTCAATTCGTTATACGCCCAGGCGGCTGCTTGGAAATGGGTGCAGGCCATTTTCATACCATCTACATCACCGCGAGTAACAGACGCACCCTCTTGGGTATGCGAAGCAGCTATGTTAAAGAGGACAGCTGCCCGTTCATATCGCATATCGGTAACCTCATGCACAGTGCTGTGATATAGATCCTTCCATGTGAAGGTGAATATGCCACGATCTACCAGCTGCGGGAATCGATTCTGTAGAGCATGGAGTTGGCAGTAGTAACGCTTCATTATGGCTGCACCATCGTTGGTCGTACGCATAGCCTGATTGCGCAGCGTTTCCAGGGCATGAACTTCCTTTGAATAAGCCTCCGGATCTTCTCTATAGAATTCAGCTATATACTATAAACGGAGATGATCAAAACAGAAATGCAATTAGTACAACTCTTTGTTGGCTCCTTGGGATAGCTTTTAAGAATTTTTTATCGCATATTGTTGATTTTTTTTTTTATAGGAGCTAATCAGATGATAATGACGGCGATTTCGCCACCCACAAGCAGCTCCTCAACCAAACAATGGTGATGACTCAGCCGTCGTCTCATTTAACAGAGTTCAATAAAACTGACAAGAAGAGGGGGAGTCTATAACAATACTAATAAGAGAAGGAGGCGGAATTGGCAAATTTAATCGTATATCTATTCCTTCGTATGCGCTTTGTTAATAAACAATCTTCTAGCATATACATATGTACATAATTTAATTAAATTGTCAGTTCATCGACCACCAACCCCCTCCTCTGTAAGCCGCTCCATAAAATTAGCCGATCTTTTGTTGGCTTGCACTCTTTTTACCTTTTTAAGGGCCGCAAATGATGTTCCTTCGGGACTGGATTTGAGGGCAAACCAAAGCATATGAAGACGCGGCACAGCCTCCATGACGGTGTCTTGCTTAAATGACTACCCACTTCAATTTCTGAATTTCAATGTTTTAATTGTTTAAACAAAAAACTGCAGCTAACTAAAAGTGACGGGGTTGGTCGCAAAATAGTGTGACCACCCATAACAAATGCAAATAATACTAAAATGTCGATTTGACTTCTGTTTAAACAAGCTTAACGAAAAAAAAAATTATTTCATATTTCGTTTTAAACTGTTTCATCGGGTTTCGGTGGAATTAAAATGAATTGTCGCCAAATTAGTCAGAGAAGCATACGTCTTTCATCTCCCAAATATTTTCCCACTATTTCCACTATGTTAAAAACAATATTAATTAACAAGCATTTATCTTAACAGAAAACTATATTTTAAAATTTGATTGTCAAAACTAAAGTTAAAAATTCGCACTTTATTCGTACGTTTTTTTAAATTTAATCCTCAGTGGTTAAAATTGAAAACAGTGGTTGACGTCTCAAAACGGAAAGTTATTTCATAAAAAGGCTACAAAAGAAAGATCATTAAGAAAGCTTTCAAAGCCACCAAACAATTGAAAATGATAAGAATTTAAATGCCACCAGTTGGATTTCATATGACATTTGACATAATATGCCATATGCCTAATCTTTTATACGCTGTATCGCCTAAATATATTTTACAGAAAGAAGCAAACATTTCCCACCTCATACAAATTTTATAAAAAAAATGTATCTTCAATTAATGGCGATTTCGAAGGTGTTCCTTATTGGTACAGGATATACTACAAGTAGGCAGGGACGACTTCCTTCTTTTCTTTTGAAAGCAATGAGCAGGAAAAAGTCTGGGCGTCCGCCTTTTCTTTATACCATCTTAGCCTCTTGTTTTATTTTTCTGCTCTTTCTTTTTCTTTTTCACGCATCTTCTCTCTCGCTCTATTCCGCTAGCTGGTACCCAAAGAGTAAAAGATACATAACTGATTTTCATTCTTTTCAGATATCTAAGCTTGGTTAACCAATTAAAGTTAGTCCCAATGCTAAACTATTGCCTTATATTTAATATAATCAAAAATTATGCTGCAGGCGAAGAAAACACTTCAAGGGACTGAAAGAGAAAGAAATTTAAGAAAACTAAGTTAAAAATTGTTTTCCCGAATCGATGTACTTTAATGGGATTACTTTTTCTAAGAGAAATTATATTCATTGATTTGCAATCACTTTGGCTAATTGTTTCAAATATTTTATTTATTAAGCTTATACACAATATTACACTTATATTTGAAGTAAGTTTTGTAAGGTTGTTTTTGTAAAAGGTGCTTTTTTTTAGGTTTTTTTCTTCTCGTCCTGGTTTAGAGTTATGAGTTATGCTAAAAATAATTGTACAATTTATCTTTCTTATTTCGGTTGTGATTCAATATTTTCTATCTGTTTCTTCTACATAACATATGTAAATTGATGCCACTCGCATTTCAATTGGATTACTAATTGTTTTATAAACTTTTTATAGTCCCACCATTTGGCAAATGAATTCGTGCAAAAATGATTCAATTACAGATCGATAAACACAACAGTTTTACAAAAATATAAGCAAGCAAAATCTGTTTAAATCATTTTTTTTTTTTTGTTTTTTTTTTTTTTTTTTGGTTTGTTAGTTATTTTTTTGACAATAGTTCGAAAATTATTGATTCTAATTTAGAAATTAGAACAGTTTTAGACATATATACATACATATATATATACCACTTTATATGCATAAGTATATGTATATTTATGTATATAACAGGAACCAATTTGGAACATTTTTGATTTTATAATCTATACAAAAATTTGGCCTATCCCGATTTACTTAACCGATTCTGTTTTCCGAAATATAAAAAATTCTACTTTTAATATTTTCTTTTGTTTTTCGTTTTTTTTTTCTATACTAATCAGCATCATTCGTTATTTCGTAATATTATTATTTTTTTCATTGTTTACGCAAAAATTATTAACAAATCACAGTAAAAAAGCAACAATGCTAAAAAAATGTCATTTAAGTTTGATCATTATGCATTATTATATTTATAGTTAAATTTTTTTGTTATGGCATTTTGTTTTGTTCGTTCAAAAGTTGCGCCATATAACTGAATTGGGAAACATATTAGTCGTATCTTGTCAAAAGAAGAGATAAGTCAAGAGGTAATATAGAAGGGAATCTGGGGATTCAGCAAATGGAATGGAATGTTTTTGCCAATTTTCTATTGGTTTTTTATACTCTGGCTGAGGGTATAATAAAATTCATAACATATTTGTATTATACAGACGGATCGTCTTGGGACTCTAACCATGTCCGTTTGTCAGTCTGTTCGTATTTTTCAGAGAGTAGTTGAGCTACATATGTACATATATGTATATGTGAATAAAATTTGGTTTTTAAGCTTTTTATCAATGTACGTGGGTAAAGTTCAGGAGTTTGTTGGATCGGATCAAAATTTTTGTCAGTTCGTCCTCTTATATCGACTAGAATAAAGTTCTGATGGGCAAAATTATTTTTCAGAAATTTTTCATTGGTTGGGGTGTTTTTAAAAATGAATAGTGATGTTTTATATTGAATAGTCAAGATCACCATGAGCATACAAACGTCGGTGCGGCCGAAGTTAGCTTAAAAGAAGAACTTAAGAAAAATAATATCAAAGGACATATAGAACCGATTCAGTTACATCGCACACAACTAACCCTATTGTACATAATTTCGTATAAAAATGTGTAAAGTGTAAATCTAAATTTTAATACATTGAACAAATGGAAGTGGGCACTTGGAGCATATTTCGCTAGGCATATGTATACATACATACATACATACATATATAATATATTAATATGCAGCAATACTTTTAATGAAATAGAGTGGGTGCGATGCGTTGGGTTTATTCCCAAATATGCATAGGAAATTGTGATTTGCCAGACGTGGTCTCGTTCCAAACTTATAGTTTGTTTTCGAATTTAATATTAAGGGAAAGTTTAACTTTTCAAAGGAAATCATGAAATTGTTGATAAATAATTTAAAAAACAAATGGAAAAAAATATATCTGGAATACACTTTTCAGCTTGGTTTTGCAAATATTTCTAAGATTTCTACTAGGCATATGACGTCAGGCGTCGAGAAGTTCATATCAATTGTCCTAGCTCTATGTGAGTGGGTACAGTCTCTCACTTTTCTCTTTCTGTTTTCTTGTGAACAAAATTACATAAATTTACAGTTACAAAGTACAGTTATTTACACATTTAGATAAAAGGTACAGTATTCGAAAAATATACACACAGATGCGCAGATTATAGACAATGAGGATGTGGGCTAGTGGAGGAGATGGTACTTGACTTAATTATACTAGTCTAATCTTCTAAATCCGGACGCTGTCCATGGCGATGTAGTAATCAGCTGCCCGCCGCATATCGTGGTTTAGCAAGATTTGCCTCTGATTTGCTACCATTACCCAATTCCTGTAGCTCAATTTCGCTTAGCAAGGCCCAATTTTCACTGTCGCTATGAACATGGAGACGTAGCTCCTTAATTGGACCAATTTTAAAATCGAGTAGACCCTCGGCAACGCCTAAATTATCAAAAGAGCCAACTATTAGATAGCCATCGGTGGTGGTATTGTAGTTACTCCATACGGAGGAATTTTCGCTAAGTGAATCCGATGGCAACAACTCTACGGTTGTATTATAAAACCGATCGGATGGATGCTCCGAGTTGCCACTACGGAATAGATACCGCCTCAAGAGAGTAGGTTGTTCGAAAACAAATTGGACCAGGTCACCTGGTTGTGGCAACAGGCCCCAGAAGTACGATTCACCACGATAGGCTCGTTTAAGTAGGTAATTCTTATAGGGAGCAATGGATGACTTAACAAAAGCCGGTGGATTATGCGTGTGGGCATAGAATGTAGGCACTTTGCTGCCAAACTGTTTATCCTTTAACTTCTGCACTTTCCCCTTTAAGGAGGAGCTGGTGCCTATATGTTGAAATAAAGATTTTCGAAAATGTTGCCAGTACTTGGCTTTCTCTAGATTGCAATGCTTCTGATCCTTGTCGGTACGGCAAACTTTTGACTCTATAAAATAGGTTAGCAACCAATCAACTGGCTTATCATTGTAAAACATTTGGAAATATGTAATCAAATAGGGTAGTTCCGCACTCTTAAACATTTTGCCAATGAAACCCAGCTGACAAAAGTCCAAGACAAACCAAGATGGCTGATCTGGCTTGGTCAAAGCGCTCTTAATTAATGCAAACTTTTTCATGGTAGTTATAAATTGTCTCTTTGTTAAAATATCATCTTCAAGCTGTACATAAAAGGTGCCCTTTGAGTGGGCATAGGCCATTAGATATGCAAAATCCAAATTCTGCTTACTGCGCCACTTGACACGCTCGAGCGAATCATTAAGGGTTATTCTTAATCTCTCGAAATTGGGATAATAACTAGGCGAGGGTGCTACAATGTCAATCAATCCTTGATCTACTTGCTGCTCAAAACTAGTTACTATTTGCTTGGCTATAATCTGCACAGCCTCGGAATCAGTTTCGCCTATATAAACTATTATCAAAGTCTCATTTTGTTCTTCCTCATTCATATTCTCGATGAGATTATGGAGAGTGCCCAGTAGGTAGGATTGCTTCTCCCTTCTGACTGTTGGTACACCCAAAACGATGCTTACATCGGTACGTCCCTTGCTTTGCAAATAAGCTGGACGCAACGATCCGGCATCGTCCAGCAAATGGGGAAGAAAATGATAGGCATTGGGCAAACGAATGTTCTGTTTTCTGGCCATGCCGTTTCCGAGTCCACCTTTGTTTGTGTGTGATGCATTCTTTAGCAATTGCCTGGCCTCTGGACTCAGGCCATCAAGCAAATTAGCCACCGGTAATGGTGGTGGAAAATTTGTCGTCATATTACCATTTTGCTGCAATTGGCCAAAATATTGAGATAGCAATGCCACATCTTCTTGACGAGCACGGTACATCGATTCCAGGTACTGTAACCTCATATGACACTCGGCTAGTCGTTGGGTCAACGATTGTTCGGTGGATAGTTCTGGTCCCATCACCATTAGGATCACAATGCAAGGAGCCAGCACAAGAGCCGTCACTATCAACATGCAATTACGTTGCCTTATTTTAAACATTTTTCGTTTATATGTTCCTTAGTTCCCTTTATGCTCTACAGAGGATTACTGACTTGATTCGATTCAATTTAATTCACTTCCGCCTTCGTTGTATGCTCTCAACATTTTACTCATTCTACTCTGACTAGTGCAACTGGGCCCTGAAATGGCAAGAAAAGAGAAAACGGCTAAGAATGGCATAGACCAAGGTCAAAAATTTTAACGTTAGCTTGTGTCGTTTTATGCATTGCGTTGGTTGTGTTGTGTTGTTGTTCGTTCGTCCATTGTTCACCTCTTTACCCGACTCTGGCTAACGATGCCTCCTTCGACGTCGTCTTCGATGGAGGCAGCTGCCGCAGCTCTCATGACCAAGAAAATTGCCAGATTTAACAATTGTTGCTGTATTATATAATGCGGCATACAAATCGGTCGCCAGCGACTCAACTTACGTGGCGAAGAGCCAGAAAGAAGCTTTGTTTTCTCAAATCGGTGGGGCTGTTAAAAAGAAGAAGGAAAACAAATAATATATGTACATTGTATGTATGTATGTATGTACGTGAGATTTTCGTTAATTAGATGCTCATTTAGTAGAATTTTAGTTATTTTGTGTTAGGCCTTTTCAATAATTTCGCATCGGAACGAAATACATTTTACAGGGTGTTCACCTTCGGTTTTTCGTTGTAAATTGTTTCACAGGTTGTGTAAAATTAAACAGTTTTCCCGAATCCCACCCAGATAATTATATATGTACGTATATATATGTGCATATGTATGTATATATAAGCACTCATACATACATATATAAAAAGTAAACACAATGAGAAACTAACAATTAAATAAATAAACAACTCTCACATATACATATACATAAAGTCAATTTATGTATGTATGTATGTATGTACATGTGTACATATGTTTGTATGTATGAAAATACGTTATTGTTGAGTGCAATCGTTAAATCGGGATTCCAAAACCCAAAAATTCTCTTAAATTAAATATTTTGCAGTTATTTTATATATAATATTTATAGATTAATTAGGAAAACGTATGTTAATTTTACTTTCAAGCAGAAATATTTAAAAAAAAATATTTTCTGTTTAAAAAGTTTTCAGAATTTTGAGAAACATTTCGAATCCGACATCGAAACGGTTTTTATAACGAACATTTTTTGTTTTCATTTATCGGACAAGCCCCGCACATGTTGAACAGATAGACTGAGTACTTAAATAACTTAAATTAAAAGCCGAGGGGTCTAGAATTGCTTGAATTTGGAAATTTTAAATTTTGATCGATATGATAAAATATTTATGTGTACGTGTATGTGTGTGTGTGTGTGTGTGTTTTATACATTAATACATATGTATGTATGTAGGTTTATTTGTTTGCCACAAGTGCGTGCTTATCCATACATACATATGTGTGTACATCCACTCACTTTCAATTAATTACTACTCAAAAAGGTGAATTAATCAACGATAATATATGTAAACAGATTGCTCGGTTGGTCCGTATTGCTGCAGCCCTCCTTTGTTAGTTAAGTTGTTGCTATTGTAAGCTCGCTTCTCCGTTCGATGTCGTCTGCATATGGGTAAGACAATTGAGTTGAGATTTCCGCAATCTTTGAGCTTGGAATTCCATTTACATTTTAATCCATGTATGTATAAATAATATACGCTAAACCGATGTCGATGCATTCCCAACCAGAACTAGCAAACTTCATCTTTCCTAGGGCAGAGCTAAAAATGTGTTTACTTTGCGACCCGAATGCCCTAAAAGTAGTGCATTCGACTTTTGCATTGTTTTCTGCACTACTATTTAGCTTCTTCGTAAATATGTTCCTGCTATCATTTTGTAAATAATGCAATTTTAGCACCAACACAAACACTCGCGTTGATCAATGTGAAAAAATTCGCACTGGACGGGGAAAGGGAAGAGTTAATAACGCCCCGAAAGCAACAACAAAACATTGAGATGCTTTTCAATATATCGGAAAAATCAGCTGTTGATTTATCGATTTAGATTTTATCCGTGTTAAAATAAAGTTACTACTGCAAATATTTTGCAATATAGAACGATTACATTAATTATAATTAATAGCAGCAATTAATAAGTCTTTATATAAATCAGATAAAAATTAAAATAAGCCTTTATTCTATTCTTACATAGGATGAATAGTACATTTTTCAGTTTTATTAATTAACATACATCCAAACTCGTTAAATGCTCTAAACACAAATATGTATATACAATGTATTTCTAAATAGAAATGCAGCTAAACTATATTTATTTTTAAAATTAGCCCTGCGTAGTAAAATGTGAAATTTTGAAAAACCCAAATAACACTTAACCAAAGCATGGAAAACCTGTTGCTTTCAGCTACATTTCATGCTACTTAAAGAGGAAAAAATGATCTCCGTGCAATTATGTACATATGTATGTACATAAATCAATATTAGTTTCTGTTGCACGAGCATCAATTAAAACCTTTGGTATTTCCAAATTCAGTAACAAATTTAGATCATTTCGCAATGTGACTTGTATTTTGAACCTGCTTTTTACTGGATCATTTCCTTTCCTCTTCTTCAAGAAAAATTCTATGAAGCTAATTTCGAGATGCATTAGAAATATGCTAATATAATCTTTTTCTTCAGATACTACAAACTATTTCGTGTAGATTAATGTGGGTAAAGTTTTGGTAAGTTGATATATTATTTCGGCTTTTCCTATAAATACAACAAAAATTTATGTTTCTTTGAAGAACTAAGGTTTTAAATTTTAGAACAACATTTTAGTTTGTTCAAAAGTTGCAACATTTTTACCCACTTTGGGGAGATTTCAGCTTCTGAGAAGTTCCGACCCAACATCGGTATCCTTTAAAAACACAAGGATGTTAGAGATTGTTGTACTTTAAAATAGCCAGTGTGACTTTAGTGCTGAGTATCGATATATTGAGTATGTAGATTATCGACGCACTTATCGAGTACGGCTTAAATAGTGGTGTATGTATATATGGTAGGTAATTTAGCCTTCTGGCAACGCTGGATTAAGTTTGCAACAAGGAGAGAAAAAATTCTTTTTATGAGAAAATGGAATTGAGCAAAAAATTGGAGGAAAGCGGCTGGTACCTCACGGAGGATGGCTTAAGGACACTTAGTACCGCAGTTGGCAGTGAAGATCCGGGTAAAATCATTTCAGAAGCAATGAATGTGAGTACAGCAGCTGTGACTGCTATCATCTGTTTGTTACCCTAATGCAAAATTGATAAAATTTTGTTATTTGCAGCGAGATCTTCGCGATATAGGAGGAGGGGCGCTATCTTCAAATCAGAAGCGAGAAGATGCCTTCCTACCGGGTCGCATAGTGCTTCAAGTTCAAAGGGTCCGCAACATAGCGGCGCCTAAGTGTAATGAGGAATCAAAGGCGGCTCCGCGCTTATTGCAGGTAGACCTGAGCGATGGTCAATCTTCGATACAGGCCCTGGAACTGGAATCAGTTCCCAGTCTTAATCTAACTGTGGCACCTGGCACTAAAATCTATTTTAAAGCCGAAAAATTGCAACTTCTGCAGGGATTCCTTCTTCTGCGTGCCTCAGAACTGCAACTGCTGGGCGGTCGCGT
This sequence comes from Drosophila sturtevanti, assembly GCA_018150375.1. Taxonomy (NCBI): domain Eukaryota; kingdom Metazoa; phylum Arthropoda; class Insecta; order Diptera; family Drosophilidae; genus Drosophila; species Drosophila sturtevanti. The sequence continues at coordinate 2,334,590 of JAECWJ010000686.1, read as the reverse complement.
AGAGGCGCTATATGAAAAATGGGATGTGGCTAGGACTATGTTGAAATACGCCCGCAGTGGAAGACCATTGAGTGGGGCATCAGCACCTCCGCCTTGGGTGGCATTTGGAAAAAAAATTGATACTACAAACGATAAGAATTTCAAAAGTCTCAATCCTCTTGGGGACAAGGATAAGCCCACCAAGGAGAACGATGAGTTCAACACCATGAGGAATGAGGCCATAGCCACTGCTACAAAGGCGGGCGGCAAAAAGGTCTTTGGCGGCGGTGGCCAGAACATTATCGATCATAATATAAAAAAAATTTTGGATAAAGGTTATACTGAAGAAGAGGCTCGAAATGCGTTACACTCTACACGAAATAATCTCGAGCGAGCCCTGTTTAATCTCAAACGACGCAAGGATGCTGGGAATTCTAGTGAAGTGCCAACTAGAGGTGGAGGAGGACGTCCAGAAAGACCAGGACGAGAGAATAAGCGTGGTGCCGGCAATAAAGATGAAGTCGAGGCAGCTAAACCTGCTGCAAATGCCACTCTCTTTGATTTCCTCACCAATAAGTTGCCGTCGTCTGGAGAAAACACTGGCACAGGCACATTGGAAGCGCCGAGTGTTACAGGCACTGGCACCAGCATCACTAACAATTCATCCACAGCAGTCAGTAGCTCAAATTTCAAACAACATAATCCAGTGGATAATAAACCATCAATGATCAATTTGGTGGCGCCAAATAAGTATCCCGAACGTTCTCGTTTTGAAAATAATGTATCCAGCAGTTTTGCTGCCCATCAGGGTGGCGGGCATTCCGGATCTGCCCGTGGCGGACGTAGAGACAGAGATCGAGAGCGATTGCCAAGAGGAGGGGTAGAGAAGGAGAGAGCTTCAACTAGTTCATATAATAATAATACAATTGCACGTAAATCAGAATTACAAAAGAATTCGAGACCCGAAAATCCTTCCAAGAATACTGGAGAGGTGAAGGGCGATCTGGAAAGACGGCAAAATAATAGCTATCGTGGTGGGCCATCCCGTCAAGAAAATGGCAACAGAAGACGCCAACCAAATAGCAGTAATCCATCTGGGGTACCCAGAGGCCACAATGCTGGCGAAGATTTTGCAAGCAAGTTGAGTAAAGTCACCGAGGAGACAGCAAATCTTAAGATAAATCCAACCAAAAGAGAAAATAGACGAAAGCAAGGCGGCAGTGGTGGCGGTGGTGGCAGTGGTGGTAGCGGTGGCGGTGGTGGAGGAAATCCCACAAATCGGCAGCAAGTGCTTGAGCCACCACAGCAACAAGCACCTGATCCCAAACAGAACAAACCTCAATCTCAACCCACACCACGACAACAACCAAATCCTCGACAAAATTCTAATTATAGTCAATTGCCCAATGGTTATACCTATGATCCTAGCAAGATTATGGGATTCCAAAGCAAGGAAACCAATGAGTTTGCAATGAGTCTATTAAAAAGTCAAGGCGTTAGTCTGGCAAATGCCAATCAATCATCCTCCTCCTCTTCTGCTACTGCTACCGCTACTGCTACTGCTTCTGCTCCTCTCACTGGCTTCAATCCACAGCCACAAGCTCAACCACCGCCACCGCCGCAGCATTTTGGCATGATGCCTGGTGATGCATGGCTTTGGAAATCTGGTGACCTTTGCATGGCCAAATATTGGGATGATGGACGGGTATGTATTAATGAATTAAATTTATAATTCCAGGTCTGGAAGATAGATCTCTTATTTTATCCTGTCCTTTTAGTACTATGAGGCTGAGATAACAGCAGTTTCGGAAAAAACCTGTGTGGTCTTCTATCTCGGTTATGGCAATCATGAGGAGGTTCTCAAATCGGATATCTTACCCATAACCGACTCACAAAGTCGCCCCTTGAGCAATATCTCTCATTCCCATCATCAGCAACAGTCGAGATATCGGGGCGATCGACAAGCTCAGCAACAACAAGTATATGTCCCGCCGCATAAGAGGGATCATTGAGATCTGTTAAACATTATAAAAGTAATCAATCAACCAGCTGAAACATATTTGCTTATGCATTGAAAGGGATGTTTCAATTCGAAGTTACTTTCTCAGTCAAGTGAAAGTTTGTCCATTCAAAAGGCGCAGTCTAAAGGAAACATGAAAAAATTGTTTGCTCCATTAAAATAAAATTGAAATGAAAACTCAAATAAAAAAACCAATAGAAAAAGATGTAATTTCTCCATCGGAATATTTATGTTTATTATTATTAAATGCGATAGAGCGTTTTTTTATTTACTTTTCAAACTAAATGTAATCATAATGTTTCTATACGGAAAAGGATAGGGTAAAATTAGTGTTTAAAGAAAATACTAATATCTATCAACGATAAATGCATATACATACATACATATGTATGTATGTATATATATTAAATTGACTCTCGATTGACCATAAAACATCATTATCCTTATGGTGTTTAGCCCAATTAAGAATCGTTTCCTTAATTTTTATGCCCTTACTGAGGTACAATAAAATTGGTCTGCTGTATGTACATATGTATGTATGTACATATGTAGAACATAATTTAAGAGAGCGAGAAGCTAAGCTCATACATACATATGTACATACATGCATACATACAAACATACACACATATGTAGATATGTATGCCGAAATGGCGGAGCCGCAATGTTTTGGTTTGGTGTTGTAATAGGTAGATATCAACCTTATAAATAAAATGGGCACGGAATGGTTTGATCCCGGCCGCGCCAAGTTGAAAGAATCATCTCTGACTATATAAAGTTTTCATTTATTTATGTATGTATGTATATATGATCAGCATGAATAGACGAATCGATCTAGCCCTGCCCGTCTGTCTGGATCAACAGGCCATGATAGCTACAGAGCGGAATTATCCCGATCGGACGACTATATCATATAGTTAGCAGTGATAACTAAAGATCAAAACATTATATAAATACATATTAAAATATTTTAACAAAAACGATTAGTAACTTCTCATTATTCTATAGAATATTATTCATTATACAGTGGAGATTTCATTTCCCAGAGTTGCAGCTGGTAGATTTTGATAATCTAATGTTTCCTCTAAATTTTAATGTAATAATTGAACGAATTAAACGACGGGTTCTTCCGTATAAATAAATAAGAAAAACATTTATCTAAGGTAATGGCAGATGTGTTTCTTCAAAAATATTTAACATGTTTTACTATCCCACCGTTCCGATAGTTTGCTATTTTTACAGGCATACTAATTATAACATTTAGGTCATTAAAAGTCTTTATAAATATCGTTATTATTAAGTTTTAAACTGAAAAGTAAATAAATATTTAATTAGCTGTAAAAAACATATACGGCAACCACATTTCATACATAATTTCAAAATAGACATGAACAGCTGATTTCCAAATATTTGATGCAACGGCATTGTCGTACACCGATAACAAAATTATTCGTTTTCTGGCAACACCTTGTATCTGGCAGCCTTAAACCTAACACGTGCAGTTAAACACAAAACTCTTTGTAAAATACAATCAAGTTTAAAGATTGGTAGCAATGGTCAAAGTAAAAGTTGAACGTTCTGATGATGGTGTCGCTCCCATTCAAGCTAGCGGTGACGTTACCATTAAGGAAGAAGAAACTTATGACGACAAGTTGTTATTTGTCAATGCCATTGCCAAACCCATGGCGGGTAAAAAGTTGTCGAAAAAATGCTATAAACTAATCAAAAAGGCAATGAAGCACAAAACGTACCTACGCAACGGTCTTAAGGACGTGCAGACACGCTTGCGCAAAGGAGAAACTGGGTAACACTAACACAATAGTCAAATTATGTATGTACTTTGTTAAACAATCACTCTTTACCACTAGCATTTGCATATTTGCTGGCGATGTGACGCCCGTGGACATAATGTGCCATTTGCCTGCCGTTTGCGAGGAGAAGGGCATTCCTTATGCCTATACCCCGAGTCGTGCCGATCTTGGCGCTGCCATGGGCGTCAAGCGCGGTACTGTAGCGCTGCTTGTCCGTCAGAACGAGGAATACAAGGACCTTTACGAGGAAGTCAAAGAGGATTTGGCCAACTTGATTATTCCCGTTTAGATCACGTTTTTAGTTGGTAGCTACGTTTAAGTTTAAAGTTAAATTTCCCTATTAAAATAACAAAATAAACTAATCGAAATGAAACCAAATCAATTTTCTTTTTTGTTGTCCCTTGGGGATCTTTTTTGTTTTTTTTTTTTTGCCCTCTTGTTTTTCATTGTCGGTTGTGAGATTTATTTTGTTTTTTATCATATTTTCAGCATGGCTGCGGTTTATCCTTTATATAAATTGGTTTACATATAGATACATCGATTTTTTTTGTTTAATGTGAAATTATCTGCTTTGAATTTTCAATATGCAAAACTTGTTATTAATTTTGTTTTGTGCTTAATGGATGCTATTATTATTTTTTGTTTATGTATTCTAAAATTACATTTATTAACTAGATTTTTCCGTTTTTAAACAAAAGAGAAGAGAATTAATCAAAACACATTTAATAGTATAATAACCTTTTTTTTTTTAAATTCGTATATATATGTATTTATATATATATATATATATAGTGAGTTACACTTAATAATTTCTATATGCGCTAAACTGATAAATCAATAAAACCAAAACAGAAATATAGTTAGAAATTAAGTTAAATCTATATCCAATTATCAAAAATCAAGTGTCTAAATAAATGTATGTATGTATGTATATAAATGTAAGAATCATGAATGCAAAGAAAATCGGAAACCTAAATAGTGTAATTATTAGAAATCAATTTAATTCTAGAAGCTAGGTAATACGCATATACATACATATGTTATATTGAATATGATCTATGCTTAAAATGCTGCTTCAAACACCAATCGAATATCGGGAAATGAAGTAATATTAAAGAGAAGAATATAGTTGGGTAAAATCAAGTCAACTAATAAAATCAATTGTTACAAGTAAATGAAATTTAGATTTCGTTTTATGGAAAAATCCTCTGATATATAAACTTTATATATACATATAAAAATATATACATATGTGGTAAAAATCAAAGTTAGAAATTTTCAGAAAAATTAAACAATGCAAAGATTCGTTAAGTTATAAATTTTTAGGAATTGATTATTAAACGTTTTGTGTTGGCAAATTCAGCACTAAATTTCAACAAAATAAATTATAAAGAATTTTCGTATTTCTGATTTAATTTAATATACAAAAAAAAAAAAACATATCTAATTAATGTAATACAATGGTTCAAGCGTAAGCTATTGATTGGTAGACAAAACTCTCAAAATCGAATAATTTTTAATGTTAGACTTTTGCAGTATCTGAAATAAAATAATTAGCATAATTTATATTTCTTGTTTGGTTCAACTAAACATAATTTAAACACAAAATTAAGAATCGAATGTACTAATTAATTAAGATATGTATACACACAAATGTATATCAATCTTTATATGGTATACCATAAGACATGCCAAACTATACCAGTGGCGGACATAGGGATATATGTGTAATTAAATATTTTTTTATTTTTAGCGAAATTTGTTTTAAAATCAAGTCTGTCAAGCTCGAATACTAGGTTAAATCCGCATTCGAAAAATGGGACTTGGCTTTTGAAAAGGGGCTTTGAAATCTTTTGAAATTCCCTTCTCTCGTAGATCCGACACTGAATTATACTGGTGCGTACTGAACACAAAGTTGTGTGACATTTACCGTTTAAAATCATTTGGATTTCCTACAAAATATTCGATTATTTTTTTTTTTTGGTTATATTAATTGGACTTCATATATGTATATATAATCATAATTTTCTTGATCGGAATCTATGTTATGAAACAAAAACGGTTAGTTTGACCCACCATTCTCAGAATTTAATTCATGGAATTTTGTTTTTTGTTTTTTTTTTCTTTTTTCAAATTTTTACAAAACAATCTTTTTTTCCTGCTATTCTTATACACATTTATATCATTCAACAAAAAAAAAAAGAAGGAAAATCGACAAAAAAAAAAAAATTAAAGGAACAAATTACATGCACAAATTCTATATAGTTGTTTATATATGTATATATATATATAATACATATATATACATATTTGTATTTGTATAATTCGTACATAAAAATTCATATCCCTTATAGCCATTATGTTGTGTTTTTAATAAGGAGAATATATTAATTACTTTTAAGTTTTTCCTTTTTTTTTTTTTTAGTTTTTCTCGTTTTGTTTGTTTAGTGCTTGACAAAATTTTTAATTTTTTTTTTTTTGTTTTTTCTTTGTTGTCAACTGCTGTACAAAGGTGTTTTCTTTTTTTTGTTATTTTCGGTTTTTTTTTTTGTTGTTTAAACTTTGCATTCAAGATCGACTACGTACTACAATATAAGTATATAGAAAAATGTACAATACAAATGTTGCTTTTGTTTTTTTTTTTTTTTTTTTTTTTGTTGTTTGTTGTTTGAATTATCTTAGGGACTAAAGCTAACTATGCATTTTGCATTTACATATTAGATATCCGTTTTTAAAAATTTTTTTTTTAGTTTTTTTCTTTTAGAGGATTTTTGGGGTGGTAAATGGTTTGGGCTTGGTGGAGGGAGGAAGGTCGATTTTCAAGTTAGTAGGGCGTGGCTAGGCCCTGCTGCGGCATTTGAGGTCGAGCGTTTACTGTAACTACTAGAACAAAAACAAAAAAAAAAAAAAGAACATAGTAGGTAAATATTATCAACTAAAATATTATATTAATTTATAATAATTCACATGTGCAACTTAAGGACTATCGCAAATCATATATTAATTCGTTTAAATAAGGTTTTTGTTTTTTAAATGAAAGCAAAAATAAGGATAATAGGATAAAACTATATTTAATAAGCAGTTCGTTTTTGTTATTAGGGGCACGGATACCCTTACTATTACAATTTTCTTTTTTTTGTTTTTCCATTTTTGGTTTTTTTTTTCGCTTTTTTGTTTGTTTCTTTTTTTCTCTTTTTGTGTTTTTTGTTATCTAAGAATTTTGCCATTTTTTTTTATTTCTTTATTTAAAAGTTTTCTTCGCTTTTTTGTATATTTTTTTTACTTTTTTTTTTTTTTTTTTTTTTTTTGCGTATTTTTGCATTAATTTTAAAGAGGCCCCGTTAATGCCACAGCAGGAGGAGGATAAAATAGAGTCACCTCCACCATTTTAAAGGGGTCGCGCCCCCTACTTTTTACTGAAAATAATTATAGAATCCTGTGGTTGCTTGTCCCAACTCTCGTATGGCTGCAAATGGATCCTTTTCCAGCAGCTCATTGGCAGCTTGGCTGGATTTCGTTGCTGCCCCCGATGAGACTGAAGGCTGTTGCGGTTGTTGCTGCTGCTGTTGTTGCTGCTGCTGCTGTTGGGGTTGACCCTGACTCAATACGGCCGCATATGTGGTAGCCGATGATGAGGGCGGCTGCTGTTGTTGTTGTTGTTGTTGCTGTTGTTGCTGATGTTGCTGATGTTGCTGATGCTGCTGATGGTGTTGATGCTGCTGATGCTGCTGTTGATGCTGCTGATGCTGCTGGTGGTGCTGCTGCTGATGCAAATGTGGATGATGCGGATGTAAATTATTGGCCTCATTGCCAGCGGAATTGTGAAATAAATCCATCTCGTGCCCACTCTTCAAGGCATTGAAATTATTGTACAATAGATTATGCACATGATCGCCTTTATTAGAGTGATCGGCATTGTTCGCTTGGAATAAGGCTTCAATGAGGTTAGTACCGGTGTCCAGACCGGGCATATTGTTATAGCTATTGGCATTGCCGATGCCATTACCATTACCATTACCAGTCAGCGCCTGACGTCGATAAAGTGGAACGGAGCTACCATTGCTGAGAAGGCCATTATGGTTGTTGCCCATGTTGCTATTGTTGCCAATATTATTATGCATACCCATGTTCGGAAACGATTTATCATTCAACAGAGCATTACCGACTGTGTAAATTAGAAAAAGAGACAAGTTATATACATATATACACACATATATATATAATATTTGTCCATACAATCAATACACTATATAATCTTATATCTGAACAAATCAGTAGTGAGAATTATTTTATGTATATGATGTTACATGAATTCGAAATCAAGTTATTTTAAGCTAACGAATCCTAATACAGTCCGTGAAATTTATGAGATTATATTTTAATATTAAATTTTTTGATTTAATATCAATTGGCATTTATTAGCAAATTAAATCAAAGACTAGAAGGCCGTGCCGAATATTATATACCCATGCAAATTGTCTCTTTCCCAATTATATATACATATATGTATATAAGAAATATAATACTAAAAAATAAATAATAAAAATTATCTATAATCTCCGATTGTTAAAATGATAGCTGTAGCATATAGTCGGACCCTTTATGTTGAAACTCAATATAAATTACAAATTATGCGACAGTCGCTATAACATAATTCTAGGCCGATAATATATGTATATGGAAGCTATATAATATATTGTCTGTTCTCTATTGCCTCAGTTTTCGATCAAATTCAAGGGAAAAAACTAATGAAAACAAAGTCGAATGTCTACTGTGGGGGTAGGGTATTACATATATATATATATATATATATATATATATATATATATAGTCAGTCAACTGATTTTCATACTCTATTCTACTATTCGGCATAAAAACAACAAAGCTGAAATGGATCTGATAGAATCTGATAGAATGTCCGTATCAAGAGGATTATGTGTAGTATATTATTCTTGTAAAGTCGGCGTTAATTCAGACAGACGGAGCTATGGTTATATAATGTCAGTTTGTCATACTGATCCAAGAATATGTACATATATATATTTTATATATCCCTGTTATCCCTGCACTACTGGTGGAGGCATCCAATCCATCTGGTTTCTCCTTTGCAATTTCCTGCTGTTACATACATACAACATACATATATTAAGTTTATTTTCCATTATCTCTATCTATCTCTCTCAGTTTCAGTTACAGATTGACAATAATCCAAGGGATCTGGACTGATTGTGTACTCAATTAATCTCTTGAAACTTACCAGTTGTCATATAAGCGGCACCATTACCGCCACCGGCTCCAATATTATTTAGAACCGGGTGTACATTTCCTGGAGCTGGCCCCGGTCCCAGTCCCGGTCCTGCCATATGATTATAGAGTGCCTGTTGCTGATTACCAGTTGGACCAGGTCCCGGCGGTGGCGGCTTTACTTGCTGTTGCTGTTGTTGCTGCTGCTGCTGCTGTTGTTGTTGTTGCTGTTGGCTCTGCATCATAGCAAAAAGGCGACTTTGCTGTTGCTGTTCTGCCAATCCAGGATTAAGGCCATTGGTTAGTGGAGGACCGACGCCTCCCACACCGCTACCAGGATTGCCTGTATTAGCCACCATGCCGAGTACATCCCTTAATATGGGCTGGGCAATATCATTCGCCCCATTCATGATGGAATTGAAAACCAAATCAATTTGCTGATTAAAATTGTCCAATGGAGGTGACGCATCCACCGTTTGTTGCTGAGGCGGCAGCTGTTGTTGTTGTTGTTGTTGATTGGGATACATCATGGGATATTGTGGCGGACGCTGGGCCTGTGCTTGTGGTGGAGCCATCAGCATGGGCGGTATTTGCTGGGGTGGTTTATGTGCCGGAGGCTGTCCTTGTCCCTGCTGCTGCAAGTTGGCCATCACCTGACGTAGCATATCAGCAAATTTGCTGGCTGCCTCTTGGCCCATCGTTTCAGTGAGTTTTAAGTACCACTTATACTGCTCTTCCTTTGGGTTAAAAGCCATCTCATAAATGGTCACATTGGGTGGGAGTAGCTCGTGAGCTGGGGGAAATCTCATGGATGATGGAGAGGATTGCTTGCCGGCTGGATACATAAAGGGAGGACCTGGCAGAGGCGGCTGTTGTTGCGGTTGCTGCTGGGGAGGTGGAGCTCCCTTGTCATAGTTGTTATAGACGCCGACTCCATTGTGCCTTAGATAGGGTGGTGGCGGGCCATTCTCCATGGGACTCATGGGACCATTGGGTACACTGCCACCCCTTTGCATGCCCATAGGTGGGGGTGCTTGTCCATAAAGATGATGCGGTGGCGGCGGTGGCTGGCCATGATTATATAGTGTCTTCTTAGCCAGATAACCCAATTCGCTGGGATTGCGCAAGAGTTGGGCAGCTGCCGAGGCTGGTGGAGGAGGAACACTGGCTCCTCTCAGCGGCAGGGCGGGATTAGCATTAGGTGGTGGTGCCAGACCGGATCCTGGACCTCTACCCGGATTATTAACAGGCGGCACTGGTGGTTGTTTATTGGGTGCTAAAACACTCCATGGATTAGTCTGAGGAGGTGGACCCCACAAACTGGCATTCGGATTAGGTGGCTGCTGTTGACCCTGTCCCTGGCCCTGCTGCGGTTGCTGTGGTGGACGCCAATGCTGCATGGCAGCATACTGACCATAAGGCGGTGGAGGTGGGCCACCACCACTTTGGTTTTGCGGTGGTGGTGGTGGAGGACCGCTGCCTGGTGGTAATCCCCTCAGATGTGGTGGTTGGGGCGGTCCATTTGGCAGCGGGCCTCGCATGCCCATGTGTCCACTGTAATGGGGAGGCGGTCCTGGTGGACCATTGTTTGTCTTTCCTCCCACAGATGCTGCCGTAATAATGGCTGCCATGTGGTTGTTGTACATTTGGGAGATCTGCTGATTGGCCATTGCTACCATATGATTCATTTGGTGTGCCGCTGGCCCTGGCCCTAACATTCCCGTGGTGGCGGCATAATGCGGCGGCGGACCTGGTGGTACATGACCATGTCCATGCTGTGGCGCATTTAAATAAAGCGCTGCCTGTTCCCTTAGATATGCCTCCGGTTGTAGGGCTCTGGGAACGAATTCGGGCGCCAACGGATTTAGTACATAGCCCCGTTTCAATTCAACGCCATCCAGTTGGCTTCTTAAATTTGACCAGGTGAGACCAAAGAGTGATTTATGCTCGTCACAAATCTCTATAAAACGCTCCCAGACCTTCCGGCAGCGTCCTATCGAGCATAAGGCGACAGGATCACCAACCACAGCCACTAACGATTGGGCACGTGTGATGGCCGTGTTCAATAGTTTGGAATTACTTAAGAAGCCATAATCCGTATCCGCATCACCAATGCTAGCTGCTGCAGCAGCTCCAGGTCCGCTTCCTTGGGGCAAGCAAGTCCTTCGAGTTCGAACCGTGGACAGGAACACCGCCCGAAACTGTTTACCCTGCACATTTAGGACACGCTCCACAGAAATGCCGCCCATACGTCTCTTTCGTAACTCGGAACGGATACGAAACACCTGATCCGCATAGGGAGTCATTATGCCAATACTGGTGTCATTTAATTTGCCCCAGGCACTGGGCCATCGTTTCCTTAGCTCCGATACTCTTTCCACCACCTCGTAAACTTCGGCATTGTTATAAAAGGCGGTGGAGTTCTTGTCCTGGACATCTTCACCACGTGTGGTAAAGAAGGTTAACGGATAGAATCTCTCGTGACGTGGCTGCTTTCCCGATGCGACAAGTTTCTGTTCATAGAAAAGTTCGGATGTGAACTTAATGATGGCCTCATGGGCGCGATAATTCTCACAGAGCAAAATCTTGCAGGGAAAATTGGATGGATAATGGTCATAGAGACGCTCCAAAAGGGAAATGTGCAATTTTCTTTCCTTAGCAAAGGCGGAGAACAATTCGGGGCTCATTTGCATATGGTCACCGGCCAAAACAATTCGTGTGGAATCATTGGCCAATGCCAATGGCATTATCGCCTCACATTCCATAGCCTGGGCGGCTTCATCAAGGAAAATATGAGTGAATAGACCCTTGGGCAGACCCAGTGTAGCCAATTCCATGCTGATACTGAGTGTAACGACTATGATACGATGGCGCATAATATCCTCAACACTGGGACGACGAAAATTACCAACACCGTCTGTGATGCAGTACTTCTGGACGACACTGTTCACAGTGGCTGACCAACGCTTATGGTAATACACTCTTAGGGGCGTGGCCTCTTCCAATCCCTCCTCAATCCATGGATGTAAATATTCCTTAATGTAAAGATCTGCAGCTGAATTGGAGTGGGTACAAATAAGAATCTTTGCCTCCGGCTGTGCCAACAATTGTTTTATGGCCTGTGCTAATGTATAGGTCTTGCCCGTTCCGAATGGTCCAATTAGGAGTATGGGTGGCAATTTAATACTCAACGCTGTGGTAATTGCATTTACCGCTTCCCTCTGCTTTGCATTCAATTTGGGCTCACATGCGTCCGACCATTGCTTTTTTGGTGTCCATGGTATATTTGGCTCCAATTCAGTTGCTGGAAAGATGAGTCGAAAATCGGTTATCTTATCCACCGCATTATGCCATTCACAGTAGGGCATGCGATTAAGTTGAAATTGTATGTCCACCTCTAACTCTGTATCCGCTTGAAGAGCCATCGCCTCGACACATTTCGATGATAATTTTAGATAGATCACATTCTTGCCCTTATCCTCAATTAGAGCCTCATATACATTGCGTAGCTCATTTGGAGATTTGGTGGTAGGACCGTCTTCGGGTGCCGAAATGTATACACTGCTGCAATTGGAGAGTATTAATCTGCCCGGTGATGTATCCTCCGATATATCCTTGCCCAAACGCATTAGTGCAAAAAGTTCACCGGCCAACGAATACTTGGCCGTGCTAGTGGCCATGCCTGCTGGCGTGAGTATATAGTTGGAGGCCACTGTTAGCCTGGTCCTAACATTATATCTAGCTATTTGCTCATATCGAGCAATCTCCTCAACATAAAGCAATTCATGGATACGGGAACGATAATTGTTCTGTGTCAATCGCTTCTCCACTATGGTGGACTGTGTAAGCGTAAATGTTGCTGCCCTGGGGCATGGATATCGCTCTAATAACTCCTTCTCATGCTGTAAATCATCCAGATAGGCATCAGTTTTTAAATGTGTTCCAATGGTGGTCTCAAAACGGGTCAACTGTGTATTGGCCACATCCCATCTGGTGGCTGAACTATTGATAATATCACGCTTAATTTCCTCAATCTTTTCCGCATCATTAACTGGCAATACATCAACACAGAGATGTCGCACTAGAAGAGGTTCCTGGCCCACATCAAAGCATACTGCCTGACGGAATGTACCATAAATCTCTGTATGGAATTCCACAGTTACCTCGTGTGTCATCAATACATCATCGGTACCATCACCAATGCCAACAACAGTGCCTCCTGCATTCACCCATTCCTGATCAGACTTTAGCTCTACATTTGCACTTGAATTATCCAGTCTGATGCTCTTTAGAGCAAAATGATTACGATGGGCATCTTGGAGCAGTGCCACAGCTTTCAGTGATCGCTTTGCTTCCAATTGGAATAACCATTCCCGTTTCGAGGTCTTTGAACTGATGCTGGTAACCAGCTGTTGTTCACATTTTGCCTCCATTTCTGGAACTTTTTCGCACATTATACGTTCGGGTGCCGTTGCCTGAATCCATCTCTCCAGCACTTGTTCCGTATAGGATTTACCATACAGTTCCTTCTCGCAGGCTTTCTGCACACGCATACGTCTATATTCGAAACGTTCTTTCCATTCGTTCAATTCGTCTAGACCATGGGCCTCCACACACTGGGCACCGTAATGACAGGTGTGGGACTCGGTAAATGTCTCGCATAGACTATAAGTGTCCAGTGTATATCCACGAGGTGGTGGCCGCCATTTCCAATCGCGTCCTAACAAATAATACAAAGCAAAAATATTTAAATAAAATATACATATATCATTATAATGTGCATTCAAAAATCCAAAAGCATGAAAACATTCAATTACATAAAATAATTCAAAATTAATTCTTGTTAAGAGTAATTGAGATAAATATTAAAATTAAATAATAAATTGAAGTAAGATTGAAGTGAGCTGAACGGATTAGGCCGCCGACTGGATGGATTTAATTTTTTTAAATTATCTAAAAGAATTTCATGCCCATGTTTTCCCATCTTACCCTCATCGCTCATAATGACTTTCTGATGACTCTCGGTTTGGCAGTGCTGGCGCAACTCATTTCTTGTCTGAAAATTGATGGCGCAATAGCTACATGTTGTCGATGGAGATGATGCCGGATCGGCATCCAATTGTCCCTCAATAGGTACATGTTTGCCGCCAGTTAATTTAATGGCAGCCAGTAGATCGTTGGTTTTTTGCAAATTTAATGAACTGGAATTGGAGGTTGATATAGTGCTGCTGCTTCCGGTGCTGCTGGAGCTGCTGTAGCTGCCACCACTCATACTTCCATTCTGTTGTTGATGCTGCTGCTGCTGCTGTTGTTGTTGTTGCTGCTGCTGCTGTTGTTGCTGTTGTTGTTGGTGTTGCTGTTGTTGCTGCTGCTGCTGCTGCTGTTCCCTCTTTTTTAAGCCCTTGTTACTAAGGAGTTTACTATACTTATCTAAAGGCAAATTATTTGTGGCCCAGTGGTCAAGTTTGGTATCCAATATAGTCATCTCATCCTCGAGGCGTGCATGAGGGAGTTTTTGCGTCGACTGTGACTTTTGCTGGCCATTCATAATCATCTGAATGATGGACTTGTAACGTTCCAATGTCTTGGATATGTCAGAGAAGATTTGTTGGCCGCTTAGCTCGTTGATCCACTTGCTCAAAAAGTGTTCAGCGTCCTGAAATATATACAAAAAATGTAATATATATTACAAATTCCATTAAAATTCGATATCCATTTTGAAATTATTCCAGGCAAACTTACCGCATATTTGTGGAGCTTGAAGAGAGCATGAACTAACCAGCGGCGAGCCCGGGATACACTTGCCAAGCATTCTGTCTGCTCGGCTAAAAGAGTCAGTACTTTATAGGCATCCGCTAAGCAACCTTCATACATGCCCATTTCCAATAGACATTCGCAACGTCCCAGTAGACAGGCAATTTGTTGATCCTTCTGTGCTCTAGTGCCACTCCCACTCCCAGTGCCAGTGCCAGTGCCAGAGCCAGGGCCAGTGCCAGAGGCAGAGCCAGAGACAACAGTAGTACTAGCATTACCTGAACCAGGATTAACATTACCATTACCGGTTCCGCCATTCTGTGTTTGAGACTGCGCCTGAATTTGGCTGCCAGGCGAATTGAGTATCTGATCATATAGGGCAACGGCACGTGACCAACTCCGTCGACGCACCATATCATGTGCCTGCGTCTCCTTTTCAGCAGCCATTGGGTGGTGTGAATTTATCTGTCGGTTTTAATCATGCATACGATTTTGTTTGGGTCCTTTTTTGCCCAGTTTAGTTTTTCGTTTTGATTGCTTTGTCGAATTATCCTTATTATTATTATTATTATTATTGTTATCGTTATTATTATTTATATTGTTATTATTTATTATTAACGTTATTATCGTTATTATTATTATAATTATTATTGATAAAAAGCTTGATTATTGTTATTCTTTAACGTATTGTACCGGATAATCTTTTGGGCATTATGATTTACTGCAAATATACAAAAAATTGTGGAAATGAAAGATCTATGTAGAGTATGACATTAACATCAATGGAAATTTGATTTTAAAATAAAATATTTAGTGAAAATAAATATTGTATATTAGTTGGAAATAAAATTTCGGATACATTCCGGAAATGGAGCCGGAATAATGGGCATTGGATTAGGCCAAAGTCATGGATAACTATTTATACATACATACATATATATATGTATGTACATATACATATATATATATAAACAGATTCGAAATAAATTTTAGAATACACTTTCGACAAGGCATAAATTTATCAGCGACAGAGACAGAGAGACAAAGAAGAAAAAAAAAGAGAGAGAGAGAGGGAGAGAGAGAGAGAAAAAGTGAGAAAGACTCATCGATTTGTTGATAAATATTGCAAATATGTCTTTAGAGATATATAGTTAATCTAATTGGAAACTAATTTTACATTAGCCTGATAGACACATACACTTACACACGCATACACACGCATGTACATATGTGAATGTTTGTATATGTATGTATGTAAGAATTTATCTGCATTGATTGTGGAACATTTGTGCTTAATGCAGCTTGAATTACGATGTTGTCACACATGTACTAAAAATTGGTAATGCGATACATATGTATGTATGTATATGTATATATGTATATGTACCGTATATTAATATTATTATGTATTAACTGTTTGTGTATATACACATACATATGTACATAAGTATACACATTCGCCCAGTTAGAATAGTCAAGTTTTTGGGCAGACTCCCGTCTGAATGCGAAAACTCTATATGTATGTATATACATACATACGTATATGAATGTACTTATGTTTATACATAATGAATCCATAGATATATGTATAGATGTATATATGTATGTATGCACATACATATATGAGTATATATACATGCCAATAGGTACTACCAATAAACAAAATGGTTTTCCACACTTTTTATTAATTATTGTTACGCAAAGTTTGCCCAAGGATGAGGACTGTTAACACTCTATTCCGATTTAAGGCATAAACGTTAACTATTTTTCACAAATATACAAAATATAATTAAACGTCAATTAAGGAGGACGGGGTGGGGGTCGGGAGGGGGTGGGGGATGGCTTTGATGGCGGTGAGTCGTTGCCGTTTTTTGTTGGACAGATTTCACGTTTTATCAGCTGTGTGTACATACGCACGTACATGTACGTCTACTTATTTTTTTGATTCCTTATGCACTTGTTTCTTCTTAACTTGCAATTTGTTAAATATTTTACCTTCTTTTTTTTTTGCTAGATATTTTGCAGTGTTGGTAAACACACTAAAAGTCATTTGTAAAATCATGTTGTTCAATACTACCAATGAGTTATGTCAAAAATTGGTTTCCAAACAAAACAATACTAATAATCTAGTATTTTTTTCACTTGGAATTCAGACAATTTTCATATATGTATATTCTTGATTGCTACGTATGACAACGTATTTCTGCCCTTCACAATAGAGTCAATAACATTTGTATCTCGACAAACCAATCCAATCTGGCGGCAAAGCAGCTAAATTGGCTGCACTGCCTTTACTAGTCCATCCCCTTTGCAAAAACGAAAGAAACGGAATTCGGGTAAAAAGCAAAACCGAGGGTGCAAAACTAAGAGATCAGAACGCACCCTTTCCACAAGCTCTTAAATTGTTTATACAAACTAAACACTAATTATATATATTTTTTACATGGTTAAAGCACAAGAAAACTATGAGATAAAATGGCCAAAATCTGCAGGCAAAATAACGTAGAACTAGTGATGTGCACGTCAGCGAGTTTGGATATGTACATTTGGCCGACTATATCGTTATGCCGATATATCGATAAGAAGTAAAGTTAAATGCGTTCATGTAGAAGAGAACGTAAGAATTAAGTACTGATTAAAGCTTATCGACTCCAATTGGGCGCGAGATTTTAATATTTGAACCTGCTATCTAACGTCCCTATAGAGAAGCAGCAGTTTGCCTAAACTGGTTTAAGTTAAGAAAGCAACAAAGCTATTTAGTTATATATAGATATGTTATATAACTTTGTCATTAGATCCATATAGAGTGAACCATTAATGAACAAATAGCTATGACAAAGCTGATGCAAGGCCGCATAGATCGGATCCATTGGACTTAAGTTAATCCTTAGCTCCCTAAAATTATCTATTATAATCTAATATTATTTATTTACATTTTAATATTTGTGGTCTTAATAAGTAATAGTATTGATGACGAAACAATTTTTTAAATTTTATCACTAAATGTATTGTAATGTAACGAATAAGTTATTTAAATAGGGTGTAAATATGAATTCTATATATTTGAAAACTGGCACATTCGTTTGAACTTTATAGATTTATAGATTGAGCTCATCCTATACAACAAATGTGCTTCTTATCCTTTACAGTTAGCTATAAATTTTATATTTCACTTTACGTGTTTTGTTTCGCTTTTTAAGGGAATGTTTTCTTGGGCAGGAGGTGAAAGCACAATCATACGAAATTACAAGTTTTATTTTAAAATACAAAATTATGACAATTACAGACAGAAACTTTTACATCACTTTGTTTTTTTTTTACATAATACAAATTAAAAAAAGCGTTTTGCTAACTTAATGACCTCCATGATTAACTTAAGCTCCTTAGCTCCGCGTACCCCAAGTGCCTCTAAATCTTCGATAGTCATTTGTATTAGAACTTGGATATCAATTTCTTGACGAGTAAACATCTCAGTTAAATGTTCGTTATTTGTACGATTCAGTAGTGATCGAACGCGAGGGCTTAGGGTGGGATGCTCTACCGGAGAGCCTTGCTTAAAACGGTGGTGCGAAGCACTAGCCGTGGTGTCCTGCTTTAACGAGGAGGTGTTCCATTTTTTGGGCCTGGTTGCATTGAGTGGTCTGGTACTTTTATTCGCCGTTGTCCTAGTACTGGTGTTCTCTTCTGAAGGCGAATGAGGCGAGAATACAGATCGAGTGCGCATAAATTCTTGGGAAAAACGCCTTGGAGCACTACCATGGGTCAACCTGCGAGATGGGGGAGGCGGGCGATGGGGAACTTGAAGGCGCTCTGTTTTAGCAGTTCGGAAAAGTTTATCCCTGGGTTCCCCGGTAGGCGTCTATAAAAATGAACTTAACATATAATAATTTAAATTAGAAAATAACCTTACTTCCTGATTTGAATCAAAATTGAATGCTGACGATGTTAAAGGTGTTAATGGCGTCAGAGGGGAACGGGGATCTGCGGCAGACATAAGAAAATGTAATAAGTATGTACTGTATGTTTCGATTCCAATCCTTTAAAATTTATACAATGCGGAAAAATTTTTACCTCTCCAGGCACGATTATAGCGTTCCATTTTAAAAAAGTTTATTTAAAAATTATATCAGAATTATGAGCCAAAAAAAAATGAGAAAATTATGATAACTGTAAAGTTCACGCAGCATAGAACGGCTGAAGTTATAACGTGAGTTCTGGAAGCAACGTAGGGTCTTCGAAAAGAAAAAACGTAGACCATTGAAACTATCGATAACCTAATCAGGTTAAGTAGACGGTAAATTAAAACTGTTTTTGAAAATTTATGCGGGTCTTCGTTCGTTTCCTTTTTGTAGATCAGGAATCTGAATTATATGAAACTGAAGTTTTGTTTATAGACTTAACATGACCTTTATGGAAATAAAATTTTGTTATCTGGTTATCTTTAAATATCGACGTCACAGCCAAAAAAAAAATGGACTTTAAACAATATGGGTTAGTTGATGACATACAAAACGCATTGTACTAAAAGTTTTTAATTGATCAGTATTTACTGGAGTCAATGCACATTTTTTTTTAATAGAAAAAACCGAAATAAAAATGATCCTAGTTTAAAGGTACGGACAAAAAAGTGAGCTTAAACTAGAAGGTTGGGCTAACTTCGGCCATGCTGAGGTTTGTATAGCCTTGCAGATTTTCTCTATATAATTTACCAGAACTATTATTGTGAATTATACATTTATACCGAATCCTTAAGCAAAAAAAAAAATTTTTTATAGAAAAATTGTACGATTGTTCCTATAGCGGCTAAATGATAATTCAACCAATTCTGATAAAACTTAGTTGGGTATATTAAATTTACAAATATTAAATTTCGTGGCATTTGGTTGGAAAACGACAGAGTTATTGAAAATAAACCTTATTCATGACCGATTGTTCCTATGGGAGCTATATGATATAGTCATCCGATCGGGATGATTCCGAGATATAAAATGCCTGCAGCAAAAAGAAGCCTGTATTGAATGAGAAGCTGTTAATCCAGACAGACGGGCAGACGGACATGGATAGATCGACTCGTCTATTTATGTTGCTTCCTTCTGTGCGTTGCAAACTTCTGGCCAAATTAATACTTATACCCCCCTGCAAGGGTATACAAAAATTGTTTTTGGTTAGCTAAAGAAATTCAAATTAAACGTTTTTTTAAACTATTATTTTGTCATCGTTCGATGTTTGAACGTATATTTGTGGGCTGTTTGACAGAATTGCTTCCATTCCGTTTGGATGATACTTAGAAATAAGGCCTTATTTGTAAAGTTAATATCAACGAAGCCTGTGAAAATTCACTTGCATCAAAGAAATTTAGCAGAGACCTGAGAAGAGCTTTTCCCAAAAATCGTTAGATAAGCATGAAAAAGGAGTACTCCCAATTTGGATATAAATTTTAATTCATGAAGTAAAGAATTAAATTTGACTCACCGATGTACATGGAAAAAAAGAGAATAAGTTGATTTTCCAATTTTTTTTATATTATTTGAATTAACTTCAACGACAAAAATATTAAAGCCCATTGATTTATAAAGTTTCTAAGCCATTAAGAGGAACTAGATGTACATACATATATGATTTTCAGATCGGATCGCTACATATGTACATATGTATGTATGTATGTATGTATGTATATCATATAGCCTTCTTGGAAATGATCGATAGTGAAAAAAGATCGAAGTACTATATATTTCCTATAGGATAATTATAAGGATTTTGTTTGTTTGTTCGACGTTTTCGTATTTAGGTAATACTTATGGTTACACATCATATTCCGGGAGGGGTTGTTATTGTTGTAAGCGCATAATGGCAGTTAATTGGTCTGAGCAATAGCGAAAACGATTTTTTTTTACTATACCTTTAAAGTCTATCTATTACTCATGAATAGCTAAAGCGCTAGGGTCAAATTAATTTGTCCGACAGGTATGGAATCAGAGTAGCTCCATTTCCTGCCAAAGGGCCAATAACAGTGAAAACTCCATTAAGCAGACGATATCTCCGCGGCCGCGAATACCATTTTTTATGAAATTTTAAAGGAACCCCTAACCTGAGTGGACCGAAAAAAAATTGTGCGTTCGAACCCGAAACTGGATAGGTAACAAAAAAATCTTCTCTAGCGAGCAAAATTTTGGAGAAGATCGTCAAATAGAGTATTCACTGTAATTTGTTCTATTTAAAAACAAAGCTTTTTGTCGAATGATCGTCGATGGAAAACTTTTTTAACGAGTTAAAGTGTGGGTATGGGCTTATTCATGTAATGAACTGCCTTTTCTCAACAATCGGATGAAACTTGAATATGTAAGCTTATAGGGATGATGGAATGTAGGCTTTAAATTACAATTCACAATTATTTTTTATATTTGAAATACATATACATACATATGTATATGTATATGTATATGTATGTATGTATTGTATATGTGTACATATGTATTTATTATTTGGCTAATCATATGGAAGTTCAGAGAACTCGATAACACAATATTTAACACACATGCCCAAGTATGTGTTCTTCTTTTTTGATTTCGCTTTGTTTTTCTACATAATCTGATTAAGCTTCTAATTAAATCGAGTTTAGCGAGTTTTTGCAAAACTTTTTGCGTCGAATTATTGTGGGATGTGTGTGCTTATATGTATGTATGTATGTTATACATATACACATACAAACATACTTACATTCTACTGTGAAATATATACATATGTACATACATACATACATATGTACATAGGTATATACATATGTATGTATGTATATATGTATATACATTCAATTTACATACTATGTATGGATGTGTATGTATATACATTCAATTTACATACTATGTATGGATGTGTAAATGTGCAAAACAAAAGTAAAATAAATAAAATGATTAAAATTTAATTGAATTAAATTTGTTCACCAACGAATAAGTTTAGAATAAGGTTCCCCAAAAATGAAAAAAAAAATTGTTGGTCATTAAACTGATTTTGTTGACGGCAGTCATCAGTGGAGGCCGCCAACACACCGCCACCTGTTATGGCCAAAGATACCTAGCTTGGTTTTTTCGTATTTTCTTCTTCATACACTTCATCGTTTTTATCTACTCTTTAGCTTGGCTTTGCTTTGTTTTGATTTTCTCGTTTTGTTCGCCCACCCACTTCCCGCGAATCCCCCTGCATAGCCATCGTGGAGTATGTTGTTGCCGGCTTTTACCCGTGTAAACTATGAAACAGCTGACATATCTCGACTTCGACTCGGACAGCTGCTTTGTGTTTATATTTTTTTCACGAATAAAGTGAATTCAGCGCCTGCGCAGAAACGAATTTAAAGCTTCGGCTTTCGTCACGGTACTATAAAAACGCGGTGTCTTTAGCCACAAGATTCAGTCGTCTAACGGAGTGCCACACAAAAGCAATCGAGCTAACACAATAGCGACCAAGCGACACTAACGATAAAAACCTTAGGAGAGTAAAGAAGAATTCTGGTGCTAGGTAAATCTTAAAAAACAAAAGCTTTTCGTCTCGTCGCCAAGTTGTTCGCACGCTGCGCCACAACAACGGAAAAAATTCATTATTTGAAAAAAAAAAAAAAGAGTTAGTTCTCTTTATTACACATTTTTTTGACGTTTTTTTGGTGAGAATTAAGTACACATCGAAATTAATTGCAACAACAAATTCGCAATCAATATACGAATATATAAGCGAAAAAAAAAATCAATTGTTTAATACTCAGTGAAGTGTTAAAAAAGAAATATATACCTACATTATACCTTACATATATATATAAATATATATGCCCAATAAAACAACAACAACAACAACAAAGCCAAATCAACAAAACAACAAATAATAAAAACAAGTCAAGCTCAATACTTGCGAAACACCAACAAAAAGCAACAAAAGAACTTGGGTACGTTTTTTTTTTGTTTTCTACTTTTCATGCAAATTAAATTAAGCAATTAAGCTTAGATTTTTCGCTTTATTATTACCTCATAAAGATTGATTGCAAAAAATTTAATAAAAAAAAAAAACCAAGAAAAAAATTGTTTAAATATTTTTTTTATTGTATTAATTGCGACTTGCTCAATCCATTTACCCGTGGACTTGTGTTGGTTGGTTTATTAGTGCCTTCCTTGGAAAACTTCTGGAAAATCGTCAGACATATGTATGTATGTATGTATGTATATTAATGTACATACTAAAATGACAGAAGATCAAGTGTGAGTGGAGCATTCAGATTAATTGAACAACAATACGCAACAACGATCATACATAGAAAGCAAAATGACAACATTTATTTGTTGCTCATTGTGCACTGGAAGAAAATTTTAGTTGATATAGTTTTATAAACAATTTCAGAATATTTCAATAGCATCATTGAATTTTTAGGAAACATTGCTTTACAAAATAAAAAGTAAAAAGTTGATATGAGAATTAGATTAGAGATTATTTGAAGAGCTAATATGATTTATTATATCAATATAATGGCATTGTTTTAAAGAGTATCAAGATTCGCTATGATTCAAGAAAAGCTTGGGTTACGAATCAAACGGAATGATTTTTAGAATAAGTTTAGCAATATAAGTGACGAATGTTTTTACGAACAAATTGTTTAATCCGTTACCGAAATTGGAAATTTTATTATTAATATTACTGTATGACATTTATGAATAAATGTGGTAAACATTTTAATTTATATGATTTTTTTTGGCAGTAGTTTAACAAAATCTTTTAAGTACAACTAATATTGTATAAAAACAAATCGAACAAAACCGATCTATTTTAAATCCGCATGTTTACTTCGGGATACATGACTGTCCTGACGTATTCCATAGCACAGAATACGTGTTCAAATTAAAATTGATGAGTCAATCAAAACAAAAGAACATTAAGTTTTATTAAGAATAGCAAATTACAGACGTATGGATATTACTTTTGGATTTGGAGCAATGAGGGCCCTAATATCTATAATAAATCCCATACCTACTGATACAGTGGATAAATAAATGGGTTGAAATTCCACGTGAAAAAGTAAAATTATTTTTAAGAAGTATTCCGCATCGAAAACATTCCAGCATAATTCCATATTTTTATACCCTGTACCCATTGGGTAAAAGGGTATATTAAAGTCGCTAAAATGTATGTAGCAGGCAGAAGGAAAAGTTTCCGAACCCATAAAGTATATATATTCTTGATCAGTATCAACAGCCGAGTCGATATAGCCATGCCCGTCTGTCCGTCTGTATGAACACCTAGATCTCAGAGACTATAAGAGCTAGAGTAACCAAACTTGGTGTCAACATCCGTTTAGTGTCTATGCACTATTCCGCCCCCGAAAATTAGAAAAAAACCATAACTAGAGTTGTATTAAAGCTACAGTATTTCTTGCCATGGGCAGCAGCTGAAGCAAAAGATGGCCAACTTAGAGCCTATAAAACATTGGTGAAATCCTTCAAAAGAAGGACAACGGACAAATCCTTCGAAGAAATCTCTACTTCGAACGGCTCTAATTCAGTCAAATCTCGTCTGATTTTGAAAAACTATGTCTTTATTTGCTTTTTAGAATCGCCGTTTTTAATTAGCATAAAAATCTGGAAAAGTAATTTTCAACTCGATTTTCGCAAATTTTAACGATGGTTAAAAATTCACGAAAATCCGTTCAAAAATTTTTTTTCCTACTTTTCCAACTTTTAATGTAGTTTGTTAATACGGAAATTATCCAGAAGATTGATGTAAAACTTTTCAAAATCGGCCAAAAGATGGCCAACTTAGAGCATATAGAAAATTGGTAAAATCCTTCAAAAGAAGGACAGCGGAGAAATCCTTCGAAAGACCCTCTACTATAGAGAGCTCCAATTCAGTCAAATATCGTCCGATTTTGAAAAACTATGTCTTTATTTGCTTAATTTTAATATAAAGAAAATTTATGTTCAATTAATGAGGATTTCGACGGAGTCTGATTTTATGAAATATCTCTTATTGGTACAGGGTATACTCCAAGTCGGCAGGGACAACTTGCTTACTTCATTTTTTTTTAAACGTTTATAGCTTTATTATATTGTATCATTAATGTCCGAATTTGTATAAATCTTCCTGTTCTTCGATTCGAGCTTTCAAATTTTTAGTTTGATTTGCTGACCGTGCGTTATCTTAAACGAGACACCAAAGCAATAACTAACTAACCTTAGAACAGATTTAAACAAATTTTAAATATGTAAAAGTTAGAGAATAGCTAAAATGAAAGTTTTTAAATTTTTAAATTGTACAAACAAAAATGTGAAATGTGCTTTAAAAACAAACACGAAAAAACAAAAAAAAAAATGTTGTTTTATTTGAACAACAACAGAACAAATCAAAACCATGAAAAGCAATAAACGAGCTCAAACTCTGAAATGAAAAAATAAAAACGAAACAAAATTTTACCAAAAATTTTGTAGAAACAACAAAAAGTCAAAGCCAAACGCACATTTTTATTGCCATTTTGAAATGAGCAGAGAAGGAGAAACAATAGAATAACATTTTGTACATCAAGCAATGAATTGTGCTCAGGGATTAGGATTAACTGAATGTTCACAAAGAATTTCGAGATATCAGACCAGATGTAAAAGAAAACTAAAAGGAAGTTCGTATACCCTTGCAGATTTTCTCTATATAATTCACCAGAATCATTATTGTAAATTATACATCATACTAAATTTACAAGTTCAAAATTTTGTGTCCCTAGATTAAGAAAAAAAAAAAAAAAAAAAGAAGCTGTTGATCCAGTCAGACGGACAGAGCTATACCCTGTACCTATGGGGTAAAAGGGTATATTAAGGTAGCCAAAATGTGTGTAACGTACAGAAGGAGACATTTCCGATCCCATAAAGTATATGCATATGTATGTATATTCTCGATCAGCATTAACAGCCTAGTCGTTATAGCAATGTCCCAGATCTCAAAGACTATATGAGCTAGAGCTACCAAATTTGGTGTCAATATCCGTCTAATGTCTACGCATATCAAGTTTGTTTCAACGCCCACTTCCACCCCCGCAAAATAGAAAAAGATATAACTAGACATTCGCATGTTGCTTTATACCGAGTGACGCACTGATTCCGTTCACTGATAGGAGTGAAAGAGAAAGCATGCATTAGCTATTTCGGCTTGTTAGGGGAATTTTATAACAAATTAAGATTCAATTAATGGCGATTTCGAAGGAGTTAGACATTATGAAATATCTCTTATTGGTACAGGGTATACTCCAAGTCGGCAGGGTCGACTTGCTCAGTTCATTTTTATTTAAAATTCTTAAATTGGTCGTGATCTTAAACATCGATTTGCCGATTCTATTCAAATGCTTTTCACGAATATACGAAAATATTTATTTAATTTACAAGTTCAAAGAGTTTTTAAGCCAGCTTAACATATTTTTATGCTACTCAAGTTTGGTCGTTTTGGCGCAACATTTACTTTCATTTGTAAAATAAATACAAAAACTTTTTGACTTTTGATTTGAATGAATTTACGGTTTCTTTTTTTTTTTTTTAAATGTAAATTGGCATTAAGTCGAATTGGCTGCACAAATGAAATACAGTAGAATTCAATTGATTTAATAAAATTCCAAAAGCTTTTCATAACATATGGAAAACTTCTTGCACTTCAGATTCTCAATAACCAACAGTTTGAATATAATATTTTACATGTAAGTCACACAATTTTGTAGTTTAATGAATTTTGCATTTATGTATGTACATACCTACATACATATGCATGTACATACATACATATTATATATACATATGCATATATGTATGTGAAAACAATGCTGTGGAACTTGACAGGGCCACAAACATAAGTTGCCAATTAGTCGGTGAACTGGGCTTAAATACGAATGAAAAATGAAAAAAAGAAAGAAAAAAAATTTGTTAAGCATAAAAACAAATAATGCAAGAACAAATACAAAATGTTAAACGGCAAACATCAACAAAAATATGAATTGCCAGCCCATTTGGCAACTAACATTTATACAATACAAATAGAATTTCATTTCTGGCAATTTCATAAAGTTGCATACATCATAAATATGACAGAGTCTGCATGTACGAGGGTCATTTAATAAGTTTCCATCAAAGTTCAGTGCATACATAAGTATCCAGATATCTTGTTGCAAATCTTTTTTTTTTATATGTAACCCATAACACAATGCTTTATGTGAGATATAAACATTATGTACATATATGTATTCAGTAACTGATAAAAATGTTAAAAACTAGATGCAAAACATTTAATAGACATAACCAATCTGCAAATCTCGTTGGAAAATCGGTTGAAAAGAATCCAAAATTAAATTGTATCCTCGATTGACTTTACTTGCTCAATGCCCCTTGTGCTTATACGTATCTATGTATGTATGTATGTATGTATGGGTGCATGTATTCATGAATGTATGTATGTGTGTATATGTAAATATGTATTCCTCAATCTCTGAAATATTTTTTTAAATAAGAAAAACTACACCAAAATATTCCATCAAAGATTTAAACTAAACATATAACATATACTATGTACATACATACATACATACATATGTATGTATGTACATATGTATGTATGTACATATGTATGGACAAAGAGGGTGATTAAAATATACTAAATATAGTCTAGTGAAGATATCAAAATACAAGCACATAGCCTATTATGTTTGGCATTTTGAAATCTATGATTACAGTGTGACCTCATTAAGATAAACTACTGGTGAATTATCTATGAATCTATTAAGACAACATCCACATAAATATCTGTTTTCGAGAGCATTGTCCTGTTAAATTTAAGAGTCCTGGAATATTTTAGAATGGGCATCAAATCTTAACTTTAATTAATGAGCAATGAGATGGTTTGAATATAAATATGGTATTTATCAGCCCATAATAAATTTTAATATGCGTTTTTCTTTTGCTGAAATTCCTATTCTCTGTTAATTAAAAAAAACCTTTTTTTTCATCATTTTTGATTCTTAAGTTTTGATTCTTTTTTTCATAATTTTTTACTCTTAAGTTAATTTATCCAATAGCTGGCAATAGTTATTGTTTCCTCTTTTTTTATTTGTCAAATTCTTAATTTGCTTGCATATTGATAAGTTCCACTTTAAAAAAAAAAAAAAAAAACTCTAAAATGAAATTTTTATATTAAATTAATCAACGCGCTAAATATCATTTAACCTCTGTTTGCTACTGGCAAATGTTTTTTCAAATGTTTATTAACATTTAATTGATTAAATTTTGTTTGCAATTTATTAGAATTTTTACTAGTCACTAATCAATGTCGAAGCAGACAAATCAAAATAAAGTATTTTCTATCAAATAAAATATAATTTAATTAAATAGATTCGTTTTACTATTTCCCCTAAGTAGATACACATATATATATATATATATATATATATATATATATATATATATATATATATATATATATATATATATATATATATATATATATATGTACATATATAATAAATGTATATACATACATATGTAAATATATAGACATGTTTTGAATTTTATACAAATTTAATTTCGGTTACTTGGTTCATCGTAACGGGAATCGACTATATGTTTATCTTTTATCCTTGCTGTCCCTCTTAAGATCTGTGTACGTAAACCCCCAAAAGAATATATACTACTATACCGCTGTGAAAATGAATATGAATTGTAGAATACATGTATTCTCATCGTCGTTTGTTTGGTTTGAGTCGCCTGCATTGGGATTTAACCCGAAAAAAAAAAAAAAAAATGTATTCTGTTGTCGCAAACGGCACCAAGGACCGACAAAAGACATAAAAATACAGATACAAAACTAAATTGAAGAACTTCATTGACAATGGGCGAAGAGCTAAGAAAATGTGGCCAACTATCAAGTCACACATACTCGTATGTGTAAAAGTTATCCTTTGACATTTGTGACCATTGTGCCCCGCCTTTAGAAATAGGAGTTAGAGTGACTCAAAGCCACATGAGTGCAATTTTAAAACAGTAAAAAATATATGCTACTATACTATATACTACTATATATGTATGTATGTATGTATGTATGTATGTATGTATGTATGTATGTAAGAGCAGCAGAAAAGCAAACAACTGATCAAATCTCAGCGCAGTTTGAGGCAAACGCGACGGCAAACAAAACTGAGGTTAGCAATAAATTCAAGGAAAAATGCCAAAGAAAATGCCTTCAAAATCATGGTATGCCATTCGGAATGAGCAATGACTTTGCGATATCCTGTAAACGATACAATTATGGTACTTACTCGACTAGTGGACTATCCCGTTTGCATCGTTTAAACATAGAAGAGTTTTAATAAATAAAATATCAATTGGAATTTTAAAATCACTTTTCTTACTCTACATGGAATCAACTATGATTAAATTTGTAACTTTATTGTAAACAAAATAATTTTATTTTAACATTTCTGTCAATGTAACTTGTCCTAATACAAAACAAAATATTCGAATAATTAAAATTCTAATATGTATGTATGTACTGTGTATATCTATGCTGCATTATTATTATTTTTAACTTACATATTTTATAAGATTTTAAAACATTTTGATATACAATTATGCCCGTATATATACCCATATTCCATATCGTTGGAATACACAGTATCAAGGGGAAGAAGTGCAATATTAAAAAGCATTCTGGTGGGTCTTTGTCATCGGTCAAATAGCGCAACAGAATGTCAATTACTTGAAAAAGTAAGGTTAGATCAAATGGCCAAAATCCTTAAAGAAGGGGTGGATGGGGAAGATGATAGGGATGATGGGGTATATCGAAAATCAAGTAGCTTGATTCTTAATTTTGGTCGGTTTCTTTTGACTAATTTTAGTAAAGAATTTCGCTCGTTTACATCGGTTCATGCAATCCAAATCGCAAGCAATTCGTATAAAAGCAGGAAATTTAAAAGATTAAGGGGAGAGAGAGACGGTAAAGGAGGAGGGTTAAACAAATTTTTTGTGGTTGATTTGAGGTTTGTTTTTTTTTTTTTTTTTTTTTCTAGATGTATGTATGTATGTCTGCTGCTGCTGCTATCTCCTCTAGCTTCCTATTGCTGCAATCAAAATGAACTGCAATTCAGGTCTCAGGTCCAGCCTTTTTTGTGGATTTTCATTTATCGTTTCCTTCGAGCATGTTCCTCTGTCAATTGGATTTCGTCCTTTGAGTTGCCGAAGGGCTCTTTGCAAGGAGCTAACATGTAAGGGGTTGGCCGATAAAATGCTTTGAACTCAAACTATAGATATTTTCTTGATTAGAATTCGCATAATTATTGTACATGCTAAAAAAGCAAGCATGACTTCTCTTTCACAAAATGCCCGAGATCCTTATTTATTTTGACGATTTGTTAAAAAGACAACCATAAATTAAACTAAATTTAAGCACATGTGTGTACATATACATACATAAGTGAATTCGTACAAAGGGCTACTTACATAACTAAAACAATCACTTGACATGGATTTAATAGGCATTTTAGTTTCTAACAAGTAGAAGCAGCAGGTTTATCAAGGTCTTGTATAGATATCCGTGAAATCGATTGATTATGTATGTATGTATGGAAAATTAATTAGTTAATTGAGAATAATGTGACAAAAATGATTTACACATGTATCATCATATATGTACAGTGACTCCAAAAAGTATTGGCACACCATCGATTTTCAAATTCAAGCCACTATAAATTTTCTTCTATGCAATTTTGTAGATGGCATTATTAGGTAACTATTTAATAAACAAAACTTTCAATATTCATACATTTCAAAAACAAAAGGAAACAAAAACAAAATAAAGGCACAAATTTTCATCAAAGAAGTATTGGCACAGTTGGAAAATCTTT
Organism: Drosophila sturtevanti; assembly: GCA_018150375.1. Taxonomy (NCBI): domain Eukaryota; kingdom Metazoa; phylum Arthropoda; class Insecta; order Diptera; family Drosophilidae; genus Drosophila; species Drosophila sturtevanti. Next base: position 2,303,890 of record JAECWJ010000686.1, on the reverse strand, counting down.
AATTTTTTAGTTAAGTAAACCACGCTAATACTTTGTGGGTTCTCCCTAAGACTGCAAGCGCCTTTTTATGCTTTTCACTAGTTTTCCGATTTCAAAAGGGCTTATTTTGTTCCATTCAATGGATAATGCCTCTTTTAAGGAATCCTTTGAAGTGATGCTATGGCATCGTATTTGTCGTTCAAGCAGGTGCCACACATGCTCAATCGGAATCATCAAATCCGACGATTGGGGAGGTGTTTTTCAGCTTTTTGCTATGGTAAATTAGCCACTCCTGCACAAGATAAGACGCGTGTTTTGGGTCTTTATCTTGCTGAAACTGCCAATTCGCGCCGTTAAGACCCAGTTTCTTAACACTTGGACAAAACAGCATATTGATAAGCTGGACTTAATTTGGCAGACCATCATATTTAGTGACGAGTCTAAATTTAATCTGTTTGGGTTAGATGGAGCCTAAAATATATGGCGCAAGTTATAGTGGTTTGAATTTAAAAATCGATGGTGTGCCAATATTTTTTGGAGTCACTGTGTGTATATATATACTTATAGATACTTATATACATATGAATATGTACATATGTATGTATGTCAGATGTACATACCTACGAGCATATGAGTACTTGAAGAGTTTTCATGCAGTAAGCAGTGTAAAATAGGCAGTAAGAATGGCATGGCAGACAAGTGATGAATACTTATACGAAGAATGTTCGTATATACATATATATGTACATATGTATGTATGGATGTATTTTCGAAACGACGACAACAAAGACGTCTTATATTTCGAAAATGAATGGATATAGTATAGCTGTATGGAAAACATGGTTGAAACGGAAGAACTAATGGATGGATGTATGGCTGGTTGACTGGCTAACAGATGGACTGAGACTATGGGGGGGTTGGGGGGTGGTCTGCGAGGAGATGCTCGTTCGCCCTTCTTGCCTAACTGTCAGTTGTTTGCCTCGGTTCGCGTCATTCGCCATATTTCTATTGTTTGCGCATTGCTTTTTCGTGCTTGTTATTATTATTATTTTTCTTCTTTTTTTTTGTTGTTTTTTTTTTTTTTTTTGCACGTTACGTCTATTTGTCTGACAGCTGAGCAGTGTTTATATGGGCAGACATACTATGTGTGTGTGTATATGTACATATGTATGTACTCACTCGTATTCATATACATACATACATACCCATACATATAACCGAGAATCCCAGAACCTAGTCCCAGTCCCAGTAACAGTAACTGTCTCAGTAAGGGGTATATGCCGACAGACAGTCGTCTGTCGACTTTGCCTCGTATTACACTGTCAATCTTAGTTTCATGTGCTCGTTTGTAATGTTTTTTAGTTGACTCACAGGAAAACGAGCAGACAACAAGCGACATTCTAGTTTTAAATCCAGAGGGCTGGGCTTAGCTGTGGTCATACCAAAGAATTTATACCCTTTTTCCTAGGACAAACAGTTATATGAGATCTATCTAATTGTATTATTCATAAGTTGTATAAAACAACAACTTAATTTTTTTGCTGACTCAAGCATTTATTTATGTCGACAAACTATTAAAAATGCCGCATAAATATGTATTTTATAAGCATATCTATGTACATACATAAGTTGAGATGCAAATTATAATTATGTTTCAAATTACGAATTTCAATTTGACCAAAAAAGAGATTAAAAAAGAAATTAATAATATTAGGTAACATACCACAACTGTGCGTAGTTTCTGTGTTCAAGCGTTCACGTTTATTCCTTTCAGCGATCGAAACTTGTACTGCTTGCGAAAAATTTATACTGCTTGCAGAACAAAGCAGGCCAGCATACCATCAGGTTCACTCTCATCAGCCGTTTTTCCATTTAGCATTTCAGATATATCTATATCTCTAACTTTTATAATCCGATTTCGACAAAATTTGATAAATATATACAAATATATACGCACAATTGATTCTATTGAAGTTATGCATATTTTTGCATTTATACCCGTAATAGTTATCCGATCTGATTCAAACTTGCTAATACCAGCAAGTGTTTAAATATAAAAATAAAAGGGTACAAAAATAGGACAATGACTTTAAAAATATATGATGAGCTCATCTTTAAGCAATTTTTCAAAATAATGATCTTGAGTTTTGAAAATTATGTGCCTGCTTAGGGGTCATGTTTATTAACATGGGAAAAACACGTCTGTATAAGTATTTCCAGAACTACCAAGTTGTTTTAACACTGCCTCCTTCAACGCTTGAACTAATTGAATATTACGATTAAATTAAAGCGAAACAAAATAGCAAACTTTTCAACATTTGTGCGTTTAACAAATACTTAAAATTTTAGTCAAAAGAAAGTTCGGAAAAACAATCTAACCATACTAAGTCTTGGGACTTTTTAGTTTTTCATAATTTTCCTGATGTGTTCAAATTGACACACACCGGTAAAACAAATCTTAAAAGCCAAAATCAATGTATATACATATGTATGTATGTATACATAGGTAAAAAAAAAAAGGAAGAGAGTCCGGAGGAAAAAGTTAATAGTAAAATGCCATTTCCAAATGAGGCAACAGGATCAATGGCCCACTGACAATCCCAGCCAACAAACAAATAACTGAAAATACGAAAAAATAGTTTCCATGCATGTGGACATATTAAAATATCAGAGAAAATACAAAAAAAAAAAAAAAATAATAAAATGAGAGGAAAAAAAGTAGATGCAACTGGATGACGACGACGACGACGACGGTTCTGTCCTTGTTCTGCTGGAAAATGAGCATCGCTTGAAAAAAAAAAAAGTGGCAAAAGAAAAGAATACCAATGGAAGAGGAAGGCGCGGCTCGGGTTGGGACAGTAGAGAAGCGGACGGGTTTTTGGTTGCCTTGTGACACAAGTGACACTATTTTGCGCTACAAGTAGAAATTTCGCTAATGCTCGCCGTGGATGCTGGAGCGCCAGCTGCATCTGGGGAGTCAACGCCATGTTGCAATTATTATTTCCGGCTGGAAGCGAAAAATAAAGTTGGATATGCAATGAGCAGGAAGCGGCGGCAGCAGTACCACCAGCACACGCCAAAAGCCCCAGCCGTGGCGTGAAAAAAAATGAGGCCTGCAACACACACACACACACACACACGCTCACACATACACACACACAAGCATGTAAAGAAAATCACGCTAAAACTAGCTAAGAGATGAATGCGTGAATATACAATGTATGTATATATGTATGTAAATCATGGCTTACATACTTAAATGATGAACTAAGAGAAACATTTGTAATGCCAAGACGATATTTCCAAAGTGGATACTTAATGAAACATATATGGAATCGATAAGGTACTAAATCGATAGATAATACTTATTTTTTATGGAGAATAAATATATAGGGGACGTAGCAGGCTGAAGATGTATTTGTATATATTATTCATAAGTATATACATATATAAGTTTATATGCACATACTTATATAAGAATATGAATTCAGACTTTAAGAAGCCTTATTGACGTTTCGACTCGAATAGTCATTGATTTACATTAATCTCTAAATATGTTGAGGTTTGTCTTAGTTAAAATGCATAAATGTAGATTGTGTATATTTAAGGCATCGATCGAATCTGTTTTATTAGAGCTCTAATACTGATCAAATGACAGAATTTTGGATAAAAGAATAGCGAGACTCTGCATTTGATATAATTTAATTTTAAACCATTTTAATTTAAAAACTTTGAGAATAAAAGTAGATGTCTTTAATAAATAATACAATATAGTGAAATAATGTTATTGTTTATATATTTGTAGTCTAGCTATTGTTTATGAATCTCTCAATTACATATAACGATTTCTACAGAGTATATGATATTCGATTCGAGACTTACTAAGCTTAAATAATCTATATAAATGTGTATATCTACTTGTACTTTTGAATCATCAAACATAAATGTCAGCATAACTTTCTCACGCGGCCATCTCTAAGCCAGGTCGACAGCGGCAACAAAAAAAAAAAAAAAAAAAAAAAAGCAAATAAAAAAAAAGGAAAGAAAAAAAAATGGGATAGCAGCAGCGGCGTTTCCGCTTTTGTTTGTGCTCAGCGCATAATTTGCGAGACGAACATGCAAAAATGCCAGAGCAGTGCACAACATACATACATACATACATGTGCACATACATATCTATATCTATGTACAAATAGATATACATACATACATACACATAGTAGACACACACACACACACACACAAACACATTCCCTAGCAATTTGAAGTGCAAAATGGCGTCAAGGAGAGACCCATGGGGCTGAGGAGTTTTGTGATAGTCTTCCCAACAAGACGCGGAGCTTATCTTTGGCGCTTAGGCGCACTGAAACGGCTTCATCACAAAGCAAATCGCCTAAAAGCGACGTATTTTTTTTTTATTTTTTTTTTTGGCTTGTTTATGGGTTATAAGTTGATTTCCCAAAAATAAAATTTACCAAGAGAAGGATTCAATCCATTTTTATACTCCCCGAAATAGGAGTATATTATTTTTAATCAGATGTTTGCAATGCATCGTTGTAAGCAATTTCGACCATATGATATATACATATGATATATATATGTACATACTTATGTATGTTCGATCAGCACAAAAATTTGTATATACATACATATTTATATATATATTATGTATATCTTACTGACCATATAAACAAAATGTTTGTCATTCGCAGAGCTGCAATATAATACATAATTAGATGAATAAAACGAATGATATATGCATGTTTTTTTTTTATATTTATAAATCGATAGTGGGTACGTTTAAAAATCGGCTATATAGATCATTCGGAATTCGGCTTTGCCATTTGGTTAGCCCAGCAATTTGGTTTTTTTTTTCTTACTGTTTTTCAACTTCAAAGTGTGCACGGCCAAATCCCACCAAAGTCGCTTCTGATGGTGCCTTGGGGCAGAAGTTCGTTTATTTTAAGGAAAAGGGTTTTTGTAGGAAAAGTGTTTTGTACAGGGCTTTGCATAGTTGGGGGATTATTGAAAGAAGCCCACAATTTCCTGGTGAATTTATGGTTAATGAACTTTTTCTCCGATGATAATTGAATATGGCACATGAATGAAGCCGCAGGTGGTATCGTGTATCGGAATGTGCATATATAATTAGTTTGGATTGATAGATTACTTCGTCTGTGGTATGAATAATGTACCTATATGTACCTATATATGTATGTATATGCATCTATAATATAATATGTTTCAACAGCCGATAACTTCTACCAAAACTGCATTAAAAATTTGATTTCTTTCATTAAAAAATAATGTATCTAATTATTTAATATCTACATTGATCAAATTAAATAAATAGATAATCTATTCGATTGGCTTAAATGTTAGTTGAAATATAATAAGTGATAATTGTTGGACATATATCAGTATTGCTTAAGCAATATGAAATTTTCAGCTATATCGTTTATTATACCCTTGCAGAGGGTATAATAAAATTGGTCAGATGTTTGTAACGCAAAAAAATAAAGTATATTTATTCTTGATCAGCATCAATAGCCGAGCCGATATTACCATGTTCATCTGTCTGTTTCTTCGCAGTTTTTCGAAATTCAATTTTGAGATGCCTGAATAAAATTCATACGATTCTGTTCATTTAGCATTTATCTGCTTAAAGTTTAAGAATTGGTCGGATCGGACAACTATAAAATAGAAAAATAGGAAAGATCGGGGATATCTCGGGTAAAGTTTTCTCAAAACAGTTCTCCTGAGAGTTCTCCTAATTTGTTGTACAGGGGATACTCGATACCAGTAAGTTTATATCAGATCGGTTAATAAATCCGACATATATTAATAAAATGAATAAATCAATCCCCAGAAGCAGCAAGTAAGTTCAGCCAATAAGAAATGTTTAAGTACGCTTTTGTGTACGAACACGTAAAAGGAAAGTTGGAGAGAGACAGAAAACCATTTTTGTATTGTGTTGTTGTTTTCTTGAATTAGAGCGGCTTGGTGGTTTAGTAGGTAGAGATTAACCCTATTAACCACATGGGAGCGGACCGTGGCGAGTTGAAATTTTCTTGCGTGGTTTTTTTTTGCTTTAAAATTTATATTTACAAAACTTAAAAAATCTAGAAGTCGATATGACGGTGAAAGTAATTAATTAAACTCCAAGGATGCAGAGTCTTCATATTTTATATATCAAATCCTTCATTCGATAAGTCGTAATCCAGTTAATTGAATAAAAATTCAATAATAACACATTAGAAATTTGCTCTATGTAATCGATATTGATAAGCAGACAACTGTAGGATCATTTTCAAACTACCAATTAACAATGATATATTTAAGTGCATCAACTTATATAGTATATATACTATATATGTATATATATTCTCAAAACATAGTATATAATTATAATTTCTAGACAACAATTAAACAAAAACTACCTTTCACATCATGCAAATAACTTGTTTGCTGCTGCCAATAATAATGCAGTGGGAAGGGCTGATGAGTCTTTTTGTTTGTTTTTTTTTTCTTTTTTATACTAGGTAATATTTGATTCAGTATGCCCAGTCTGACACTCTGAAACTGCGTCTAGGCAGGCATATAGGCATATTCTAAGCAGCGGGAAAAAATGTAATCTCAATACGGAGAACAAAAAAAAAAAAAAACGAAAAAACGAAAAAGCGAAAAACGAAACGGAAAAAGAAAGGTTCACAGTGCGCATAAAACATTTGTTTAGCACTTGAAAAATGTGCTTGGGTGCACAAAAGATGGCCCTGACCATGTGGCGAGGGTGATTTTGGCCCTTATAAACCGCGTGTCCTCTTTTGGACTTGTCAACCTTTATATGAATATATATTTTATCTTAGTTGCCCTCGCCGAGCGCGTATCCCAAAAAGGGCTAGGGCACTCTTTCCATGTTGTTAAAGGTACGGTGGATTTTTCCTCGTGAAATAATACTGAATATTTAATTTTGTTTGAGGTTTATTTGACTTTATACGCATTTGCCTGATTGGTATGGCTTAAAAGCTAGGGGATTACTTTACAGAAGGTCAACAGTCCCAACAGTCCAAAGGGAATTGTTCATAATGCAAAACTTCTCTCTTGATTAGTTGGAAATCTGTAACCAAAAACCAAATGAAATATTTAATTGGCATATTTAAAAAGTTATTTTTGATTAACATTGTTAACTCAATATTATATTATAGAAATTATAGAAAACAATATCTGACAATATCTTAGAATTCACATATCTGTTATTTATATTTATATTATTTTATATAATTCAATTTATAAAATTTAATACAGATTTAAATTTTAGTAACTTTATAGGGATATGTATGTATGTATGTATGTATATTGCAACAACCACTGTGCCCCCTTCATTCAGACTTTGTTGTTCTTGTAGTTGTTTTTGTCACTGTGGTCACGCCGCTGTCATCAAGACCACCACCCAGGCCCCCTCCCCCCACTAAACTTGAGTAGTAAAAAAAAAAAAAAAAAAAAAAAAAACACAGGGTATACAACATAATTGCAATTTGCGTAATTTTGCCCCCAAAGCTGAATGAGAAATGAGAAGAAGCGGGTAAGGAACTGAGAGGTAGGGAGACAGAGAAATAGAAAGAGAGAGAGAGAGAGAGAGAATGAAAAACAGGGAAAGAGAGAGGATACGAAGCTGATGAAGCCCACGGAAAAAATATACATGTATATATATATATGTATATATGTATATATTGTACTTTCGTGCATACGGACTATATAGTATATGAATCCGAATGTACTTAATAAACAGAAATACAAAAGAAAAAGTGGCCCAAGTAAACAAAATGTAGTATGCATGAAGAGTGCGCATTGTTCTACTCGACTCGTACATACATAATACAATTTTGGAGTACTCAATTCTCGTGGGTAAGGAATAAGGCGTGGTTACTGTGGAGCATGGGGCCAGTTGGAGGAGTCGCGTAACAGCATGGAGAAATGCAGCGCGATTGTCGTCTGCAAAGTTTTTCATTTTTAAATGGGTTGAGGATATTTTCATACCCTATGTCCACAATGTAAAAAAAGTATATTAAAGTCACCAAAATGTATGTAACAGGACAGCAAGGAAACATTTCCGGCTCCATAAAGTATATATATGTATATGTATTCTTGATCAGCATCAACAGCCTGATCTTAGAGACTATAAGAGCTAGAGCTACCATATTTAGTGTCAACATCTAGTGTCTATGCAGATTAAGTTTGTTTTAACGCAAAATAGAAAAAACTATAACTAGAGTTGTATTAAAGCTATCATATATATGTAGTTCTTTATGATACACTCAATTATATAGCCAACATATACCAATCGAGCAAATTTCATTTCAAATTGGTCAATAAATATCGGAGATATGAAATGCCATGGGGCAGTACCAAATGAATTAATGGGTAATTCGAAGGAATCGGATTTTATGAAAAATCAGAATTTCAGATTTTATGAAAAAATACAGGGTATACTCGAAGTCGGCAGGGACGACTTACATATTTCATTTAATTTTAATATGCATGCTGGACGTTGCCCGAGGGCAGAAAATTGGTTTCGGTCGCCGTGGTGGGTTTGTATTGTAAACTGTTCAAGTTTTCCTTTTGTGTTCGCGAAAAATTGTCGGGCGGGAGTTTTCCTAAGGGCTAAATTCTAGGGTGTGATGAATGTTTTTCTTCTTGTTGTTTTGTTTTTTTTTTTTTTTTTTTTTTTGCTTTCCCAACACCAATCAATTTGACATTTTTCCATACAAAATATGAATAGTATAGAACGGTGCATAAAACATGTTTCTCTAGGAAATGTTGATCGATTTGGGAGTCTAAGAAAAACTAGTTAAATACAAATAAGCCAAAGCGAAAATATAGAAAAGACAGAAAAATTTCTGATTGAAAAATATACGCATAAGTTTATCATTTATCCCTTAGAAACATTTTTTTCATAAAATGTTCATCCTAATTCTTTTTCCTGTTCTCTGTTTTTTTTCCCATTCGGTTCTGATAACTGAATTAATATTGAATTAATGTGAACGGATTGTGGTAATCCGTTTCGACTTGATGTCAAATATTAAACATCAAAATATTTCATCGATTCAACCTGATTCAGTGTTAATTTTAATATTACTATAACACTAAATTTTGAGTTAATAAAATTTGTATTTTATATATATTGGACTATTACCACAAAAAAAAAAAAAAAAATACGGAAAATGGAATATGGAGCACGCTTTTCTCGTATATCAATGATATGTAGGCCGTTTGCCTTTACCTTTTCCTTAGCCGCATCCCGCCACTTAGAGTTAGCTTCTCCCATCTCATCCTACACACACACACACACACTCACACACACACATGCACAGACATACTCACAGCTAGTTCGAAGCTCGTTATTGTTGGTCTTTTTGCTGTTATTGTCAACTATTTAAAATGCAGCAATTTTTGGTCTTTGTGCCCGGCACTCGGAATGTGTGACGCCCGGGCACGAGCAACCATTACACTCTTGTGGCCATTGTTTGCTTTTATAGCCATTGTTGCATAAATCGTTTAAAAAGTTTCTGCTGCTTTTGCTATCGCCGCATGCACTTGCCCGCATTTCATTTTTTTTTTTTTTCTCTCCCGCTTGCTCGTTGGCTCGTTGCGCCTTGTAATTTGTCATTCACACCACGTTCCATGCGAAGGAGTGCGCGGTAAAAGAGAACACGGAAGAGAGGGGTAACGAAAAGCTGCCGCATCGGCGGGTGGTGGTAGGGGGGAGGGGGTATGCAACAGCGGCTGCAAAAGTGCTCTGCAGATGTACTCAGCGGCAGCAAGGTTCTAATGGCAACGAATACGCAACGCATAAGACGCGGCCATTTCCATAATGCTTGGACTACCCAGGAGGATTCTCGGTCTGCCTTGGATTGCTTGCACACGTTGCTACACAAGTTTATGCCTTCCCAAGTTGTATTTAAATGTCGTATGTATGTATGTATGTATGTATGTATGTATGTGTGTGTGTGTGTGTGTGCGTGTACTGTGTATGTATGTCTGTGAATCAGTGTTTAACTGTATGTGCTATGCGTGTGTTCATTCAAGTGTAAGTGCAGAAGAAGCAGTGCATCTTTCTGTTCTTCTGGTCCTTTTGCCGCAGTTTTATACTTTGAATTTTGTCGTACGTGATCAAAATGTATGGAGTCCATGGATCTTAATGTATCAGATATGTACATGCTACGAATAATTTAATCACTAAAAGTTTTTCAAGCAATAGATCCATAAAGTTTTTGGCAATATTGAAAGTCCCTATTCCCGCATGATAATATCAGTTTAATTGAAAAAAAAAACACATCTCATGCTGCAAAATAACACACATAAATCTGTAAAAATGTAAATACATAGATGTATTAGAAGCCCATTAACTAGGATATATACATAGGTATATATATATATATATAGTTTTTTAATTATTAATAACACACACCTCTACAATGATTCCATTAAACATACCATTTGAAAATTGTCCATCAGTTTTAGTATACGGTTTGGCTTGCCACTTTTAATTGTACATACGATATTACAAATTTATTCATGTGTATATACATAGGTAAATTGGTTTATCTGTCCTATTTTAAAATATTAATTTACTTTAAAGCAGACCCACAAATTGTATGGTGAAAGCCCTTTTTAATAGCATTAAATTCTAATTCCCAAAGCTTTTATTGCCTCTTTGCAAAATATATTTATTTTGTTGGTAGAAACTGGAAAAATGTTTCCACTTGCGTGCACTTTTCAATGTTTTTTCTTTCCCTTGCCAAAAAGAGCCTACCGAATAGAGCCAATTTGGTTTATAATTTCCTTTAAGTAATTAAATTTGAATCAACAAACCATCGGACTAGATGGTAACAGGGCATACAAAGTGGTAGACAAAATGTTGTCCCAAATATTTCATTAATATTTCATTTATTTTTTTATTTATTTTTTTTTTTTCACCCATTTTTATTATTTTTATTTAAAGAGAAGACAACAGTGGCGTCTCACCTTGGGTTTATATATATAGACATATATATATATATATACACATACATACATAAGTATTGTATTTGCTATATTCATTTATTTATTTGTATGGGCTTGTATGTACATACGCATATATTTTGGGGTATACATACATATATACATATATAATTGAGATAAAGGGCCTTGTTGGCCCAATTTGGTTATGGCTAATTATGCCACTGACAAATAAAAATAAGCTGACGGTGATAAAAACTTCGATAGCATATTGATTACCTACCAATAAATAATATAATCAAGTTAAAAAGATATATCTCAATGTTGTTTACACGTAATGTTAGCTCATTGCGTATACGCACCATTGACTTAATAGCAAAACAAACACCTCGTCTACATACATATGTATATGT